>VXAC01001434.1:0-192620 GCA_013399225.1 Rhipidura dahli
CAGGAGGCCTCTCGAGGCATCAGAAGGAGGGCAGGGGAAGAGCCCAGACCTCACAAGGAGTGGGAGCCTCCATCCTCCCTCTGCAGAGTGCTCTCTATCTGGGTGTAAGTGAATTATTGTGCCAGGGCTGATAGCCCCACTCGATAGCCTGCTTGCCTTTAATGGGTTGATAAAAGGATGGTGACAAGAAGATAAATAGAGATAATACTCCAGGCTTCTTGCAGGAGAACCATTATCATTAACAGCATTAATTAGCCCGTAATACACTGTACAAAAACACCAGATACATCCAGTCCAAAGGGAAGCAACCTGACAATTGTCAGTAATGTGATAGCTCAGCATTAGCATGCACTGATTGTGGAATATCTTCATCATCCCAACCTGGCCTCTGGAAAAGGGAAGAATTCCCAAGGCTGCCTTGCAGGCAGTGTCTCCAGCCAAGTCATTAAAAAGATGCATGATTATGGAAGTGGGAGCTGCAAGCAGGGGAGCAGACCCCAGAACCTTTTGCTGTCAAGCCAGCCCGTGCAGGGCTTGTCCTGTTGCAGCCTCTGGAAAGGGTTTGCACTTAAAGGCACATTCAGGTGGGCTGAATTCTTTCTAAAACTGACAGCCTTTCCCAGCAGAGGCTGGCAGGGCCTTTGGAGAGCCTCTTGGGGAGATCTGGTGAAGAGAAGTGGAGAGATTAACCCATAGGAAGGAACATGAAGAGATAGAGTCAGAATTAGAATAAAATTAGAATTAGAATTAGGATTAGAATTAGGATTAGAATTAGAATTAGAATTAGAATTAGAATTAGAATTAGAATTAGAATTAGAATTAGAATTAGAATTAGAATTAGAATTAGAATTATCTGTTTCTCTGTAGAGCTATGGATGGAATCAGAGCACAGCCCCAGGCTGAGGGGTTCCAACCTAAAATCAACCTCATCATCCAGCGGCCTGGATGTGCAGAGATGATAAATTACATGAAGGCAGAGAGAAGCGTTTCCCTGCTCCCCTTGGGCCAAACCCCAAGGCTCAGGCTAAGGAGAGAAGTGAACTGTGGAATCAGTTTTGGTTTAAGGTGATCTTCTCTTTGCAGGGAATGCACCAAGCCACAGGATCAAAGCTGAAGCATCTGGCTCGTGCTCAACACAAGTTTACCCCAACTGTGAAAATCTCTCATCAGGGAATTCCACAGCCATCCTTGTTTAGCCATTTTAGTGTTTTATTACAGACATGAATTCCCATCTCTCCTAGTATCCAAACTGAACCTTTTTTTTTCCTGAAAATTAAACTCACTTCTTATTTTTCTCCCAGAAAAATGAGAAGAATTGCTCTCATCACTTTTCCAAGCACCTCCAGTCTCCCAGACAACGATTACTCCATCTCCACTTGGTTTCCTTGGCTGAAGAAACACAATTCCTTCAGCCTGTTTTGTTGATTCCAAAAGTAATCAAACTACCAGAGAGGGTTCCCTCTGAGCACAAACCCCTCTCAAGGAGGAGCCCTGAGACTCCCTTTCATGAAGCTTTTCTGCAGGTTGTGTTTTTCCCCACCACCATCAAGTGCACGGAGAGGAATATGGAATTTTAATGCAGCTGCTCCTGAGGAATGTGGGCTCTGGGAATGTTCTGGGGAGGTCCTGGGGGGCTTAGGCTGATATCCCAGCTGATTTATATTGCCTGGCACGGGAGGTTATCACAGGAGTCTGCACCAATGACCAACACTTTGGGACAACCTTCCCAGGGAGCTCCCAGGAAAAAGCTGAATGGATTTTAAACTCAGAACCCCTGGGTTGATTTTTTTCATAACAATTTTAATAAAAACTCAAAAGTGACATCTCCAGGAGATGTTTTGTCCCAGATGCTGAACTTTGGCAGGAATGGGGAGAGAGACCTAAGCTTTGCTCAGCCTGCATGTCCAACCTTTACATGAATTACACTTGACGAGATGGTTTTATGTGTCACTGATTTTAATTTTCATGTCTCACAAACAACCCCAGTCCAAAGAGAAGGAAAGGTTTATTTATGTGTTTGTTGGTTTATTTATTCAGTGACAGAGACAATCTTTATGTTTCCTATTCCTTGGGTTGCAACCCTTTTCATATCTAAAAGAATTTATTTTGTTTTCTCACAAACAGCTCTGGTCCAAACAGAAGGAGAAGGTGATTTTTATATATATATTTATTTATTTACTTATTTAGTGATACAGGCAGTGTTTATGCTCCAAATTCCTCGGGTCTCAGCACTTCTATGTCCAAAAGCATTTCTCTGGCTGTTGAAGTGGAGGCTTTGACCAAACCAATCCTTACAAGAAGAGGGACAACCAAGACCAGCCAGTCCTGGTGTGATGAGAGGGACACCCCTCAGCAAGGTCTTTGTGATGCTTTAAGAGGCCTCCTGGAAGCAGAGCCCAGACAGGAGTNCATCAGTTGAAGCTCCATTTCCCAGCTCTCCTGTTTCCACACTGTCCTTCCAAGAGGGAATTGACCTGGCAATGGCAGCTGTGCTTATCCATGCAGTTGTATTTTGGTGACACAGTTGAGTTGTGGGCTTGGAGGTGCTGGTTTAAAGCTTGGATTCCATGATTTGAGGGGGGTGGTTTCCAACCTAAATGATTCTCTGATCTCACCTGTGCTTCGGAATCAGCCATGGAGGGATTTCTAGCTGACCAAAAAGCCCATTCTGTTTCAGCTGGGGCTTGGGAGGAAGGGAGGGGAAGAATGAAATCTTCCTTGGGGGGGATGAAAACTGTGGAAAATGGAACAGAGCAGGCAGCAGAAAGCCTGACAGCCAGAGCCTGCTGGATCTATGACTATTGACTGCAAGCTTGGTTAAGGTGGCAGTTCCCAGTTACAGCATCATCCCACCTGAAATGCAGGAAGGAAATATCAATAATGAAATGGTAAAGGCACAAAAAAAAAAAAAAAAAATAAAAAAGAGCAGAGCAGAACAAGACTGTGAAATAACAGCACTGCACTGATTAAGACAGACAGAAAGTGATGGTGCTGCAACAACTCTTGGCAGTGCTGGGAATGAAAGTCTACATTTCATTGTGAAGAAACATAAAAAGAGATGAATTTGCTCCTGTGCTGCCTGCAGATTTTGGTAGAGCATAAAACAGTTTTCCTGGTTTCTCTGAAGGAATTGCTTTGAGCAAATATCCAAGTCAGAAGGGTTATTTTTTTTTTTTTCCCCTTTCAGAAGATACCTGGGTATAGCACCTACACCCCTAGTTCTGGAGCAAAGGGATGGATCCACACCTCTCCATGTATTTTAAGAGGTCTGAAAAGGCTGGAGGTCAGAGGTTTCTGAAGAAAACAAATGAAGCAATTGGTTCTTGCTGCTTGGTGCATATTTCCCATCGCTTGAGGAGCAAGTTGGCCCTGGAACTGTGAACCTGCATCAGTGGGTGAGGGAGCAGGGATCAGGCAGGCACAGCACTGTTGTAAATAAAAGGAAAATTTATCCCTTTGCCTTTTGGTGCTGGGATCCAGGGCTTATTTCCCCAGAACCCCACGTGTCCCATATGATTTATGATCTTTAATGGCCCCATCCCAAACGGTGGCTGCTCCACAGATGGGCCTGGCTCCCCAAAGGGGACTGCCCCAGGAGTGCAGCCTTTGGGCAGCACCAGCCTCCTCCTCTTCCTCACTCTGTTTTTGTCCATGGACACCCTGGAGGAGCACCTTGCTTTGGGATCAGGCTCAGTTTCTTACTGTCTTGAAGAAACAGTGGGAATGCACAAAACTTGGAAATGATTTTGGAGCACGAGGCAAAGTCATGCTTTGTGCAAAGAGTTTCCTGGCAAGGGAGGTTTTTAAGATCGTGGTTTTCCTGTGCTCAGGATCAGCACCCTAAACCCATGGATCTCTTCCCCTGTGACATCTCCAGGTTTGTGCATCTTGCTCACAGGAAAAATTCACAAAATCTCTTTTCCTGCTGCAAAATCAGCTTAAGAAACCTCACGCTCACTGTCCAGCTCCTTTTTCCCACATCCACAAAGTGGCCCAGGAGAACTGTTTGTGGGACCACACCAGAAATCATGTCCCTGAAACATCTGGGCAAAAAAAAAAAACCTGCTGGGGGTTGTTTTGTTGGTGCTCTCTTGGATTTAAGGGTTATTTTCAACCAAGTTTATTTAGCAGATTTTCAAAATCATCCCTACTCAAAATACAAACTTTGTGATGGAACAAAATCTGTCCTTCCCTCCCTAAGTTGGAGGCAACTTCTCTCCCTTATTTTTTTTACTCCCAGACCAGCCCCTGCAGTGCCAGGTTCAGGCTGGAAAATTTAGGGGAAATTTCCTCCCTGAAAGGGTTTTCAAGCCCTGGCACAGGCAGCCCAGGGAAATGCTCAAAAAACGTGTAGATGTGGCACTCGAGGATGTGGTTTAGTGGTGGGGCTTGGCAGTGCTGGGTTCATACTGGACTTAATGATCTGCCAGGTCTTTTGCAGGCTGAATCATTCTATGGGCAGCCTGTAAAAGAGAGAGAGACAAAAAAAAATCTGGTTTACCAGGGGAATATTTCCTTGGCTTTCCAAAGGCTGGGATGGATGGATGACAGCAGCCCAAGGATTTCCCACCAAGCTGCACAGACTGGGGATGAAATAAGCACAATTCATTGCAGGTCCTTAGCAAAACGAGCACACAGCTTGGTGCTCCAATTCCCCCACGAGCTCAGCTATTTTTATGCCCAGCCAGCCAGCTCTGTATTTATTTTCCCAGCATCATCCCCTGCTTGTTTTACAGGAGCAGGGCTTGACACGCAGGGTGTCAGGCAAACAACTCGCCCAGCGCTTCAAAAAGCCAGGGGGAGAGAGAGAGAGAGTCAGGAATCACAGCCTGGCACCCTACAAATAAACACATCTGTCCTCTGGCTGCCTGGAGAGCTGGGGGCAATTGTCCCTGGAAAATTTTTCCCTGGAAATTGAGGGGAAGGTGGGGAACTGGGAGATGGGGGGAAGGTGCAGGGAAAGGAGCTGAGAGCAGCGCTCAGTGAGTGCCTTGGAGGGGGAGGCAGTTTGGGGCTGCTTTATGGGCACTGCACCACACATTCACATCCATCCCTCCTTAAAGCAGCTTGAGTTTCCTTTACTCACTACCAAGGCAACAAATTCCTGCAGGGAAGCAGGGTGAGCTCCCACGGAGGGGTTGTAAACAGCAGTGAGAGCAGCCACTTGTAGAGGCTCAATGGCCAAAGCCAGAGCAGCTCAAAAAATACAGAAAAAAAAAACCCAAACTTTTTTGGCATCTAAAAACCTCTCCCCACACAAGTCTGGGATCAGCCCCATGAATAGCCAGTGCAGGGTGCCCCTGTGTGGGACAGGGAGTGTCAGATGTGCTGCTCAGAGGTTGAGGGGGTGCTCAGACACACTCCGTGAATTGTGCTGATGGTGCTGGCACTTTTCCTTCTCACATCTGACTCCAAACTCCTCTCCCCCAGCTCAGCTGCACTGAAAACTGAGCAAGGAGAGGTGGTTTGGAAGGAGCTGGGAGCAGAATGAGCAGTGCAAGGCAGCCTGTTAATGACATTGATCTGAGTTATGGGCACTGTGGGTGTCAGAGCCCGGGCTTGACCCTCAGCATCCCACACTGGGGCAGGGACTGTCCCCACAAGTGCTGTGAGGAGCCCTGAGCCAAACCTCAGCCCTGTGACACGACAAGGAGAGGGGCAGCTTTGCCTGTCACCTCTCCCAGCAGGGCTCAGGGGCCTCAGGGAGAGAAGGGCTGGAGCTCAGCTGGTGGAGCCTTGGCTTAGTTACAGCATCGCTGGTGACCCCGTGGCCTTTGTGACAAAGTGTGCTCAGCCCTGGGGCTGGAGAGGTTGGACACCTCTGGCTGATTTATCCAGAGGCACAGACACAGCCCAGCAAGGTCCCAGCCCTGGGAAGTTTGTGGAAGATGGATAACAGCACAGATATTAATGGGCCATAGGGGAAGGCAGCAGAAAATGTGAGGAAGGTCTGTACCTGGGGTTTGCCTTCCAAATATAATTGTCCCTTGTCTGGCTGATGTAGGGATTTGAACCTGGAGCTTCCAGTGCTGGAAGCAGAAATCTCCAGGGGCTGCATGGAAGAGTGAGGACGTGGCTGCACTGCTGACCCACCAACGGAGAGCTTCAAACCCCAAATGTCCAGTCAGACACTCCCAATTAACAACAGGGACAGAGGAGAGCATCTCCATGGCCACCCTCATTGTGTGCCCTCAGACAGGCCAAGGAACAAGAGAGTTTCCCCCACAGCACCTTTCTCCCTGATAGCCAGGCAAGTCTGGGGTCCCCGTTGGCACAGCCCCTTTGTTTGTTCAGTCCATGGATGCTGAGGGTGCCTTTCTGTCCCACCAGAGTCCAAACTGATCACCTGGGGCTTCCTCAAGACAAATAATCACAGGTGATGCAACACATCTTAAAATACAGATGGTAAAGAGATCGGCCAGCCCAAGCCTTGGAACGTGGCTCCTGTGAGGACTGGAATTGTTCAGCCTGGAGGAGGCTCCAGGGAGAGCTTCTTGTGACCTTCTAGTACCCAAAGGGGCTCCAGGAGAGCTGGGGAGGGACTTTGGGCAAGGACTGGACTGACAGGATAAGGAGGAATGACTTCCCACTGCCAGAGGGCAGGGTTGGATGGGATGTAGGGAAGGAATTCCTGGCTGGGAGGGTGGGGAGGCCCTGGCACACATTTCCCAGAGTAGCTGTGGCTGTCCCTGGATCCCTGGAAGTGTCCAAGCCCTCTGCAGATTGCAATGTGAAGTCTCCAATCAAGTGGAGAGAGGTGGGAATTTATGACTCTACTGGGCAGGACAATACCCCAGCTTCTGGTTTTGACATTTCCTTGACAAGAATCCTCCACTTACCAAAAGCAACCAGAGATTTTTGGTGCTTCTTTCTCCCAGGGCCTATTTCCTGCACCTCAAAGAGGATGGAGCTCCAGGAAGGCCATGCCTAACCCTGCAAATGGAAAATCCCTCTGAAGTGTTCCCCACAGGCCACCTAAAAATGAATCCTCCAGATTCCCTCAGGAATTGACTCCCAGTCTCTGCACTCCAGTCTGCACCTGATTTCTCCACGTGTCCCATCACCTCTAGTGCCTGGCTCTTTTCAAGGTTTGTCCACTGTGTTTGAGCTGAGGTTTTGAAGCAGATTAAGGACAAATGGGGGTTTGGAGTGCTCCTCCCACCCCATTTCCTGCTGGCACCACAATTCAGCTGTCCCCAGACACACAATATTTGGTGATTTCGATCGTCAGATGAACAATGATAATCAAGGAGACAAGAAGGAAACAATTCATTTGATTTTTCTCTGTAAATGTGATACATTTTATGCTCCTGCCTCCCTCCCTCTGTTTACTCGGAGCTTTCACTGATTCCAGGATCTGTTACTGGGTATTCCTTGGAAACAACTCATCTCTGTTTACTGTCTCTGCAGGAGGTACTATTGCCTCTCACAGCTTCAATTCATGGGTTTGGCTTTTTTCCCGTTTGTTGTGTTTTTCCATCTCCAACCTTCCTTCTTGCCTCCATTCCCAGAGCACGTGGATATTCAGACTGCTTTGGAGACAAACCTTATTGGTTTTTGGTACCTCAGTGATGGACCCTCACCAGCCAAGGGCCACTCAGGGACTCCCCTCCATTGTAACCCATGGGGTGAAGGGGAGAAAAAGATAAACCCCAAACTGAATCATTTACAGGCTGAATCACCTGAATATGGGACAGAGCTTATCTCCCAGGAGAACACTGATTGATGTTGATAAGACCAGGATGGTCTTCCAGCAGAGAGGGAATGGCCCACGGCCCTGGACAGACCTCACAGGGACTTCATCCATGACCTTGGATATCAGGAGGGATTTCCTCATGGAAAGGGTGCTCAGGCATTGGCAGGGGCTGCCCAGGCAGGTTTGGAGTCCCCATCCCTGGAGGTGTCCCAGGAATTCCTGGATGTGGCACTCAGAGCTCTGAGCTGGGGACATGGTGGGGATCAGGCACAGCTTGGACTCGATGACCTTGGAGGGCTTTTCCAATCTCAGTGATCCTGGGATTCTGTAGCCTTCATTTCCATGGGCACCAATGTGCCTTTGCTGTTTTTCCCAAGGGAAGGACACTGATGCCTCGAGAGGCCTCCTGGAAGCAGAGCCCAGACAGGAGTGAGGGAATAAAGGTGGGGATTTCTTGGAAAGGCCTTCAAAGGTACCCCTGGGGAGCCAGAGGTGCTGCCCAGATGGGCCCCGAGATGGACCCTGAGAGGCCACGAGTTCTTCCCACTTTTCTAGCTTTGGTTCATTTGCATCTCAGGGTTGATTCTCCAATGAAAGCTGCAGTTAATGCTGGAGTTGCCCTCAGCTTGCCCCCCTCAGAGGCTCTTTGGTTTGTACTTTTTGGGCCCAGTTTGGGCTGGGTGTCCTTGGAGAGCAGCCCCGGAGAGGCTTTGTTGTGTGTGCCCAGCACAGAGAGCAGCACTGAACAGGGAACAGGCAACTCCAGAGTTCCACACTGGGCACTGCAGGGTTTGGAAAATACAAAAGTTCAAACCTGAGGCATCAACACAGCACCAGGAGATGAGGCTGGGAGACCTAATGGCTCCATGGTTTATTTTGAAGTGACAGATAAGCTGTATCTCTCAGCTTGGTCACTGATTGCACAGGAGCATTTTAGAAAGAGGAGTATTCCTCTTTTTTTTTCAGGAATCACTCCTCACCTGGCTGTGCAGGCTTCCTGGGGTCAATTCTAGGGTCTGGATTCTTAGCCAAGATCATTAGGATGGGCACCAACCTCCTCTCCTCCTCCTCCAGCATTCCACGGTGCCAGCAGGAGCTCAGCCCAGTTCCAGCAGGGATGATGTGAGGGGTGATCCTCCCGAGTGAGGATGCTGGATAAGGCTGACGTGGAGCAGCCTCAGTTGGTGATGTTTGGCTCAGCTCCTGCTCTCCCTGCCCTGACCCTTCCTGCAGGGGCGGCTGGAGAGGGCACAGCTGACCCAGCTCACTGCAGAGTGCCAAGGACAAGGAGCAGAGGGCACAGAAATGGGAAAGGCCAGCAGGGACACAGCCCGTGGAAAAGGGGCTGTCATTAACTGGGCTCTCACTGCCTGTACCGACCCCTTCCCCGTGCTGAGCCAACGCTGCAGCTCTCACTTCCAGGCAGCGAGCTGGAAACATTTCCTTGCCTGTCTGCAGATGCCAAAGGTGCCTGAGCCGAGACAGAAGCTTTCAGGGCAGCTCATCCCAAAATGCACCACCACAAACCCTCCCAGGGCTGGAACTGAGCCTTCCCGAGGTTTGTTTGTGTGGAAGCCGTGCCCGGCTCCACAGCCTGGCACAGCCTGGCAGGAGTGGGGCAGGCACAGCCCTGCCTGTCAGGCTGGGGGATTTCTCTCCCTCTGTCTCTCTCCCTGTCTCGGTGCCTTTGGTGCAATGCAGTATTTTCTGCTCTGGCTGCTTTGCTCACTGGAGCCCTGAAAGTGCCGGAGGAAATAAAGGAATTGCTCTGCAAAGCTGCTGGATGCAGCCACCATTCCCATCTCCGGAGGGTCCGTGCTCAGCCCAGGGATGGAGCAGAAGCCCAGAGAAGGTGTTTTACACCCTGGCTCTGCTGCTCTCAGCAAAGGGAGGAGTGGGAAATGAGAACCAGCAAAGATGTCCAGAGGGGGAGTCCGGTTGCTGAGGATTTTGTGTCCAGAACAGCTCAGAAAACATCTCGAGATGTTTCATCTTCCATCATGTGGTGGAAGAGATGGATTAGAGAAGAGATCATCTCTGTGATGTGGAAAGGGATTAGGAAGGCATCTAAGGCATCACATCTAAGATGGAAAAAACCCCAACTGGATAAATCCAGAGTTTTTCTGGCCAGCAACAGGGCAAAGCCCACGTGAACCATCCTTGTGGTGCCCATGTCCACACCACAGAGCATCTGACCCAAGGCTCGTCCTTCACACTGAGACAGAAAAATTATGTGTTGATAGATTTTTTTTAATCTCCAAAATGCCTGAAATGTAGAAGTTATCTCCCAAAAAAAAGTGTTCAGGCTTTGTCTCAAAGGCACAAAGGGGTTTGAACACAACTGTGGAAAAGAGTGAGGGGAGGGAAAGGAGGAAGGGAGGGAGGGAGGGAGGAAGGAAGGAAGGAAGGAAGGAAGGAAGGAAGGAAGGAAGGAAGGAAGGAAGGAAGGAAAGGAAGAAAAGGAAGGAAGTGAAGGAAGGAAGGAAGGCCCAGAACTCCCATTTCCCTTCTCACTCCTGTCCCCTCCAACGAGAACCAGGCAGAATTCCTCGTTCCCCAGCATGTTCAGAGCCTGTTTGAAGCAATTTGGAGGCAATTGAATGAAAAGGAATAAACGAGTGGATATTGCAGTTTATGGATGGCTGAGTCAAACCCACAGGCAGTGATTAGAGGCCCACAGTCCCTTTCATGCCCGCAGTAAGAAAATGACTTAAATTTGTTCCATTTTAACTCCGAACAGGAGGTGAAGTTGTAGTGGGCTGCAATGTCAGTTATGCCACCTTTTAATATTCATCTGGAGGGAAAACAAAACAGAACAGATTTTTTATTTTAATTTAAATAAAGTGTCAGTTGATTCAAATCAAATTTCTTTGGCTTTGATCCTCTCCTGTTAGCTGGGATGCAAAGAAATGATGGTGAGGAAAACAGAATAAATAATTACAACTTCCCTACTCTTTCTCCCACCTTCATTTGCCCTACAAACAATTTCCAAAGCAGCTTTTTACCCACCTGGCCCCTTCTTTTCATGATCTGTGGTGGTTCCTCACCTTCTTCCTCACCTGTTTGTAGTCTTGATATTCTTAAACCACCTTCTCTCATCAGTATCACTCTCATGATTCTGGGATGTTTATTTATTAATATGGAAAAGATACCATAAGATTTAAAATGGATTTGTCAACCTACAATTCTTACTGTCTTGTTTTTAGCTCTCCTGGGATTTAGCCACTGTGGCACGAGTCCGAATTTGGGCATCAAACCTCATCCTTTGCAAACTGATGGAAATTGGACATTTTTCAAAGCTTTCAGAGAAATTACAAGCAACAGCAAAAAGAAAAAAAAAGATTAAAAAAATCTGAAAAGCCACAGACACTTAAAGCATCAACTGCTGAAGACATATCACATTTTCAATGGCTCAAAAAAAGGAGAAAAATAAAAAAACACCTCATGGATGCTGAATTTTCATGCTGCTGGTGGTGATGCCACGATGATTTTTTCTCTTTTCTTTTATACCCCGTTAGACCTTTGTACAATTTCTGGATTCTTGGTGCTTTTTGCCTCCATCCTTGGGCTTGTTTGTCAGGCTGGGAGACTGAACATTTCAGCAGCTTCGCAGTGAGGGATCAGTGTGCCCAGAGCCCAAGGGCCTCTCCAGAACACATTTTGGAAACTGAGACAGAACCATCCAGGGGAAGGTTCCTTGGGGAGGGGGGGCTCACTGGAGCCTCTCCTTGGGGAATCTTTGATAGATGTGCTAATTAGTAACACCTCTAATGGGATCCCAGATCTATTGTGGGTGGGCACTGTGGGGTGCAGGGAGGGGCATTGACCTGGGCGTGGTGCACCTGAGGGTCCTTCAAATAAATCCCGAGGGAAAATCCCTTTTTCCCTTCTCACCGTGTTTGACCCTTGGTTTTACAGACCAGGAAAAGGCATCCATGGTAACTCCCACTCTGGTCCAAAGTGCTGCAGTGTTTGTGCTGCTGTTTGGCCAACTCGACTGGGGTGGGTTGATTTATAGCTCATGTTTGGCAAGGACAAAACCTCAAAGGCAAAACGATGCCGGTGGGACCCTGCTCAGCCTCGGACTCGGGCTGAGGTGTAAGATGGGAGCCCAGGTGCTGAACAGTTTGGTTTATCTGGCACTGTGTCACATGCCGAGGATTTGTTTTAAAAATGGACACTTGGGAACAGCATTTTTATTGGTTTTGAAGACAGCTTGAGCTTTTTTATTCAGAAATTATTTCCAATGATAAATGGGCCCATTTAGAGAACCCCCTTCTTTTTTCTTCTTTATTTTTTCTTTTTATCTTTTTCTTTTCTGTTTTAATCTTTTTTCTTTTTTCTCTTTTCCTTTTTCCTTTTTATTTTTTTTCTTTTTTCCTTGTTTCTTCTTTACCTTTTTCCTTTTTTCCTTGTTCCTTCTTTACCTTTTTCCTTTATTCTATTTCTTATTTCTTATTTCTTCTTATTTCTTTTTTCCTGATTTATTTTCTCTTTTTGTCCTTTTTCTTTTTTCTCTATTTTTCCCCTTTTTTCTTTTTTCTTCCCTTTTTTCTTTTCCTTTTTTTCTTTTTTCTCATCTATTTTTTCTTTTCTTTTTCTTGTTTTTTTCCTTGTTTTTTTCTTTTTTTCTTGTTTTTTCTTTTCTTTTTTCTTTTCTTTTTCTTTCTTCTCTTATTTTCTCTTTTTTCCTTTTGTTTCTTTTTTCCTTTTTTTGTTTGTTTGTTTGCTTGTTTGTTTGTTTTCCAAAACCAGTAACAGCAACAGGAATCAAGCAAACAAATCCAAGGACCTCCTATGGAAAAAACTCCCCAGCTCCTGACCAAGCACCCAAGTGAGGAGATCAGGTTTCCCAAAAAAACCTGCAGGACCCCCCATTTTTTTCAGGAATAGTGCATCCATCCGAAACTATTCCTGGCTTTTTACAGGGACTCAGACAAAACTCTCTGAGAGTTTGGTCCCCTCCTTGGGATGGGAGATCCATGCTTTGGTTTGAGTGGCCAAGTAGGAATTCCAATAACAGGAACAACTGAAGTGCTTCACAAAGCAACCCCAGTCACGGAATCTCGGACTCTTAGCCGGGGAAAACCTTTAAGATCATCGAGCCAAACCATTCCCAGCACTGCCAGGGCCACCACTGCCCATGTCCCCAAGTGTCACATGCACATGGCTTTAAATCCCTCCAGGGATGTGACTCCAGCTCTGCCCTGGGCAGCTGTCCCAATCCTACAGCTGGGGCCAGAGAAGATGAACATTGTCCCTGTCCTTGTCCCTGTCCCTGTCCCTGTCCCTGTCCCTGCACTGCAGCAAACACCAGTCCTGCCAACTGCAGAGTGCTGGGAGCCACTTTCCCACCTCCTCCTTGCTCCACGAACCATTTGGAGCTCAGCCACAGCCCTGGAAGAGAGCCCAGACATTGATGTTGCTGGACCCTGGCTCATGGCAGCCAGTGTTTGGTTTTGCAAACAACTGCTGATTAAACAGAAATCCCCTGCCAGGCCAACAAAAAGAATCTTTCCTTCCCCATTTTTGCCCATCCATTTCTATGGCTGGGCTGGACCAGGAGTGTTTTGCCAGGCAAAATCACCTTGGCAAAGTCCAAGCTTTGGCTCACACCTGTGCTGGTGTTCCCTGGGATTCAGAGCCTGAAGAAACTGGGAGATAGATTTGGATGAGGGGAAAGTTAAACTAGCATTTAGGTAAAATTCCAAATCATCTTCAGAGCTCTCCATCAGCCCTGCAGGGTTTGGTTTCAGTCCCTAAAGCCACCCTTCACTGGTGACAGCCAGGCCACAAACATCACTTTACACAGCCCTTCAAAGCGCCCTCAGCTTCCCCAAGATAAAAATGATGTGAGAACCCTGCAGCTGCAAAGTTGAGATGCAAAGCAGAGATGGTGGGGAAAACAGAGAATAAATAATTACACCCTGAGCCAAAATAGCTCCAATTTGGCTCAATTTGGCCTCCCAGAGACCACAGCCCTTCTGTCCATCCCAACAAGGCTTTGTTATCCCCAGCTGGAGACTGTGTCTTCTCCCAGGTTTGTGTTTGCATTGCTCGTGACCCTGGTGCTTTCAGCTCTGGTGGGACTCAATAGTTTGTGGTGCTGTACATCCCAAAATATTTATAAAGGGAATAAGACAGACGAGGTTTGGGAACAAAAATAATAAATATAATGTGGTGTTTTGAAGACAGGGGATGGCTGAAGGCTGACAGTTCCTGGCCTTGAGTTCATCCACAGTGTACTTGATAAAATGGTCTTCCACAGTTCACAGAATCATGGAATATCCTGAGTTGGAAGGGATCCACACGAATTATCCAGTCCAGCTCCTGGCCCTGCACAGACATCCCAACAATCCCACCCTGTGCATCCCTGAGAGCCTTGTCCAAACACTCCTGGAGCTCTGGGAGCCTTGGGACTGTGCCCATTCAGTGCCCCACCACCCTCTGGGAGCATTCCTTTCTCATTTAGGAAACAAATGTACATTTTTAGGAATAAATGTAGTTTTTCCACCACAAATTATTTCTCAAAGCAATAGTTTTTTCCCCCAGACTACACTGTTTTTCCAGCAGCATCTTCAACACCAAACCAAACAACTTAGTGGCTCAAACCTGAAATGTTTGGGTGGGAGCATTTCCCATTTGCCTTTAGCCTCATTCTCCCACAGTGGGAGATTTTCTGCCTGGAATAAATCATGGAATCATGGAATGGTTTGGATTTGGAAGTGACCGTAAAGTTCATGATGTTCCAACCCCCCTGCCATGAACAGGGACACCAAATCTCTAACAAGGTTCCACCAACATTTTTCCTCTAAGATCCTAGAGGAAGATGCTTATCAAGGAATATATACAGAAAAAAAATAGAGCAATTCTCTTTAGGCAGCAGAGAGTGATCCATTGGAGTCAATTTTTCTTATTTCCCATCTTTTGCCTTCCCGAGTTAATATTTTCACTGAACTGAAAACTTGTAAGGATGTAGAGATAGAAATGTCTTCATCCAGCTGTAACTGCAATGGAATTCCATGGAATAAAAACAAAGGGGGTTTCCAGCTGTCTTTCACACTTCCATTAAAGTCAGTTCTTAAGGAGGGAGCTTGGCATTCCACTTTGGGATGACAGAACAGATGCTGGATGATTTCAGCGATGCCATTTCTGGGTTTGCTCTGTCACTGCTGATCGTGTGTGCTCAAGAAGCTGAAAAGTCATCCAATTTTCCCTGGACAAGTGGCCTTCTGACCTGGACAGCAGTTCCTGTCAGTGGAAATATCCTTTAGCTGGACTGGTCTTGTTTCATTGACTTTTGAGTCAGTGACCTGGAGGGGAAAGCCACTGGTGTTTCCTTGCTGATCGTAGCCAAGCCAAAGGAACTTGTAGGACACGGTTACAGGGAAAACAGCAGAGCACCTGCATGAGTATTTTGAGCCCCAAACAACAAGGAGCCACTAAATCCACAGAGAATAACACTGAAAAGAAAGTGTTTGGATGGAACAAGTAAAGGAAAACAAGAGTTTTATCCTGACTTATTCCTGATTCACAGCAGCCTAGAAAATCTGGAGGAGACCAATGGCAACGGCTCAGTGAGATGTGGTGTCCTTGGAAGAAGGGAAAATTATTCAATTTCGGGGAGTGTCTTGGGCTGAACCCATTTTTTAGAGAGCTCAGTCACCTCTGGACACTGAACAGAGTAACCCAGAGGAAGCTCAAGGGCTTGACTAGAGAAGAGCTTCTCTTAAAAGCTTGACTCTGAGTTTATAAGAGAATATTTCATATCCTCACTTCCACTTGGATGGAAAATGGACGCAGAAGAGCTTTGCTGCATTTGATTCCAGAATCAGGAAGTTCAAAATCAGAGCTAAAGTCAGATATTTAAGAGAGGAAAAAAGGAGGAAAACAAAACCCAAAACCAGCTTGATGCGGAGGTTTGGGGCAAGCCTTGCTCTGTTCAAATCCATATTCCCAGCCCCAGTGGTTTGGCTGTGGGAAGAGCTGGACCTCAGAAGTCACCAAGAAATGGGATAAAACCACGGTAGCTCCTGAATAGTTAATTTTCTTTCCCCAAAACCAGGAGAATTCAGATGAATTCTCTTCTCTTAGGCTGGGATGAACCTGGAAGCCGTGCTCAGGTGCAGATCTCAGTGGTGGAAAAGTCTCCTGCAACTTTCCCTCTGAAGTTTCCTTTGTGTGGGTGAGCCCCAGGTGCCAGTGCAGCCTCACCCTTTTCCTTCTGCTTCCTTCACCCCACAAACATCCCAAAACAGGGCACAAAGCACCCCCACCCACTTTAAGCCCAAGTTTTAGGACAAAGAAGAGCAGCTGCCTCCAAGATCAGGCCCAGGCTGATGTTGCCCTCACTGAACCGCCTCACCAGCGTTTTTCACGGCACTTTAAAACACCATCAAGGCGTCATCAAACTGCCTTTCACTTCCAAACCCAAATGGCCATGGAATGGAGCCCAGAGTGAAATGCTAAATTGGATCCCATCAAACCAGCCTCAGATCACACGGGATGGCTCCTAACGATGGAGTTCATCATTATAAAGCAATGACAAAGGCTACGGAGCCACCGAGGTCTCCAACAGAGCCACCAACCCTTCACCCGCCCCCTCCCCTCACTCCAAGGCCTGCTGATTTTCTCCTATTAGGGTGAAACAACTTCTTTTTTCCTGGGGTGTGTTTTTCTCTCTGCAACTGCCAAAGGGTTGCAGGGCTCATTCAGGATAAATTATTCAGTCTAAAGGAGACGCCATAAATCTTAACTGGCAAACAATAGATGATTCTCCTCCCTTTAGACACACGGAGCCTGCAAAAATCTCCTGCTAAGCAATGGTGTGTCCCATCCCTGCTGCTGATGGCCAAATTTACAGGGGGTAATGTTTGTTTCCTTGTGTGCATCTATATTTAGGTGGCCACAGGGCCTCCCCTTCCCACAACAACGTGTGAACTGGTTGCCCTGGGAGAGAGAGAGACAGGGAAACAGCTCACCCAGCTTGGCAGACTCCATCATGCCAACTTCCAGCTCTTCTGCCTGTTAAATAAGGACACTTTGGAGTGGAAGGAAGGATGGAGCAGCTTGTGTAAGTGAATTAGGATTAGCAGCCCCATGTGTTGTTTTGCTGAGATTTAAGCCTCTCACGTAGCAGGACTTGCGCTTCTCTCTTTGGAAAGCTTGGCATGAAATCCATACTGTTTAAAGCAATTTTATGCACTCTGAACCCAGCGGACCCAGCTGGAAGAAGGTGAAGCTTCAGGCCCACCTGCAGCACTCAAATCCCTGCTCCATCACCCAGGCGAGCTCCTCCTTTTGCCTCCTCCAGGATTCAAAGCACAGACTTGAGTCTGCAGGATCCGGAGGGTGTTGCTGCTCCTTAAGGAGGAGAACCAGCTCCAAACACGGCAAATCCCCACCACCACAGCTTCGGTGCCAGGAACCACTTGAAACAACACTGTGGGCTAGCACCAGCTCCGGCCACCGCGCGGGAACGGCTGCCAGCGGATCCTCGGGAAAGCACATTTCCCCTGGCTGGGTGAGGAGCTGGCCTTCTGTGTTTAAATCTTTCCTCACACTGCACACCCACTCCTCCCCGCCATCTGCCAGGCGCGCCGTGCCCCGGGCCAAGTCTGGAGCCGGCTGCTCCTCCCGGCAAAACCTTCCCCAGCCCGGATCTGCCCGAGCGCTTCCGCACACTCCAACTGCTCCTCCGCACCCCGACAGGAGCCAAGTTGGGAGCTCTGCTGCCATTCCTCCTGCTCCCACGTCAGCTGTGGCAGCAGCAAGCAACTGCTCTGGTTTCTCTCCACCTTCCAGGGCCATCTGGACAACCTCAGACCTCGTGCCGAGGGGGATGGAGGAGGGCCAACAGCACCTTGGTGTTGTCAGCTGGGAAGAAAGTTATGGTCTGGAAGCAGGAGGTTTATGTACACACATGAAATGCTCACGGCTTCCTCAAGCTCCTTTATGTCTGCCAAGTCCTCTGGGGATGGCATGGACTCCTAATGGATGCTGCATTAGCTAATCCAGTGATTCAATTACTTCTAAATACTCTCTGGTGGCCGGGGCTGGTCTGCCTTGCTCACTTACTGGAAATAGTTGATTTTCCAGGGGGAGGGGAGCAGAGCTTCCATTATGAGAAGCATCCTCCTCTGTTTCCTTTGTGTTGTCCTTCCATGGGGAGTGCTCAGCTTCCCAGGGCAGGAATGGAGGCAGACAGACCTGAGATCCACAGGACAGGCACAAATCCTTCCTGACTCCATGACTGGTGGGTCACACTGGCCCAGCACAGCGATGCCCCAGTAGCCACCAGTTGCTGGGAGCTGGGCTGTACCCACCTGGCTCAGGAGAAGCCAGGGGTGCTGAGTCCTGGTGACAGTCAAATCCCTGTCAGTCTGGGAACAGGTCCAGGTTTGAATCCAGGTGATGTCAGGGGTTTCCTCATCCACTGGCTATGGTCATCCTTCAGCTGGACAGCCCAGTGTCCAGTGCTGGGTTCATGACAGACATCGAGGGGCTGGAGGGTGCCCAGGGAAGGGAATGGAGCTGGGAAGGGGCTGAAGCCCCAGGAGAGGCTGAGGGAGCTGGGAAAGGGGCTCAGCCTGGAGCAAAGGAGGCTCAGGGGGGACCTTGTGGCTCTGCACAGCTCCCTGACAGGAGGGGACAGCCGGGGGTGGTCGGGCGCTGCTGGCAGGGAGCAGGGACAGGAGGAGAGGGAATGGCCTCAAGTTGCACGAGTGGGGGTTTATATCAGATATTGGGAAAATTTCTTCCCTAAAAGGGTTGTCCAGCCCTGCCACAGCTGCCTAGGTAGTAGAATCACCATCCCTGGAAGGATTTAAAGTCATGTGGATGTGGCATTTGGGCACATGGGTTAGTGGTGGCCTTGGCAGCTCTGGGGAACGGTTGGGTTTGATGATCTTAGAGGGTTTTCCCAACCTAAATCATTCCATGGCTCTTTGATCCCTTAAGGGGTTGGCAAAACTGTGGATCCTGTCCAAGAAATCAATACATATTCTACTGCCCAGATTCACACTGCAGCCTTAACAGTTCATTTCTTCATTTCTTACACACTCTGCCTCTGGATGGATAAACC
Organism: Rhipidura dahli; assembly: GCA_013399225.1. Lineage (NCBI taxonomy): Eukaryota > Metazoa > Chordata > Aves > Passeriformes > Rhipiduridae > Rhipidura > Rhipidura dahli. The sequence continues at coordinate 18,780 of VXAC01001434.1, forward strand.
AGCAAATCTCAGTGCTTTGCTCTATGGACAGAGATTTATAAGCCTAAGATCATCATTAGTCTCAGTTCTTGAAAGTACAGATGAGATGAGAGACAAACATGTCACTCAGAGGAGTAAGAAGCTCATGCCAGAGAAGAGCAGGTTTGAGCCTGGAATGTAGGATGGCTGAAAATTGGGTGGATACACACCTGGCAAGCAGTGCTTCCCTCTGGAAAGTGCTCAGCCAGACCACAGGAGGGGTTGCCACCAGTCTCAAGTGACTTTTACACTCCAAAACACTCTCTTAGAAAAACAATTTCTTAGAAACACTGAAAAATGAGGGAAATTTTGCACAGAATGGGAGTGCCAGGCACACTTCCCTTTGATTTGTCAGGGATGAGCCATCAAAGAAGCTCCACTTTTGGCCTAACTTTTACATTAGGATTTCTATATTCGCTCTTGACCAGGGAAGAGCTAAAGTATGTACAAAAGACATTGTCTGCATAGCCTTGAAAGGGAAAGAGAAAATCTTACAAGCTTCTGCCAAAAGCTTCATATGGACAGAAACCACAAAGCAGACATTCTCACATTGCTTCTTAGCCTGAAAGAGCAGAAGAGACCAAATGGATGTATAAAGAAATATATATAAAAAATTAAAGCACATTAAAAATAAAAATATAAAATATTCAAAAGTATATTTAATATCAATGTCTGTATATACACAACTACATCTTTCAGGTCTCATCTCTTCAGAGACTCCAGCATTGGAGCAAATGCTCCAGCATTTTCAGAAGCCTCAAGCTCAGTCAGGTTTTGAGGGAATGAAAGATGTCCTTTGTGTGAGGACAACGCCCAGGCTCACTTTGGAGGAGTTTGTTTCCAAAGGAGGTTTCCAGCAGACTGTTTGGATGAAGGCACCCTGGTTTTCAGGAGAACACAGGTATGGGGATGTGATAATGAGAGGACAAGAGGTAATGGCCTCAGGTTGTGCCAGGAGAGGTTTAGATTGGATATTCTGAAAGATTTCTTCACTGAAAGGGTGGTCAAGCCTTGGAACAGGTCACCCAGGGAGTCAGCATCCCTGGAAGTGCTCAAAAGACATCTGGATCTGGCACAGCCAATGGGTCCACATGGATGTGCTGATGCTGTTTAAGGATAGCAAACAAAGCACTGTAAAAAGCCTGTGTTTAAAAACCAGGATTCCTTCCCCATTATCCTCAGGGAAAGCCCTTTGGGTAAATCCTGCAGCCACAGGTGGGACACACAACATGGAGAGGGTGGAAGAGGAGGTAGAAAGAGAAAACCTGCAACACAGGACAGACAGAAGGGACCGTGAATTCAGGGGGAAAGAATCAGACAGACACAGCCTGAAATTCAGACATAATATTTTGTAATTCAGATGTTTCCTTTGCGTTGCAGAACTAATTTAGAGAAGAAACTATGGAGGAGGAAGGATTGGAGTTGGAATCACCTTGGGAGGTGAAACAAAGTATGAAATAACTTTGGTCCCGAGACCCAGGAGGTGCAAAGTTCCTGCTGTTCTTTGCCCTGGCGTGTCTGGAGACAACCAGGTGGTTGTGGGGACCACTCAGCCCCAAGGACAGGCAGCCAGGGGACAGCCAGGCCAGCCCCTTTTTAACATCCCTAAAACCCTTCTCAACCCTTCAGAGCAAAGCTCAGGCATTCAGGAAGAGCCAGAGAGCGACAGGAGGACCACAGGCACTTCCAAGCCCTGCTTGTGCACCTCACTGGTGGCAACGATGGAGTTAACTCTGCTCCCATTCCATGTGGAGCAGGCAGCTTGCCAGAGGCTCCAAGTCTGGGAAATCAGCAGGCACATCTTGGCTCCCTGGGAACAGATTGTTACCTCGGCTCGGCTCCGGGTGAGCCGCTGTCGTGCGCGGAGAGGATTCCGTGGTCACGGCTCAGTGTCCCCGTGTCACAGCAGGGCACTGGGGACCTGCACAGAGGAAATGGCTTTGGATCTCCACCAAGTCTGGCAGCCCTTGCTCCACCAGCATTCCCTGTCCTGGTGTAACCCCCTGATCCGTGTTCCTCCCCTGGCAACCGCAAGCTGCTCTCAAGGGCTGAAAGTTCCCCCCAAATCCACCCTGAATCCTTCCCTTCGTGTTGATCCCAGTGCCAGGACCACCAGGCTTGTTAGTGCTGCTGGAGTGAGCTGCAGCAAAACCAGTTTAGCTGGGTTACAGGGCACTGACAGATGCTGAGATCCTGCAAGGGTCTGGAAGGGGTAAGGTGGGCACAGCACCCTCCCCTCTCCTGGCAGCCACCTCCACCCAAAAGGCTGTGGCTGTGCAGCTGAGCACCTCTGTCCACCTAAGGAGCCCCTTCCCAAGACAATGGACAAGATCCACGAGGGAGCTGCCTTCTCCAGCATTATTCTGGGGTCAGAACCATCAACTGAGCTTCAGGTAGCGGAGCCACACCATGAAACCCCCTGCTAAAAGCTTCCAAATCAGAAAACACCGTCTGGAGCTGTTAGGAGACCTGGGTAAATTCTGGAACACAACCTATTTAGTAGGGGGGGGGGAACCCAGCAAATCCACAGCTCACCCTGTGCTATTCCCTCGAGCTGGAGCTCAGACACAGAATTATGGGCCTGTTATTTGGGCTGGAGGAAAAAATCCATCAACAGTCGTCGGCATGGGGCACGCAGTGCGCATTGGAGCAGTTTCAGCTCAGGCCAGCACAAGCCGGGGGGACTCCATCTGCTCCAGCCAGCTTGTCACAGTGCCACACTTGCATTTTATTTGTGCATCCTTGCTGCAATGACCAGGACCTACACGGGAACCTCCTCTCCAGCCCCCGTTTGCTCTCAGTGTGCAGCGAATTCAAAGCTGCGCTTCCCACAGCATGAGGAGTTGGAGCAGAATCGGCCACAGCGACTCCAAATCAGCTGGAAAGTTTGCAGAGCTGCAGCGAGGCAGGCGGGCTCATTTTTCTCAGCTGATGAAAAGCCTGGAGAGCATTTTTATTAAATCCATTGAGGGGAAACCCCAGGATTGGTGGCAGAAGGGGACGAGGGGTTGTAATGGAGAAAAATCCTCTCTTAAACCACACAGAACTCTCGGAGAGAGGCTCAGCAGAGGTGTGATGAATTAGGAAAAATTATCAACAACTCCTACAAATGAAATGGCCACAGCACTGTAGCAAATCAGCTCTGAAAAATACACACTCAAACCCCTCTGGGAGGTGGAATCCAGACTGTGCAGCGATACAGCTTCATCACAGCCCATACAGCAATCAGGGGACAAGTCCTTCCGCAGGCACAGAGCTGCTGTTTGCCCCCCAAACCCAGAGCAGACCCACCAGGGTGATGCCCAGCAGCCAGACACCAGGCAGGTGCTGGTGAGAAGCATCTCTGTGATGTGCAGTTTTGAAACCCTGTCCTGTATCTCAAATCCTTGCTCTGAACCCGCCCCATCTGCATCCCTTGTTTACAGACCCAGCCTTCTGCTCCCTGGTGTCTGTCCCTGACCAGGAATTCAGCTGTGCCTGCTGCTTTCACAGAGCCTCTCCCTGATACGGTGCTTGATGACAATTTCTGCCCCTTCCCTGCTCCTTGATTTTGTTTCATGCTCTCTTCACTGTTTTTTCACCTTCCATCCAACTCTGCTTTGAGCAGCAACACTCACAATTTGGGGCCTCCAATACTGGAGAGCTGGCTTGGCTTCCAGTCATGGAATCATGGAATGGTTTGGGTGGGAAAGGACCTTAAAGATCATCATTCCTGCCCCTACCATGGGCAGGGACACCTCCCACTATCCCAGGCTGCTCCAAGCCTCATCCAACCTGGCCTTGGACACTTCCAAGTGGAGCAACCACAGCCTGTTCCCACAATAACCCGGATCCAAACATAGAGAATACCCAGGTGTCCTGTTTCCACTGCAGGATTTGCATCTGCAGCCTTACTTTTACAGAGAATGCAGGATTTGAAAGTAGCCTGGCAAAAGAATGGGGGTTTTACCATCAAAGAAGCCAAAAGGAAGTTGGCCACGTGCCTTTACCATAGGGAGTCTCTGAGAGGGAATCCCTCACCACCAAGGAGCATTTCTGTGGCAGATGCTCAGTGGAGTTGATTAGAGAGAAATAATCTCTCACTCCCAGACCACCCCTGGCCCTCCCTCTCAATTCAGGTGGAGAAAGAGGCTGAAGAGAGAAATCTCTCTCCTTTTCAAGTGCTTCCTCCTCCATGCTACAAAGTGTTGTTCCCACCCTCCAGCAGCCTGTGCAAAGTGGGAACACGCAGCACACCAACCTTTCCCAGGGAAGCAGACTCCCAAGGAACAAGCCCTACTATTTTCTGCAAGTGAACTTTAAAGAGGAGGAAGCCTTTGTTTCTCTGCTCCTTTTAGGTGCTGATCAATACCAGAGCTTCAAACCCCAACAAACACGCCTTTCCCCACAGTCAAACCAAGCCTGGAGGCTCCTTTTGCTCCTTCTGATGCTGGGCAGCCTTTCTTCCAGCCCTGCTTCCCCACCCCTCTGCCATCAGAGCGGGGCCCAGGGCTGGCACATTCCATATTCCAGCCAATTCCACATCCCCGGAGCCAATTAGCAACAAGGGCCGGCTGCCACGGCAGCGGTGACCGATGCCACTTCCCGGGGTGGGCCAGCAGGGAGGGTGACATCTTGGTGACACGGGGCAGCCCATCTCGATCCCAGCTGCATGTCCAGCTCATCCATAATGCAGCCGGGCTGCTCACGGCTTCTCCCTGTTGCTTTCGATGCCGGATGAGCAGGAAAATCACTGATCATTAGCAACAACAGACAGGAGGTTCCCAAGGGCACACTCGATGTTGTGTTTATAAAACCAACCCTCCTCTCAGGCATTCTGTCTCCCCGTGGCAGGGCTGCTGCTCAGAGCATCTTGGAAAATGCAGGTTTTATTTCAGCAGTGCCAAAAAGTCAAGGCCACCTTATGCAAGGCACAACGCGGTTTAAAGGAGATCATCTCTGGCCTGTAGAGCTTAAAATTCAAATAGTCAAGGCAGTGTGGGAAGGGAACATGAGAGGCTTAGGGAGGTGAGCTGGCTTTCCAAAATGGGATTGGAAATTAGTTCTGGGCTGGGAATGCCACTGTGGTGCCCTCTCACAGCAGCATGGTGGGACTGTCCCCTTAGGGACACACTGAAATATTCCAGGTGCTGGAGTGTTCATCGTTTTCCTTGCTCCTGCACCCTGGCCATCAGGAACTGACATCTCTGATATTTAGCCTGAAGTGCTACTCGCCCCAGTCATGATCCAGTTCACTGCCCAGCATCATTTTCTCTCCTTCTCTGGTTTTTACACTCTTCAGAGATATTTATTGTTTTAGGATGTGCTCCTACCTGTCATTGCCTACTGGAATTACACACCTGCTCCCTGATCCTCTCGCTGCTCTTCCCTGAATAACTCTGGTTTGTCAAAGTAATTCAGGTTACACTGTGCCAAATTACCAGCACTGTGTTCCTTTGGAGGAAGCTGCACAAGAGGAAATGACTTTTGTTTGAAGATCATTCCAGAAAACAGTGTTTTCCACCCTGAATTTGTGCCACCACCATGTGCAGACACCTCGCAGGGACCTGACAGGGTGGCACCAACATGTCACACACTCAGCCCAAGCCTTGGCAAAGTCAGGTCCATTTAAAGCAAGGCAGGGGCCTGACAGGTTCTTCCCATCAATAAGCTGGGAGCAGCAGGGTCTCTCTTTGGGATGCAGCTGATCCCTCACTGTGGATTTATAGGGGTTAAAGAAAAACCTCTGACCTCATTTGAGACCCACAGACAGAAACCATAACACCTGATACCAGCCCAACACCATGAATGGCTGTGGCCAAAATTATATGTCACCAAGAGACAAAAATCCATGTTTGAAAGCACCCTCCATGGCTGCAACATCCTGTGAGGAGAAGATTGTTCCTTTAGAAAGCAGGGAAAGAGGTTTAGAGCAGCATTATCCATATAGATAGATATAGATATAGATATAAGATATAGATATAGATGTATNATGCAGGCATGATTGCTTGGAGCATCCTCTTCTAGTGGAAGGTGTCCCCGCCCATAGCAGAGGGGTTGGAACAAGACTGTCTTTAAGGTCCCTTCCAACCCAAATTATCCTGTGATTCTATAATTTTTATTTTTTTTAATTGTGGCTCATACAAAGGTCATTTGGAATTGTGTGTTTTGCAGAGCTAGAAAAGCACCAAATCTCACCAGGATCTTCCTTTGAAGCTGGTACCCTGTAATGGTTTTTTTATTACTGATTCAGACACAGGAGATCACTGAATTTCCTGGGGATGACGAAATCCCAGTGGTTGGGATTCAGGAGGACACAACCATTTTGCAGGCTGTTCTCCACAGACAACGTGAAGAGGCACAGAAGTAGAATATGAAATTTAATGGGACCGAACATGAAGTGACTCGCAGGGGTAAGAGCAGCCTCAAGTTAAGTGCACTTTAAATGATGCTGAACGAGCAACACAGGGAAGTAAAATTCAGACTTCACCCATGGAATCAGCATTGTGCAGGGATGTAAAATAAAGTCTGGGGGGTCAGGAGGTCAGCAGGAGAAGCAGGTGAGGGCTACAGCAAGCTCAGCTAACGACCACAAAGGTAGTTAGTGGGAGACTGATTTGCTTCCCTTTCTGATGCCAAGCCCCATCCTCAGCTGCTCCTTACAGCTCTCAAAGGTGACTCGGGCTGCTCACACCCTGTTTCCTGATCTTTATTACTTTGCCAAAGTCTAATTGGCCCAGCTGATGCTTCCCAAGCTGGGTGCCTGCTGCAGGCTGGGGGGTTGGTTATTTGTGTTGTTATTTGCCAGAGGTGGAAGCAGGGAGGAGGGGAGGAAGCTGGGGTATCAATGAAAAATGAGTGCAACTCATTGGGAGTCAAAATGCATCAGACAAACCATGAAAAAAAAAGTTGTTTCAGCTTTCTAGGGGAGCAGGGCTGACTCTTCCGTGCTTTGGAATGGGGATTTGACAAGAGAAAAGAGACATGGAGTCATTCTGATATTTGGGGAAAGGCTTTTTCCACTCCCTGGGGATCATGTATTTGCTAAGTTAAAAAAACTCCAAAAACTTTGGCTTTCCAGTTATTTAAGAAAAGCTTGTTTGTACATGGTGAGCACATCTCCTGAGTTCTTTGTGTGCACTGGCAATGGTCCTTCCCCTCACCCATCCAGGAAAGCAGCTGGATAAACCCTGGAAGATTTGCCTTGCTAGCCCACCCCAGAGATGGTCCCCTCTTATTTAGGACAAGAATTTGGAGCAAGAAAAATTTTCTCCATTAATTCATCAGGGCCCCTTTTTGGCTTCCCAGACAATGACTGAAGAAAGGAAGGAATGGAATGGAATGAAATGGAATGCAATGGAAGAAAATAGAATAGAATAGAATAGAATAGAATAGAATAGAATAGAATAGAATAGAATAGAATAGAATAGAACATTTCAGTTGGGATTGTAGGGAAGGGCCCTACAATCACCATCCTGCCTGACTTCCTGACCAGTTCTGGCCTGTCCAAGTGTTCAAGCCTGTTTTTATGGGCATTTTCCAAATGCTTCTTCAACACTGTCAGGTCTGGGGCATTAACCACCTCTCTAGGAAGCCTTTTCCAGTGTTTCAGTGAAGAAATGCTTCCTAATATCCACTTTTAACCTCCCCTGGCACAGTTTTGAACCATTCCCATGTGTCCTATCAGTGGATACCAGGGAGATCAGCACCTCCCTCTCTGCTTTCCTTCCTCAGGAAAAGGAAGAGAGCCCCTCAGCCTCCTTTTCTCCAAACTAGACAAGCCCAAACTCCTTGGGCATCCATCACAGGACATTCCTTACAGCCCCTGTCACCAGCAAGAGTAAAGAACAGAGAAGGAAGGAGAGAGAAGAAGAAGCTTGACACAAGCAGGTGTTGGCTGAGAACCTCTGGACTGATGGGACAGATATTGATTGTCCAAACCATGACAAGGCATCATTTTGGGATGCACTGTTGGGCTTGGACCAAAACCTCTCCAAGAATCCTTCTCCCAGCCCAGATCCTGGCTGGTGTTTGTCAGCACTGACGTAGCCTGGTGCTCCCATCCCAGTTTTTCCACTGTCAGGAGACAGAAATGAGACTTTTCTACTCTCACCTGCTGCTCAGCACAGAGCACCCCATCACACTTAGCAAGAGCACTGCAGGATGAATCTCAGAGATGGATCCTGGTGACAACCAACAGAGCAGGCGCGGAGGGGGAATGCAGGGAAATTCAGCCTTTTTCCTTAAAAAAAAAAAAANNNNGCACGCTTTTTCCTTAAAAAAAAAAAAAAAAAAAAAAAAAGGAGAAAAGCTAAGAAGAAGAAAAAAGTTACAAATAACCCTGAGCAAAACGAACAGTGGTGTTTTAAAATCAAAGGTAGGAAATGCCCAAATTGCCAGTGTGAATACTTGAATTCAACACCTTTCATATATATTATTAAATTATAATCTTGATTATGTGGCTGAATGGGTTTTGTCTGCAGAGTTTGGCTCCCAGGACACGACTTCCTTAGGGAGGCAGGCACAGCTTTCTCCCTGTCATTCAGGGGGTGACCCCATCCCTTATTTCCAAGGGATTGTGAATTTCCTTTCCAAACACTTTCCTGAGACGAAGCTGGGATGTGAGCCTCACTTTAAATTTCAGGAGCTGATGTACAGGTAAAAACCATACATCCATTAGGGCTGCTTGATTTGAGCTGCAAAGTCTCATTTCTTTCCAAAGCTGAGCCTTTTTTAGAGCTTTCTTTTTCAGGTCCCTAAGGTATCATTAATTTTTAGCTGCAATTTTAACTATTCAACATTTCTACAAACTGGATTGCTTGGTTTCAATGAATGGTCAACAAAGAAGATTTTAGTCTAAATTACCTTCAGTGTGTGTGAGATGAAGAGACTTTTGTGGGAGAGCCAAGGCTGAAATAGGGCTGGTCACAACCCAAAAATTCTCTTTTGAAGGAGGAGAAATGAAAAATCAAGATTTAATTTTTAAAAGGAATAGTCAGGATTTCAACGTTTAAAATACGTTAATGAATCCAAGACCCTCTGCAAAGGATGAGAAGGCAAAAAGTAGAGTCATGGTCAAGTTGTGTTTCTGGAATGAGCTCAGGCCAAGAATAATGACCTGAATCAAGCCACTGCTGCAGACCACAACCTTCACAGCTCCTCTGCAGTAGAGGAGACAGATCCTGTTAAAAAACAGGGGGGGGATTTTTATGAGAGTTTTGCTTCTCTTAATAAGACAAGGAAGCTGGAGATTTGATCAACCCAAAGGTTTTAAGTGAAAATGACACAAAATCAACATGAAACAAAGAATAAATTGGAGAATCCCAGGGTAACTTGGCCTGGAAGGGACATCTCTGGCCCAGCTCCCCACTCAAGGCAAGGCCAGCTCCAAAGTTAGATCAGCTCTGAATTAAGATGAGTTTGCTCAAGGTCATCTCCTCAAGCTGTGGGTTTAGCAGAGAACCAACCCAGTGTCGTGGTTTAATCCCAGCTGGAAAAAGTCCCACACACCCATTCACCCATCCCAGTGGGATGGGTAGACAAGGGGAGGGGTGAGAGTGAGAAAACTCATGGGTTGGGATGAAGACATTTTGAAAAGGAAAGCAAAAGCCATGAGCGAAGCAAAGCAAGGAATTGATTCCCCTCTTCCCAACACAGCCATTCCCAGGACAGCAGGGCTCCACTGCCTGTAACGGGGACTTGGGAACACAAATGACATCAGTCCCACCATCCCCATGTCCTTCTTCCCCTCCCAGCTCTATATACTGACCATGTGCTCTGGAATGTCCCTTTGGTCACTGGGGTCAGCTGTCCTGGCTGTGACCCCTCCCAAGCTCTTGTGCACCCCCAGCCTCCCCAGGGCTTGGTGGGGTGAGGAGCTCAAAAGACCTCGACTCTGTGCAAGAGCTGCTGTGCAATACCCAAACATTCCTCTGTTAGCAGACCCAAACCAGCCCAATTCTATGAAAAAAATTCACTTTACACCAGACAAGAACAGTACATCCAGGGATTTCCCTTGGAAAAGCTCCTCAGCCATGGGCAGACACTTGTGTCCAGGGGCTCTTTTAGCTCTGCCCAGGAGATTCCTGGCTATAAACCTGTCCTGGTTCACCAGAGCAATAAATTGCCTTGTCCATCCATTTTCCTCATCCAAAAATGTCCCAACTGCCACCAAACCCACCTTACTCTGCAGTGGGATAACCACGAACCATGGTTCCCTGCTCTCCCTAAAACACAGGAGAAGAACTTTGTCTCAAATACATTTAATTGCATTCATCGTGTGTTCAATATAATGTCATGCCAAAGAAACGAGTGCTGAGCGTGTCACCAGCCAGAGGTGTGACAAAGGTGATGTTCCAGGCCACAGGAGCATCTCATGAGAGTCAGCTTAGGTGACATCCTCCCATCCTTTACCCTCGTGCAATTAGCGCTCTTCTCCTAACGCCTGTCCCCACGTGGGCACGGGCCACCAGCATCCTGCCCTTTCCCAACTTCTGAGCGCTCGTCTTTGTGGCCTTAATGTCCTTTTAATGCAGAATTTGGGATGTAATTATTTATTTACATGACTGTGCAGCCTGGAGGGGCTCACTTACAAGGCTTGCGTGAGAAGACTCTGATTAGCGGGGCTTTGCAGAAGATGATTAAAGCAGCGTGACTAAAGTGTTTCAAGTGATCTGTCCTAAAAAAGGGCAACGCATAAAGTGCCCTCTTCCTGCAGCTGCTGTCTGTGTTCAGAGACAGATTTGTTAACTGCAGTGACAAAAGGAAGCTTTTTTCCCTATTCCTTCTCATCGCCGCGGCGTTAATCAAATACAGCCCGCGCTGGGTTTTACTCCTTCCAGTTGCCCGCTCAAATTGTTGACTCATTTCCAGGCAGCTCCACGCTCACCAGGCTCTTGACAGCAGTGAGGTGGGAGACGGGTCCCCAAAGGCATAATTTGAAGACAGGATATTTTACAGAGCTGTCAAGAAGTTCTTCATTTGGGCTGCCGAGCCTTTATTACTCGTGACGTGCTGTAAGACAGAGAGGACCCAACTCGCATCTTGCATTTCAGGATGAGTTTGAGAGAGTGAAAAAGAAAAAAAAAAAAAACAAGAATCCCACACCAGCAAGAGCCCTTCTCTTCAGCGTGGAGCTTATCTAAGTTGCTGCTCACCAAGGGAGATAAACGTGGGCCCTCTCAATCTGATTATCACAGTCATTTCACAGGCTCGATAGCATCGTTAATCCACGGGCCACGATGAAATTAAACTGGCTGATCTGCTCGGATAGAGGCCAGGCTTGAACGGCTGAGGGATGAAAAGGAAGGGTGTAAAAGGGGAGCATGGAGGAATTTATTTTCATCCGTCGGTTTGTACAAAGCTGGGCTGAATATTCACGGTGGGTGGCAAAGCTTGGGAGAAACGGTGGAGGGGGAAAAAACGTGGCAACAGTAAATCTTAATCTGGGGGAGTTTGGGTGCAAATATTGTCCCTAAACATTTATAATGGAAATGCTGGAGGGTGCCTGCTCTGGGTACACAGGTGGACTCTGCTATCTACTCCAAAATCACAAAATAATCTGAATTAGAAGGGACCCACGAAGGCCCTCAAGTTCAACTCCCAGCCCTGCAGTGAGAAAGGAAGAAACTGAGGTGGAATTTAGGAGCATTTTCTGGGATTTTAGAACATTCTCCAGCTGGACAAAGTGGGTAAGACGTACCTTGGAATTTCAAAAACTCTCCTGAAGAGTAGCAGCAGCCTCCTACCCCACCTGTAAAGGTCAGGTTTCCATAAAAACTATGTGGCCTTGCAGGAAAAATCATCAGCATTGCCATCTGGCCTCATCCAGGAGATGATGCCTTTTCCTGGTATTAAAATCAAGGGTCAAACACGGTGAGAAGGGAAAAAGGGATTTTCCCTCGGGTTTTATTTGAAGGACCCTCAGGTGCACCACGCCCAGGTCGAATGCCCCTCCCTGCACCCCGCAGTGCCCACCCACAATAGATCTGGGATCCCATTAGAGGTGTCACTAATTAGCACATCTATCAAAGATTCCCCAAGGAGAGGCTCCAGTGAGCCCCCCCTCCCCAAGGAACCTTCCCCTGGATGGTTCTGTCTCAGTTTCCAAAATGTGTTCTGGAGAGGCCCTTGGGCTCTGGGCACACTGATCCCTCACTGCGAAGCTGCTGAAATGTTCAGTCTCCCAGCCTGACAAACAAGCCCAAGGATGGAGGCAAAAAGCACCAAGAATCCAGAAATTGTACAAAGGTCTAACAGGGGTATAAAAGAAAAGGCAAAAATCATCCTGGCATCAGAGAAAGGGGAGAAAAGGATGAAGCTACACCTGAATGTGGTTTGTATTTATAAACATGGCACTCCCAAGGAGGGATCTCATCAAGGAGCCACCTTGCCAGAAAGCAAGACTCCTCCTTCTAAATAATCCTCACCCTAAGGTAGAGTTCCCCTACACAAATACCAGATTTACTCCCCAGAACAGTTTCTCCTCAAACAGAGAGTGACAGGAGGGAATTCCACCCCATGCAGCCGAAGTGTGATTTTCCTGAAAAGTGACAAACTCCACCAGTTTCAGTGGACTCAGCGATGTCACAGAGATCAGAGGTGGGGCTCGGTGACACGGAACAGACCTCGAATTGTCCCCTCCACTGCGGGCTCACTTTGGGCCTGCCAAACTTCCACCTCAGTGCCACCAGCTCCACAAGAAGAGAAGCAGAAGGAGAGTGTGGGAGAGGCTGGAAAGGTTTTCATGGAAAGGTTTTCCTGGGAGGACAGGGGGGTTGGTCACCTCGCCTTTGAAGAGGCAGAGCCACAGTCAGGAACTGGAGCCTTTACAAACGGAGCCGTGTGAGGAGTGATGAATGGAGGGAGCTTTTAATCTCTGAGCGAGCTACAAATCGAAGGTGAACCTCATTAACTTGGACACTTTGTGTGTTAAAAAATGAGAAGCGTTTCACCTAATGAGAAGGTCTTAATAGGTGTTGGGTTTTTTTGCTAAATTATCATATTAAGCAGAAGACAATTAACAAGCATTTTCTTAATGTGGTGCTCTGCTGATAAAATCTCATTGTCTATAAATCATCAAGACACTGCAAAAAAAAAAAAAAAAAACAAACCAACCAAAAAAGCCAAAAATTGCTTTTTAATTATGTTGGGCATGATGGACAAAAAGTACGGTACAATTTTAATTGTTGGGGAACTAGGAGGGAAAGATGAGAATCTCCAGCCTGCTGGGACATGCATGAGGTCCCTTCAGGTAAATCAAACCCTTAGGGCTGTTTTTTAAAACACTTTACAGTACTTAGGGACACCGAAATGTCATTATTGAAAGGGCTTCCTCAGGGGTACAGTGTGGCAGAAGTTTCAGAGCAAATATGAGCTCCAAGTGATACTTCAGAGGAGATGGGAGTGTTTCCTCTATGAAAGAAAAAAAAAATCCTGGCAAGGAAAGTGAGCAAAGATGAAGCCCTAAAAGTACCTCTTTGAAAGTAGTGGGGTATTTAAAACCCACTTGCTGTCAGAAAGAGGCAGCACAATGACAATGCACTGGCTCAGCGTGGTCTGAGAGCAGGGAACTGCCAGCAGAACCATCCCTGGATGGCTTGGAAACCAAACCTTGGGGAGTTTCCACAGCTCCAAGCCCTCAGCACAGCCCCTTCCAGCTGTGGTCAGCACTGCTCGTTGTACTCCATGCCGGGAGATGTTGGAGGGGGCCCTGCAGTAAACCCAGTGCTGGCAAGACAGCTTGGGATTGGTGCCAGGCTTGTCCTGTTCTGCATGAAGGTTCTACAATGTTCTGTGTTTCATTTGGGTTTCTACCAGTTTTTATTCCATGTAGCCATCAAAATAATATCTCAGGGTTTCCTGCATTAGTTCTAGTCCATGTCTCTCTATCCCTTGCTTAAAGACAGAAGAAAGCTGTGGTTAAACCCAAAGTTGACCTGCAGTTTCCCAAGTCCCTCCTGTTCCTCCAAATCCAGCTGTCTATTTACCAGGACAACATCTGCACAGGAGAATGAGAGGGTATGTGAGCGGGATGGAGGCAGCCCCGAGTTCCTGGTACCCAACACCCTCTGCTTTGCTGGGATGTTTGTCTGACTTGTGACTCGTCTCCACCCAGGTGCATCCTCCCAGCTCCTCTCTGACATTTGCACCACGCTTCCTCAGTGGGAAAAATCCCTGCTTTGGTGCCTTTCAGCCTGGATCTGACCAGGATCTTGTTCTTCCCGCAGAACAACCACAGAGTCACTGGCAGCAATTCCTGAGATGTCCTGGTAGCTTTTCCAGAACTGCTGAATTCATTTCAGCCTGTCCTCACAGTTCAGCTGTTTCACAGCCCTGCCTTTCCTATCAACTTTGTCCTTTCTGTCTGTGGGGGAATTTGGGCGGATTTTGCAGGGAGGAGAGGGACTCCCTGTCCACATTCCCCCAGTATTTGCAAACTGCTCTGGCTCAGAGTGACACGACAGCAGCTTTTTTTTTCTTGGTATCCAACCACTGTCACCACTTTCTGTTGGCCTGGGTCAAACCAGAGAGCAAAGAACAAAACCACAGAAATCAAGCACAGAAGCAAAGAGGAGAAAAGAAAAATCTTCAAGCCCAAACCCTTTGCAGGGATCTTGGAGTTTGGGTATAAATCCTACACTGATTTTGAGAATCCAGAGCTATCCAGATGACCCCAGCTGCCCTCAGGAATTCTCATGAATCTGTGGGCATGGAGGCAGAGCTCAGATTTTTTTGCTCTTGTGGAAAGTCACCAACAGGTCAAACGAAAGGAGCCTTCTGATGGTTGTTGTCAAAACTGTGATGGAAGTGCTGTTCCACAGTCCTCAGCCCACCTGGCAAAGCTGTGCATCCAAGAATCCCAGAAAACGAGCTGAAATACACCCCATGGCCATGTCCTGAAAATATCTAAACTACCCTCACATGGTCTGAAAGGAGCACGATGAATATCCCAATGTTCCAGCTACTTTCCATCCTTCTATACTTGATGCATGGAGGGGAGAGAGGCAGAGCCCCAGTGCAGAAAACCCCAAAAAGCCTCTAATCATTCATGGTGAGCTGCATCCTGAGAGGGAAAAGCTGGAGGACCCCTGGGTGGATGGATGGAGGGATGGATGGATGGATGGATGGATGGATGGATGGATGGATGGATGGAATGGTGAAGAAGATCTGGGTTCCTGCAGGCTGGAGATGTGAGGAGCGAGAGGTTGGTTCCACCAGAGGAATTCTGCACGAGGAGCTGGCAGGGAAAGGCTGGCAGGGAATGGCTCCTCTCTCCCTTGTCTTGTGCCCCAGCCCTGGGACCAGCACGGAGGGAGTGGGTGCTGCTCTGCCTCTTCCCAGCTCTCATGGGAAAAGGAGAGAGAGCTGGAGAGACAGAGTGAGGTGAGAATGGATGAGAGCGGAAAATAAAGGAGGAAGGAGGAGAACAGAGCCCTCAGCATGACCCTGTGTTGGGAAGGCACCGGCTCCAAGCACAGCCCCTGTGTTCATAACCCACCCTTGGCACTTTATTTTATGGCCAGCAGCATGAGGACTTGTTAGAGGTAACTCAAGACCACCAGGAGCCTTCATCCAGAGCTCACACAGCGGAAACTCTTCCATTAACCCTCCCTCCCTGCCAGCTCCTCTCCCTTCTCTCCTTATCTCACCTCCAGGTTACGGCCAGCACTCTGCTGGAATTACCTGGGGCTGCTGCTGCACCAGCTCTGACCTCTGCTGCAAATGTTTTCGGGGCAGGGTGACTGACAGGGAGCCCTGGCTGAGCAGTGGGAGCTGCACACCCCGGGTGACTTCTCCCTCCAGCCAGGGTGAGGAGGGCAAGGTTGTTTGGGGCTCTTAAAGCAAATTTCCTCCTTGGTTTATGGGCAGGGAAAATCCATCTGTAATTTAAAACTGCTCTCAGCGTTCGCGTGTCTCTGTGTGTGTGTAAAATATATAAATGTGATATAAACCTTTATAAAAATCAAACCTAGCAAAAAGGGGAGGCGCAGAGCTGTTTGCAGCTGGGAATGTGCAGCAAGTTTCGTAATGACCGTGGCACTTCCAGGGCACTTGGCCACAAAAGCTCGGGGACTGAATTGCTGAGCACCCCCCTCTGTCTCCCTGTGACTCCTCCTTGCATCACAAAGCTCGGGAGCAGCGTTTGGAGTCTCGAAAGCAGCGTTTTTGTGATTATTTAATCGGTGCTGAGTGATCAGCCACGGTGCCCCCGTGTAATCCCTGCACCTCCAGAGCAGCCTCCTGGATAATCCCCAGGGCTTTGCCTTGAAGCTGTCCGTGGGCCCCGTGGCAGGAGAGGATGGAAGGATTATCCTGTCGAGAGCAGAAACACTCTGTGTTCTTACTCGTTTGGCCAAATTCCAGGTGAGTGAGCTGGTTTGGCCAAATTTGGAGGAGAATATCCTCTGAGGGAAGGCAGGTTACAGCCAACCCTCCCCCACCAGGGTCGGCAAAAAAGACATTTTCCTCGGAGGAAAGTGAAAGAGATAAAAACGATTTATTTAACAAACACATGGGAAAGGATATTAATGCTAAATAATAAAATCTCTTGCTGTGGAGAGAAACCTGGGAAGGTTTCAGAGCCCTGCTGTAGGTGGGATATCTCTCTCCTCCTCGGAGTTGGGTCGGTGGGAAATCCTCCCGGTGTGTTTGGATGTTGTTGGAACAGTCCAGGAGAGAAGAAGGGAAAAAACCCAAAAGTCCCAAGAAAACAAAGTTCAGCTCTTCGTGTCCCTCTGGAGAAAAGGAGCTGAGAGCTGCTGGAAAGCAGGAAGGTGCTTCCTCTGCTGCTGCAGGAGAACAGAGGAGTCTCTGTGTCTGTGTCCTTGAGCACCTGCTCTGAAAAGTTCCCTCGGTTTTTTTTTTCCTGTCCCCCATCTCAACCTCAGTTTAAAGGCAATGAAAGGCACAGAGTTAATTTCTGGGCAGAGAGCAGTGACAGGGGACACACATCGTAAAGTCAGCCCAAGGCAGTAAGGAAGCTCCAGGACTGAGGTGTGTGACAAGGAGCCACGGGGCACATTGGGGTCCCTGTAAGGCTGGGACAGAGGTGACCCCACTGACCAGCAGTGGGAAAGCCCCAGAGCCCTGCAGGTGGGACAATCTGGGTGACACATCTCACCCACGAGATCACCATCCCCTCCAGCACCTCACCACAGCCCTTAACCACAACTTTATCTCCTTCCAGGAGGTGAAATCCCTTCCCAGTCCATAAATGGTGCCAGGCTGCCCCACTGAGAGCTGCAGGACCAGGGGAAAAGGAAAGGTGAGGCTGCTGAGGGTACAGCCTGGTGCTCAGAGTACCTGAGAGAGGGAGAGGAGCTGCTCTGGGGTCTGGGCTGCTCCTGCATTTCACACACAGAGCCCACCCTTGGATCAAACAAACAGCAAAACCCAGGAGAAACCCCAGATGCTCTTAATGCCCCTATTTCCTCGCTGCTGTGGAGGAGGAGTGGGCTGTGCAGGGAAAGGTGGGCAGGAGGACAGCTGTGCCCTTGTGTGAGGGTGCACAAACACACACCTGTGGCTGGCAGAGAGCACATTTCTGACCCCACATCATCTGCAGGAGTCAGTTTGCTGATGAAAGCAGCCTCAGAGCTCATGCCCACCAACAGGAGTGGGGAACATCCACCCTTGGGATCCAAACCTGCTCTGTGCCTCAGTGTAAAATGCACAAAGCTTCCTTCCCCTTTCTCCAAAATGCACTCCAAAAAAAAGCAGCTGCTCCTGGTGAATGTCTTTGGAGAGCCCTGCTCCCTCCAGACAGAGGAATCTCCCGTGCTGACACACCCTTATTCCTGCTCTGAGCATCTCCAAAGGGAGCCATCACTCTCTCCAAAGCACTCTGCTGCAGTCAGTGCTGATAGGCAATGTAATAATACCTTTTATTGGGTCAATACATCAGCTGGAGAACAGCAGCCATCCCTTTCTGCAGGTGATGGCCAAAGAGTGACCAGGAGGGAGTGGGCAGGATGGGCTGTTCCAGCTCTTGGTCTGGCCTGAAAGGTAGGAGGGGGCATTATCCCCTTTTGCAACAGGTAGGATGGGGTATTTTCCTCTCTCTCAGCAGGTAGCAGGGTGTATTTTCCTCTCTTCTTTTGTCTCTCGGTGCTTTATTGCATTTCCTGTTCTCTGGGCAGCCTCAATAAAGCATCTTTCTGAAGGGTTCTCTGCTGTGCAGTAAATATCCTCCTTCATCTGCCAGCTTAGATAGGGATCAATCAATCAGGGGAAGTCCCTGGGGATGCCAGGGTGCATCATTCAAGGTTAGGGACCAGACAGGCAGGTGACAGCAGAGGGATTGCAGTGCTTCTGCTAGGAATTAACCCCCCCACACCCCTCTCCCTGCTTGCCAAAGTAATATTAAAAAATAAAAATAAAAAAAGGTGATGGAGAATCCTCCAAAGATGGGAAAGTTCCGTGTCCTGTCCTCAGCAGGGTTTTCCTTAAACAGCCTGGAGGAAAACAGGCATCCCTGGAATCTCAGTCTGGGTGCCTTGGTGTGGTCACAGCAGGGTGCCTGGGGCTCTCCTGCCAGGGGACATCAACATCCAGCCATGGATTGAGGGACACCATGCATGGAAGGAGCTGGGAACCTTCCTGTGGCGAGGGGGTTCAGGACCAGGGTGGAATAATCACCGTGGGCAAGGATTGGTGGTGGCTGTGTGCTGCTGACACAACATGAAATGCCATTTCTGGCTGGTAAACCCAGGGTGGCTCCAGTTTGGTGGGTGCAGCAGCTGCCTGGGGTGAACCCAGCCTGGCTCTGCTCACTGTCAGAGCAGGTGACAAGGAATCTGTCCCCATGGGAAGAATTTCCCAACAAAAGCCTGACAAGGTTTTCCTGCTGCCTGTGCTTCCCAGCTTTGCAAGCATCTCTGAGATTAACTCTTTGGTGCCTTCCAAAACGCAGAGAGGAGTAAAAAGGATGAATTTAATGCTCTGTTGCTAACACATGGAAATGTCAATATTGGCCTTTTGTGGCAGAGGGGAGTGTGGAAGCTCTTCCTGTGAGGAAGCTGCGACCCAAAGCAACAGTGACCTTTTAATTGGTCCATTATGAGGTCGGAGCTTGGCCACCACGCTGGGAGAGCTCCCTAAGCAGTTAATCCACTTAGCAGAGCCCGGATCTTTGGAGACGGTGTAAGTGGTGTGGTTGTTGTCTGAGCTGCATTTGAGAGTCATTAAAGGGTTGCTTTGTGCAGGAAGAGTCTCGTTTTAACAGCATCAGCTCCCGGCTCCTGCAGGAATTACCCTTCACTGAGGCTGCAGCTATAGATCCCAGCTTATGGTTTCTGTGGATAATAAATGACAGCTCTCAGACATCCTAGAAAAGGGCTTCCAGCTGGAGTGGGGAGCAGACAATCCATCCAGGCTCGGGAGTGAATGGAATTCCAGCTCTCTGCAGACAGCTCCTCTCCAGCTGGACAGGGGATGAGAGGCTGGGTAACGTTTGCAGCATGAGTGTCCTGAATTCCTAATTTCCTAATTTGGGATTTGCAAAAAGGTTCATCCTAAGGGAGAAGGTGTCTCTGTTTAGTTACAGAAACCCCCAACCAGACAGCACCAGCCAAATTCTGTCCTCTGAGAAGTTCACAGGATGAGACAATGACTGCTTCAGAAGGATTTGGGGTTACAGTGGGGGAGGCTGCAGGAATGGCAGGAAGGCAAGGTCCTGTCCTGCCCAGTGGGGATGGTTATCAGAGGATAGGAATGGCCATTCATTAATTCATGAGTGTTTTAAGGTCTCTCAGCAGTTAAAAACACTAAAGAGATGCTACAGAGAGGGAGCCTGAGTGAAACATCAAAGCCAACAGAGTGGGTTTGGCTTCCTTCTCCTGTCTGCTCTCCCTGCCTTTCCCTCTGGTGGGTCTACATTGGGAAGCTGCTCCCTTCACCTTCCAAAAATGATTGGAACCCTCTAAAACCTTCCCTGGTCAGAGGGACAGTCCTGCACATCTCCTCCAAGACAAAGAAGCCCAGTCACTGAGAAAGGGTGAGGGTGGATGGAAGTTCTGGCCCAGCAAGGGCAATTAGACCACGAGGCTGCAGGGTGACAAAGTCCTCTCCTGAAACTGATGGGAATCATGGTGGGATCATCTCCAGGGAGGAAAGCTCAGCTGTGGAGGTGCATGGCCACATGGTCAGGTAGGGTAAGATGACACCAAGAGTCAGGGTCAGAAAGGGGATTTCAGCCACGATGACCACTGCTCTGGGATGAGCTGCCCCATGGCCAGAGCTGCCCCACAGACAGAGCTGCCCCTGGCCCAACCTCCACCCACTCAGCCCTTCACACTCCCCTCTCTCCAAGCTTCTTTTCCCAGATCATCACTGCTCAGCCTCGGCCTCCCACCCCCAGACCCATCTGCATCTGAGCCATCTGTGGCTCTCAGCCTCAGCCCAGATCAGAGCCTTGCAGACAGAAGTGTCTTTGTGCCCAAGCTCTGACCTTTGGCCCAGCTCCTGATCCCAGCAGACTGGATGTGTCCAGCTGTTTGTCTTGCTGGGAAGAAGGACAGGAGAGGGAGCTGAGCAGAGCAGGGCTCTATTCTTGGCTCCTTCTGAGATTTCCTCCCTGACCCTTGGCAGAATGACCTCCTCTATCTATTCCTAGGGGTTGTTCCCTGCTGCAGTGGAAATCCACTGGAAGTGCTCATAGCAGGAGAAGGATCAAAGGGTGGAGGATAAATTTGGCTGGGCAAGAGTTGCACTTGAGCCTAAACCCCTGTTTTGGACATTCCAGAGTCTCAGATGGCCAAGGACTGCAAGGAAAAAAAAGGAATTGTGCGGATTTGCTGCACCCTCTTCATCTCCCAGACCTTTTCCATCACCACATCCCAGCCCTCCCCAGCACAGCTTCCTCCTCCTCTGGGCAGGATAAATCCAGACCTCACATCTGCCCCTTCCTCCTCATCTCTGGGGATGTTGGTCTTACTGATGCCCCTCTACTGCTCCTACACACCTCAGACCTGGAAAAGAGCCAAAATTTGGCATTTCTCAAGGGTCAGACTCAGCCTCTGGGTCCACAGGCCACATTCTTGTAAAGTTTGAGTCCTACACTCAAAAACCTGTTGTGGGCAAAACCACATCCCACCAAATTGAGGAAAACAATGAGTTTAATTAGCAGGGGTGTGATGCTCACCATGCCAGAGTCCTTGCGGGTCCCACAGGTGAGGAGCAGAAATGTAGGTGGGGCATCACCATCCTCAGGAGGTCCTGCAAGGATGGGAAGGATCTGGGAACAGGCTCCCCAGAAAAAGTTGTGGAGTCTCTTTCCCTGGAGATACTCAAAAGTTGTCTGGACAGAATCCTGGGTAGCTGCTGGAGCAGGGAGGGGTTGGGCTGGGTGACCTCCAGTGGTGCCTCGCGAACTTCCCCGTTCTGTGATTCTGGGATATCCATCCAAATCTTAATGAAAAAAAAACACAAACTGGGAGAAGGAATTAACTTGCATTATTCATGGGAAGAAGATCACATCTCCTACACCCAGGCTTCAGCCAGACAACCCCAGGTAAGTCGTGCATCCTGTCAGTCTGTCCTGGCACTACCAAAACCCTCTTGGGCATTGCCATGAGGGCAGGAAGACCCAACAGAGCATTTCAGAGTTCACCTTGCCTTCCACCCTCGAGAGATCAGCTCATTCCCATGTCCATTTTTCCATTTGGGTGATCACCCACGACTGCATTTCAGACATTCCATGGCAGGAAAAACAAAGGAGGACAGAGCTGAGCATCCGGGGGGAATGCACTGAACTCCACCCTCGAGCCCACAAAGGTCAAACCCCAAAATTCTTAGAACTCATTGAAAGTCCAGCTACAAGATTAATTTGACTGACAAAGGACTAATTGGTTTCAAGACTAATTAAGTACATATACTCGTCTTTGCTTAATCAGTGAAATTTCCAGTGGCATTAAAATGTCCAAGAATACAAATCCCAGGAGATTTAAAGCAAATAGTTAAAATCAACTTAGATACAATTATCATATAAATCACTAATGACCTGGGTAAATTGGAAGCTCTTTGGCTCAGCCTCTAGGGAGGAATAAACCTGATAAAAATGAACACAGTACCTGGATTAATGCACAGGCTCGGGGGAATTCATGGTAAATATTCCAGGAGGGCTTTTTCACTGACATTGTTATTCACTGCAAAATGCCAGTGTTTCTAAACAAACGCTTTCCACAGGAAGGTTTGGGTGAAACTTTCAGCAGGAACTTTGTATTCAGCATCCAAAGCTGAAATCACTCAAGAATTGCCATCTACCCAGTTCTGGGCCTACTCCTGATGGATCATTTTCCTGGAGGGCAATTAGTAATTTCCATGCTGTCTTCCCACCCTCTGCTTTTTGTCTTGCTCATGGTCACAGTCTGAAAGAAAAGAGAAAGGAAAAGAAAGGGAAAAGAAAGGGAAAAGAAAAGGAAAAGAAAATGAAAGGAAAAAGAAGGGAAAAAGAAAGGAAAAAGAAAGGAAAGAGAAAGGAAAGAGAAAGGAAAAAGAAAGGAAAAAGAAAGGAAAAAGAAAGGAAAAAGAAAGGAAAAAGAAAAGGTAAAAGAAAGGAAAAAGAAAGGAAAAAGAAAGGAACAAAAGAAAAAGAAAAGGAAAAAGAAAAGGTAAAAGAAAGGGAAAAAGAAAGGGAAAAGAAAGGGAAAAGAAAGGGAAAAGAAAAGGAAATTGATTAAAGATTTTGGGGTTGAGTTTGGATTATTTTTTCAACCAGGCTCATTTTTAGGTGCAGGTACAGAAGATCCAATCTCCACTAATCACCTAAGGTGTCTCATCTTGACCTGTGTATTTTGTTTATTCCAACCTTTTTCTCCATTTCTGGGAATCTGAGGCTTGGGAAAAGTGGTACATAAAGGAAGAAAAGGAATAAAAGATTAAATAAGTGAATAATCTATTAAATACAGTTTCTATACATCCAGTAATCACAAGCCCCAGGGTTTGCCAAATTGCAATGCACTTTAGGAAGTGCTGCCAACAACTGACATTCAAATCCTGCCTCTCCTGACTCCAGAGTTCAGCCAGGAGTTGCTCCCAGTCAGAAAACCCCTCCCATTCCAGAACATTTATTTTATTGGTGATTTCTTAATGCCCTACCAAAGATTCAACCTGAGTGCAGAGAGGCACAAATGGGACAAAGAATTAACAGCAAATATCTCACCCACGATGGGATAAAGTGATTAAAGAAATGTCCTCAGACCTTGGGCTGTGTCTTACAGAAAGAACAATGCTCAGGTGCACCCAGCACCCCAAAACCACACAAAACTAAGGCTGTGGTCCCAACACCCCGAGCAGTCTCTGCAGAGTTGTGTTTGGACACATTTTGTCCTAATTTTATTCTAAAATATTTTTTTTTTTTATTCTGGAACCAGAGCGGGTTTTGTCACATCCATCGAATGGTGGCAAGGGCCACGTTAAAGAGGATGCACAGCAGGAGGGATGTGGGCTGCAAGAGGAGTCTGCTGTGGCAGAAAACCCTCCCAAAAGCCCCATCAGCTTGCCCAGGGAAGCTGGTTTTTAAAGGATGCAGTCCACTGAAGCCAAGCTGGGCGATTCCTGGTTGCCCAAAGCACCCAGATGAGACCCAGCTGAAAGAGATGAAAGCCAACCACGTCCTCCTCCCTGTCCCACCTCTTCATCTTTGCCCTTCCCACTCCACTGTGTTATTTTTGCTTTGCTACTTGCCCACAAACTCTCTGTGAGCTTAAAAAACTCAGGTACCCAGGCAGGTAATGAATATTTTTGTCATTTCCCAGCACAGAGCACTTCAGTGCTTTTGGTGCACGTGGGTACTGTTCATTTGCTTTCAAAGGAAAAAAAATGCTTCATAAATAGGCAAATAGGGGGGAAATTATGCCTCAAGTTTGAACTTTTCTATTTTTCCAGCCCTGCAGTGCCCAGTGTGGAACTCTGGAGTTGCCTGTTCCCTGTTCAGTGCTGCTCTCTGTGCTGGGCACACACAACAAAGCCTCTCCGGGGCTGCTCTCCAAGGACACCCAGCCCAAACTGGGCCCAAAAAGTACAAACCAAAGAGCCTCTGAGGGGGGCAAGCTGAGGGCAATTCCAGCATTAACTGCAGCTTTCATTGGAGAATCAACCCTGAGGTGCAAATGAACCAAAGCTAGAAAAGTGGGAAGAACTCGTGGCCTCTCAGGGTCCATCTCGGGGCCCATCTGGGCAGCACCTCTGGCTCCCCAGGGGTACCTTTGGAGGCCTTTCCAAGAAATCCCCACCTTTATTCCCTCACTCCTGGCTGGGCTCTGCTTCCAGGAGGCCTCTCAAGGCATCAGTTCAAAAAAGAAATCCAAATTCCTCCTGGCTCAGCCTCTTCCTCCTCAGGGACCTCCAAAAGCTCCCAAAGATGGTCCAAGCTCAGCAGCTCGTTGCTGTTCCTTTTCTCCTCTATCTTTGGGGGGATTATTCGGGGTCAGAGGATAAAACAGCTCACAAGAATTTCAGCCTGTGGGTAAAGAAAGCTCTGATGGAGCCTCTCTCTCTCAACCCCTTGTTGCTGAAAATTCCCAGCAGCATCAAAGTGTCCCAGGTGTAGGGATGCAGCAGATTTGGGATGGATTTACAGGTGGGAGAGAAGGAGAAGGAGAGGCTGAGCTGCAGGGCAGTGGTGGAAATAAATTGGCTGCTGCTCTGGTTTTGCTGCTTCTTCCCATCCTGCCTGGGTTAAAGGAAATTCAGGGGAAATTTTAGCGTGTCAGGTCCCCACAAAGCCAAAGGCAAAGCAAGGCCAGGTCCAAGACACGAGAGATGATAAAGTGGGGCTGGAAAGATGGAAATTCAAGGGTTGTTATTATGAAGGGATCTCTTACCAGCTGCTGGTGATGCCAGGATGGTTTTTTGTCTTTTCTTTTATGCCCCTGTTAGACCTGTGTACAATTTCTGTATTCTTGGTGCTTTTTGCCTCCATCCTTGGGCTTGTTTGTCAGGCTGGGAGACTGAACATTTCAGCAGCTTCGCAGTGAGGGATCAGTGTGCCCAGAGCCCAAGGGCCTCTCCAGAACACATTTTGGAAACTGAGACAGAACCATCCAGGGGAAGGTTCCTTGGGGAGGGGGGGCTCACTGGAGCCTCTCCTTGGGGAATCTTTGATAGATGTGCTAATTAGTGACACCTCTAATGGGATCCCAGATCTATTGTGGGTGGGCACTGCGGGGTGCAGGGAGGGGCATTGACCTGGGCGTGGTGCACCTGAGGGTCCTTCAAATAAATCCCGAGGGAAAATCCCTTTTTCCCTTCTCACCGTGTTTGACTCTGGATTTTAAGACCAGGAAAGGGCATCTTGAGAGGATGAACTTGGTCCCTGAATTAAAGATCTGATCCTACAGCTCCCTGTCACAATCCCAAACATCTGGGGACAGACCAAACCCCATCATCATCGAGGGCTCAGTGGAGCAGCACCCCCAAGGGAAGTGCAGGAGCTGAGCACCAACCCCTCCATCTGCAGGGCTCTCCTGGACCAGGCTGGGGCTGATGGTGCTTCCAAAGGCTGGGAAAAGAACCCACCAGGGCTGCAAAACCAGGCCTGAAAGGACAATTCCCACCTGGCCCTGCAATGGGATGTGACACTGAAACAAGGGCTGGATTCTCCTGATGTTACCTCAGAGGAACTCCACGCTTTAAAAAGTCACTTTCTGCTTTTTATTCCATGCCATCCCCGTGTTACAAAAGTATTCAACCTCATTCTTAATTCATTTATGGCCTCACTTTATGGCCCTCTGCCCAGTTCCACAGGCAGGCACTGTGTGCTGAGCTCGCCCACCCAGATATTTCTCACTCTGGACAATCTCAAGCTGGGCAAAGCCAGTCCACGGCCCCTCCGTTTGGCCCTGGGTCTGAATTTCACAGCTAAAAATATCTTTACATCTCTGCAAGTGCAGGGTCAGCTGCAGTGAGGCAGGGAGGGATATCCAAGTGGAAAACCACATCCTGCCTCCCGTGACAAGTCACATTTGGCCTGGAGAAGTGGCTTTTCTCTGGGGAGTCAAGTCTTCATCTGTAGTCAGTTCATGAGACAACAATAGGTCAGATCTTGTTCCCCCTCAGGAGTCTGGGTTGTGGTTTTGGTTGTTTTGGTTTTTTTTTTTCCTTTTTGTGCTGGAAAAACCCTCCCTGGGATCCCAGGGAGCTGAATCTGGGATTTCCCTGCACGTCCTGCAGCATCAGCAGCCGCCTGCACACCCACCTGTGCCTGCCAGCCTGGTCCTCCCCAGAACTGGGTATTTGGGGTGGGAAAGGCTGGAATTTGCTCTGCTGGCTGCAATCCCCAGAGTTTCCAGGGATGATCCACAGCCAGGGCAGCTCAGCACGGACTGGAGCATCCCCACAGCCAATGGGATGCTGAAATTCCCGGTGTCTGTGGAGTGCAAATGTTGGCAAACACGGGCTGGACTGTTGCTAAGCTACGTGGAGCTGATGGGTGAGCACAGGGAAGCCCAGATCCCAAATCCATGGGGTGAGGAAAGGGGCTGTCTGTGCACATCCCAAATCCATGGGGTGAGGAAAGGGGTTCTCTGTGCACATCCCAAATCCATGGGGTGAGGAAAGGGGTTCCCTGTGCACATCCCAAATCCATGGGGTGAGGAAAGGGGTTCTCTGTGCCCAGGAGATGCCGTTCCCCACCCAGCCAAGGCTGAAAATGCAGCTGCTGGGATAAAATCCAGGGATAGCCCGGGGCTGGGTGGCGTGGAGAGCACACAAGGATGCTTCAAGATGTGTCTTTTAAGCTCATGGAGGCTTTAAAGAGCTTAAGCCCTCGCTGTAAAAATAAAATCAAATGCTGTTATGTAACTCCCAACCCCTTTAAAGCTTCCAGTGCATCCCTTGAAAGCAAAAAAAGAAAAAAAAAAAGAAAGAGAGGCAGATTTAAATTTGGAAAATCCCTCAACCATCAAAGGAGTGAAATAAAATCCTAACAAACAACAGCACTCCAAGCAAAGCAAATAAAACCCACACACTGACCAGGGGGGAGTTTCAGTACAGCCCAACTGGGACCCTTCACCTCCCACCCTGCCCGGGGTCTCCCCAAAGGTCAGAGTCCCCCAGCATCAGGAGAGGCCCCTGGGGGTTTTCCCTGCAATTTTCTTGCTGTGGGGGCTTTTCCTTGACTTTTCCATTTCCCACCACTGCTGTTTAATGAATCCAGCCTAATCCACACCCCTAATAAACCTCCCCAGGCAGTAGGAGGGAAAGAGGGGCCTCAAAATTCCCGTTCCAGTGGGAGGATGGATTCTCCCTGCAGTGACTCAGCACACCAGGTCACAGATCTGACTTGTTGTTTAGCCCTGACTGGTTGTGGCCTTGCCAGCGTGGACAGATGTCTCCCAGTGTCACATCACCCACCCGAGGCACGGAGCCCAGGATGTTCCAGCTGCAGCCTGACAAGACCTTCCAGCATCCCAGCACCCCCTGGGATTGATTTTCCTGGGAAGTGGTGGTGTTAATGCTACATAAACCCACTCCATCTCTTGCAGGTGCTGCTCAGAGCAGGGTTTGGACTGGCTGGTGACCGAGGAAGGGAGGTCACAGCCTGGCTGGGGCAGGTTTGCCTCAGTGCCTCCTAGCAGGGGGGGTTTAGGGCTATTTCTCCTTGGAGAAACTTCTCACGTGTCCAGGGCTTTATAGCAAATGTTTTCTGTCTCCAGAGCAACCCAGCTGGGTGAGCAGGGAGAGCCTGAGTGCTCCTCACTGGGGTAAGGAGGAGCAGATTCCTTGGATAATTCAGCTCCTGGCTCTCCTGCCATGGCCAGCAGCCCTGGCACCAGTGGGTGCCCCTGTACAAACCCCTCTGTGCTGCATCCAGGGTGATCCTCTGGGTCTTTTCCAACCCAAGCAATTCCATAATTCTGTGATCATCAGCCCGAGGTGGGGCTGAGTCTCCTGCTCCTGCCAGGCTGCTCTGGGACAGGAAAAATGCAGCATCCAGCGAGCCCCAAGTGCTCCAGGTTCTTCCTGTGAGTGAATTAAAAACAAAAACTGGTCTCACAGGAGAAAACTGCTGTATCCAGCAAAGAGCAGGGCTCAGCAGGGAGCTGAGGATGGGATTGCCTCACCAAAAAATTCCCTCCAAATGCTCCCCCTGCTCTTGTGCCATGTTGGATGGAACAGGGATAAACAGGGAGCAGAGCCTGCAGCAGCACAGGGAACTGAAGAGGGAAGAGCTCTGTCTCTCATCCTCAGTCCAGCATGCAAAGGCTCCATCCAGAGATCCACCACCCACCCGTCTCCAGGGGAGAAGAGCATTCCCAGCCCCCTGGATGGAGCTGGATGAGCTCAGCACTCAGCACAGGGCTGGGTTTAACACCCTGAATGACATTTTTCTGTCCCAGTGTCACCCCTGGATGGAGCTGGATGAGCTCAGCACTCAGCACAGCCAGCACAGGGCTGGGTTTAACACCCTGAATGCCATTTTTCTGTCCCAGTTTCACCAGGCTGTGGTGAAGATTCCCCAGCAGCAGCTCCAGCTCCAGCCCCAGCACAGCCTGGCAGGGGCTCAGCCACAATTCCATGCAGGAGCAGCCAAGTGGGAATGAAGACAAAGCACTGGGAGGGTTTGATGGACGACAGGCAGAGCTGCTTCCCAGTCCAGCACCCAAACGAGGACACAAATCGATGCAAAGCCTTGGAACTCCCAAAAGAAAGGGAAAACCAACCCATCCATCACATTCTCCCACACGTCCACTCGAGTCCCAGTGCCAGCAGAGCTTTGGAGCAACGGAGCAGCTGGATTGATGCAGGCTGGGATGGGCAGGCACGGGATGTGAGGTCCCTGTTCCTGGACTGAGAGGAAGAGAATTCCCAGTCACCTTCAGCATCATCACTGGGATGCACATATTTTGCCTTAAAAGGAAGGATTTAGCCCCACTGTAGGGAAGGGATGCTGAGGGGGTAAGTTCTATCCCAAAGCTGAGCTTTGGAGAGGAAAACTAAATTAGGGTTAGGAAAGACAGTGGGGAGGAATTGCTGGCTGGGAGGGAGGGGAGGCCCTGGGATGGATTTCCCAGAGCAGCTGTGGCTGCCCCTGGATCTCTGGCAGTGCCCAAGGCCAGGCTGGATGGGGCTGGAGCAGCCTGGGACAGTGGGAGGTGTCCCTGCCCATGGCAGGGAGTGGCACTGGGTGAATTTTAAAGTCCCTTCCAACCCAAAGCATTCCAGGATTCCATACACGGAGCAGGAGGGGGATCAGAAGCCAGACCACAAGCACAGATCCTCACTGGTTTTTTAGCTCTGGAATACAGAAGAGGCTCCCAGGGACCTTGTGTCCCTCTCTGTGTCCCCACTTCATTGAGGAGACGGAGCTCAGTGCAGCCCACGTGTGACTGAAGGCACAGCCTCGAGTTTACTAAACTCTGCCAAGCACTGATTCTTTCTCCCTGTCAGTGATGAGATCGTTTGGGGGGCCCTGGGCACACAAATGAAGCCCCAGCTGGATTCCAGACAGCTGGGTTGGTCACTTTTGCACATCAGGCACTTTGGCAATACCAGAGGGGGAAGTTGTCTTCTCCCCAGCCTGGATGTCTGAAACACCACAGTGTCCTGCAGCCTGCTCCTTGTCCCAGGCTGAGCCATCCTCCTCCCACTGGAAATTCCAAACAATCCCCCCAAATAAACTCCTGCTGCACCATTTTGTCAAAGTTATCGAGATCATGGCTATCAGACTGTTCCAAGCATTTCAAAGAGCCTAAGGACAAGGAACAAATGTATGAAAATCAGATTTAATGAGGAGGTTCTTAATAGTGGGAGTCCTTTAGGGAGCCTTTCCCATCTGGCAGGAGTCATTTGGCTCTGGCAGAGTCTCCTGCAGAGATTCAGTCTGTCTGCACAACCTGGTGGGCACTTCAGCCTGGTCTGACTTTGTCACAGCTGTGACCTGGCTTTGCCCAGAGAAGTGCAGAAATGCACCTTTGGAATGATCACAGAATCCTGGAATGCTCTGGGTTGAAAGGAATCTCAAAGACCACCCAGTTCCACCCCCTGCCATGGGCAGGGACACCTCCCACTGTCCCAGGCTGCTCCAAGCCCCATCCAGCCTGGCCTTGGGCATTTCCAGGGATCCAGAGGCAGCCTCAGCTTCTCTGGGCACCCTGACCAGGGGAGAATTTCTTCTCCCTATCCCATCTAAGCCTGATCCCTTTAACCAGATTTGGAGAGAAAAGCACCAGGACCAACCTGCAGCTCCCAGATCAGCTGGTCTGAATCTTGGACAGAAACACCAATGCAGAGATCCCCTGAAATCCATAAGAAACCCACTCCTGAGCATTCCCAAGGCTCACCAGGGTCACACAAAAAGACTGGGAGGGGTTAATCAGAGTTCAGCTCAGGTTTAGAGCCACAAACTCATTTCTAATCCTTGCATCACTTTCAGGTCATTCCCTAAGCTCACAAGGCTGGAGCAGGAGCCCCTCAAACTCCTGTCGAATCCAGCAAAAGGGAAAACTTGAAGCAGCCCCCTGGGTATTCCTGTGCTCCCTACAAGGACCAGGAGACACTTTATGGGGAGCACTAGCTCCCTGCTGCCCCTATAATATCCCTGCTGCTGAGAGCATAAATCACTCCCTTTTCCTAAAAACAGGATGCAGCTCTTCTGGATTTCTCCAGCCCAGGGTGTGAGTGCAGGATTTTTTTGAACCAGTGTTGGTGTGAAAACAGAAGGTTTGGAAAACGGACTCATCAAGGACACTGTAAACTCTTGGATTTAGGGAGCAGGTTTTGTGCCAGTCCATGTGGTGCCAGCCACAGAAGCGTGACCAGAGATGCTTCAGTGATCCCAAATAATTCCCTTTTAATGGGCAAAATGAGAGTTGGTGCAGTGGCCAAACATCTGCCAGGAAGGGGTGAGGTGAAGTTCATCCTGCCCCAGGGTGGGAAAGGATCTTCTGGAGCTGTCTGGAAGCTCACAGGGGCTTCATCCAAAACATCCAGAGCCTTTTCTGTGACATCTCCCTGTGAAACCTCTTCCTCAGCAACCTCCCAGCCCAAAGGGTCTCCTTCTCCCACAGAAAATACAACCAGACCCCCAATATTGCAAATTACAACAGCTCTGGATGCAAAGAAAAGGCGATTTTGTTATTTTATTGGGCTGCTTGAAACTGCAGGGAGCTCTGAAATCTGTAAAGCAGGGCTGTGCTTCCATTCCCTCCCCAACACTCAGCCAGAGTCCCTCCCCAGCCTGCCCAGGCTCAGCTGCTGACATTCCCTTGCCAGTAAGGAAAACCAGTGCAGGGCAAACCAGTGCACATCAAACCAGTGCAGGGCAAACCAGTGCACATCAAACCAAACCAGTGAACATCAAACCAAACCAGTGCACATCAAACCAGTGCACATCAAACCAAACCAGTGAACATCAAACCAAACCAGTGCACATCAAACCACAGCACATCAAACCAAACCAGTGCACATCAAACCAAACCAGTGCACATCAAACCAAACCAGTGCTCATCAAACCTGTGAACATCAAACCAGTGCAGGGCAAACCAGTGAACATCAAACCAGTGCTCATCAAACCAAACCAGTGCACATCAAACCAGTGCACACCAGCTACCCCAAAACTCTCCCTGAGCACCCCATGCTGCCCCCCACCTCAAAATCTGGGTGCTGATCCCCTGATCCCCTCAGCCCCAGCCTTCCTTTGCTCCACATCTCCGTTAGAGGAGACCCCACTCCCACGCTCTGATCTGTATCTCGAGTCTCGAATCTCTTTCACCCCTCAGGAGCACTCAGAAAATGACCAGAAGGAACATTTGCCTTTTCAATCAGAGCCCCCACGAGGAGTGGCTGCTGGCCCCAGGTCATTCCCAAACCTGTTGCTGTTCCCTGCTGCCCCCAGCGCTGCCCTGGCAGGAGCAGGTGGGCACAGCTCCATCAATTCCAGCAAAACACACCAGGTCAGGGCACAGAGCAAACCCAGCTCACAGTTACACATCCCTGGGAACTCTGGCAGCTCTGCCCCAGCCTCAGACCAACCTGAGCAGCCTCCCAGCCAGCGGGCAGACCTTGGAGGTCTCACCTGGGCTAAAGGGCTCTGAATGGTTTGGGTGGGAAGGACCTTAAAGCTCATCCTGTTCCAATACACCTTCCACCATCCCAGGCTGCTCCAAGCCCTGTCCAACCTGGCCTTCGGGTGGGATAGACTGGGTTTGGTCACCCTGTTCTGGCAAATGAGGAGATTTAATCATGGGGACACAGCAAAGCCGTGCTGAGTGATCTCTGTCCCTCTTCATTCACGTGGGACAAACAGCCCTGGGCTCTCCTGCCCTGGAAATGCCACCTGACTGCAGAGTCCTCCTCACACTCCAAGGGTGGAAGGTGTTCAGACAGAGAAGGGGGCATTGAAGGAGGAATTCTGCATGGAAAAAACAGACCCCAGGCTTCTTCCCCAGGGTGTCCAAAAGCTGGGAACAGCGTGGCCCTGGAGTGCCACCCTCCTGCCCTGAGTTCAGATGGGGGCTGCACAGCTCCTGGCTGAGGGAAAGGCCTCACTCACCCTCAAAAGAGTTTTGGGAGAGCTGTGACCAATCCCCCCCTCTCCTGCACCCCAAACTTCAGTGCCTGATGTGCTTTTACATTCTGCCTTTAGGGCTGGGAAGAAAGAGGAGGCCCCTTCCAGGGGGAATGGCTGGGATGGGAGCCCTCCCAGCTGGATGGGGCAGGTGTGGGGTGTGTGGGGAGCCTGGGGGGATCCTGGCTCTCCCATCCTCATCCAAGCTGGGGAAAAGACTGGGGAAAAGAACGTGCTGGGAGATTTCCAGTGTGCTGTCACCATGGAAACCCCTTCCCCAGCATCCTAGGGATGCTCCTGGTACGGGGTGGCCACAGAGCCCTGGGAGAGCTCCAGGGGAGGGAATGGAAGCAGAAAAGGGGAGCCCCTGGCCCTCAGAGCAGGCTGGGGCCAGTGTGCACATCTCAGCCATGGGGAGGGGCAAACTGACCCCTGCCTCAGCCCTGGCACTGCCCCCGAGGGTCGGGCAGCCCTCGAGGAGGCTGCAAGGACATCCTGGGAGGCACCAGGGGAGCGGGGCCAGGCGAGGGTGGAGGGGCAGCAGGAAACTCCCTTTGGTCCCACACTCTGCAGTCACCCAGCACGAGGAATCTGCTCCTGGACACAAAACCAGGAGAGCAGCGCTGGGGAAATATTCCATAAAAATCCTCTGCTTGGGGTTGCATCCTGCAGCAGCTGTCCTCAGGCATCTGCCCATCATGGGGACCTTCTAAAGACCCCTGGTCCCTTCTGACCACCCCAGGCTCGAGCCAACACTGTCCTGGGCATGGAACAACACCCCAAACTCACGGGTTGGTCACAGGGAGCTGTGCAAATCCCGTTCTGCCTCCCAGGAAGGTGGTGAAGGAAGGATGGAGGATGGATGAGACACCCAGACCCCACCACCACCACAGCCTCCCTCTCCTCCACCACCTCAGGCAGCTGCTCCCAAGTCTTTGCAAGACCAACTCTGCAGGAGAGGAGTTTGGGGCCACCAAAATCCACACCATCATCTCTTGGAGGTGGCAAACCCCACCTTGAACCATGCACAGGGTTTTGGGCTCCATTGTCCTCAAGGAAAACTGAGCTGGAGCAGGATGCACATTTTGTAGCTGTCTGACAGCTTTTCAGCACGTTTCGGGGGGGGGGTTTTGTTTGTTTTGTGGCACGCAGTATTTATTGTGTGTTTTACCAAACGGCAAGAAAGATGTAAACAGCAAATGATCAAAGCGAAGGATCTTTTCTATCTAAAGGCAGGCGAGCCAGATGGAGTTAATTAATTAAGATGTTTAGCAAGACAAGGGGGCTGGTATGCAAACAGGTTGTTCCCAGAAGCATCAATCTAATCCAATAAACAACTCGTGGGGGTGTAAGAAACGCCGCTTTTGTTCCTTCCTTCCCTTTACAAAGAGCCGAGTGAAAACTTTTGTTGTTGCTGTTTAATCCTGGCGAGAGGGTTTGAATTAACAGCTCCAACAAGATAATTCCCTGCCCGTGCTGGAAACATCCTCGTCTGCACGCCTGGATCCTGTTGCTTCAGGCGAAGGAGGAGCCAGGTATCCAGGAGCAAATTCCACGCTCAGCCCGCCAGCAAGGGAATTAATTACGGCCAACAATAACAACGAGGAGAGCACTGCCCAGCTGCAGCCAGCCAGGAGCCCTCTTCCCCAGCAGAGGATAATTCAGGCTGTGCTGTCAGGTTTTATTTGTGTTCCACCAGATGTTGGCACACACAAACCTCTGCATGGCCCCTTTGATCCCCTGCTCCGTGACCCACCCCATGGCTCGGGTTTGTGCCATTGATTATTGATCAGGTAGATGGGAGGCCAGTCCTGGCTCCCTGGGACAGCAGGGATGTGTGTGGAGCCCAACAGGGCCATTGGGAACTCCTGGGGGCTGCAGGGATGGGGATCCAACAGATCCAGCAGGGAGGGGAGGGAGCTGAGGAAGATTCCAGAGCAGAGCGAGGAGCTGGCTCCGTCTGCTGCAGAATGGACCACGGGGACAAAACGATGATCCAGGTCTTTTCCATGGAATTCCAGACTGGTTTGGGTGGGAAGGGACCTTAAAGCCCATCCAGGGCCACCCCTGCCATGGGCAGGGACACCTCCCACTGTCCCCCAATGTCCAGCCCGGCCTTGGACACTGCCAGGGATCCAGGAGCGTTTGGAAAACCAAACCAGGTCCTCACTAAGGGCAAAGGGACCTTATCTGATGTTATTTTTGTGCAGAGGAGTCTGGAATCTGTCTCCTCCAGGTGCATCTTTACCTGGGTTTGTTCGAGCTCAGGGTCTGGAGGCACATGGAGAGAAATGATTCACTGCTGGAAGAGGAGCATTTAAACCCCTCCAGAGTGTGTGCTGGGAGGGATGGAGGGGGCTGGAGGAAGAAGAGGCACTGACTGAAGGGCTTCCAGCTGTAGGTGATAAAGAGGGGGTGGTACAACCATGAAATAAAATTATCCCAATGTTTCCTTTCCCTGTGTCTCTGACATCTCCCAAGAGCCTGCTGTGACCACAGCAGCTCTGGGCTGCTCTGGTTTGAGCCATCTTCCCTCAAAACAAGCAGGTTTATAGAAACTACACCAAGGGCAAACACCAAATAAGAGTTTCCCCTGGGAAAAGAGGTCTCCTGCCACCTCAGCAGCAGCACAAGGACCAGACTCAAGGAGCCTCAAAGCAGGAGAAGTTCCCAGCTGTGGGATGAGGGAGCAGAAATGTGATGGGAAAAGGGCCTTGCTCATCCTCATCTCCCATTTCCACCGGTCTGTGGTGGGAAAGAGGTGGGAGGAAGAGTAGATGTGGATGTTTTTTGCAGTGGCATCTCCACAGAAGGTGCTGTCCCAAGGAGGATCTGGTTTGTCAAGGTGAACAGACCCTCTGGAGCTCCTGAGGGAGTGAGATGATCTCTAAGGTCCCTTCCTACCCCAGCCATTCCGTGATTCTGTCACCTTCCAGGTACATTTCAGACCCAAATGGGATGAGATTTGTTTTCAGATCCACTGACACCCTGTGAGGGCTGCAGAGCAGGCACCTCCCCAGCCTCCCCCAGCACGGATCAAGAACAGCTTTTAAATACTCTCGTTAAGGAATGAAAGGCTTGGCATTCACACCCCCTTAGGTGGCCGGAACCCCAGCGAATTAACACCAAACTGCAGCCAAAGGGGCCTCCCTGGAGCCTGGAATGGCCTCGATGATGTGAATTCCTGTGAACAAGCTGCAATCTTTTGTGTTTCCTTCTTCAGCAACTCGGCTTCTCTCCAAACCTGCCTCAAAGGGAGATTTCCTGGGATGTGGGGACAAAGCCACCGCACTGATGGGTGCCTGGAACCACAGCCCAGCTTCTATTTAACACCTGGAACCACAGCCCAGGTGGATTTAACACCTGGAACCACAGCCCAGGTTCTATTTAACACCTGGAACCACAGCCCAGGTGGATTTAAGAGAGGTCTGTGCTCAGGGTTTGGGCTGGAAATGTCTCTGCTCCAACTTCCCAGGCTGGGAACCGTGGTTCCCCTTGGGAATGAGCGTGTGGCACGAGCCAGATGGAATTGTTTGGTTCTGCAACAGGCGGGTTTTTGGGTTTGGTGAAGAACACACCTGTTGGAATGATAACACCGGGAAAGGGGAAGCACAAGGGTTCAACTCTGTCCCACAGTGAGGTTCCCAAACCTCCAGCAGCTCCCTGCAAAGCTCAGGGAGAGGAAAGCCCTGGAAAGCAGGTGAAGGAGAGATTTGCAACAACCCAGGATCAGCCAGACATCCCATCCACAGCCATGCTGTCCCCAGGAGTGGCCACAGGGTAACTCCTGACAGGGTGTGGGGAGTTCAGGCTCTTCATTTCCTCCCCAGGGAGGATTTCCAGCAGCAAAATTCCACCTGCAAGGTCCTGAGTGCCCTTCACCAAACCCCTCCTCCTCCTGCACCAGGCTCTGCCCAGCCTGGCACAGCAAAACTCCAAGATGCCCATGAATTGCAGCAGGAACTGGTCTGATCCCCACCCACAACAGGATTTTGGCACCAAATTCCTCTGATTTCAGTGGCACAAAGCCCAGCTGAGGATCTGGGTCAGGATTTTTGGCCTGCAAGTAGAGGATGAAGGTGCTACTCTTGGGCTTTAGGGTTTGGGAGGTTTAATTCCAGGCTGGGAAATGATCTGCACTTTGACAGCCCTCAACAGGAACAGCCAAGAGAGAAGAGCTTGGTCAGGAACGGTTTTAAGAAGAAAGGAAAGTTATATTAAAAAGGAGAAATTATAAAATTACCTCCTGGGACAGAGGGTTCTGTACTGGGAGTGGGGCTGCTGCTCAGCTCCCCCATCTGTGAGCAGGATTGTGATCCAGGAAATTCCCAGCACTGAACAATTCACAGCTGAGATCCCTCCTGTCCCCCCCAGGACTCTGCAACTGCTCCTTCTGAAAGTTTTTGCTGTTGGATTCATTTAATCTCAGCTCCCTTCAGGAGAGAAGATACCCAGGATCCCTCCAAGACCAGTGGGAAGGGGAGAACACTCGGGAGCAGCTCAGAAAACCCAACAGGAGCAGTTCAGAGGAATCCAGCAGCTGGGCTCAGGCATCCTCCGGATGAAATGCCCTCTTTTGTCAACAAGAGAAGGAAGGAAATTCCTTGGGGACACGATTTTAGGACGTGGCCTCCTCCTGCCCACATCCCTCTTCCCATGGAGGCACCGTCTGTGGCAAAGCAACCTCTGACACCCAAAGAGTGTCACAACCTTGGCACAAACTGGGAGAGCCCTTGGACAGGGCTGAGACCAGCAGGGCTTGTAATTAAGGACTTGGCTAATGAGCCTCGGCCTCCTGAGCGTGTCAGGGTTGTCCCTCAGCAGAGGCCCTAAAGGCAGAGTCACAAATGGTAGAAAAGTTGGGAAGAAAACAACTTTTCCTCCTCAAAACCCCTTCTTTGTGGTGACATTGAGGCCACTTGGTCCCTCCTGCAGGAGCAGAGCCCTCTGCAGGCACCAGGGACAGCTCAGCACCCCGTCCCCAGGCTGCTGCTGCCTCTCCTAGGACTGGAACAGAAAAGAGAATTTAGATTTTGTTCCTTTTCCCTCCCTTCTCAGCAAAGAGAAGGGCATGAAATGCAAGCAGGTTAGGGAGAATTTCCCTGGCAATATTTCACACTGCCCCAGGTCCCTCCTTTCCTACTGAGGATTCCCAGCCTGAATTTTGAGTACCCCGAGCTCCAAACGCTCGGGGAGGTGATGGATTGCTGCTGAATGCAGGCTGAAGTTTTAAGCCAACAATTACATTTCTCTGAAGACTTTTTCCTCACCAGAAACCTGGGAGGGGGTGGGAGACAGAGCACCTCTGGATTGTTTTTAGGAACAAATGCTGCCTCCTCCACGGGAACTGGAATCTGGAAGGGATGCTGGGTTATCAATTGCTCTCATTACTGGGGGGGGGAAGAGGGAAATGCCCAGGGCCACGATGGTGGTTTTTTGTACCTGATGCTGCTGTAAGTGAGGGGATTCATCACCACTTTTAAGGAGGATCAGAGCTGGAATGGTTTAACCTCTGAGCAGGAGAAGGGCTGCACCTCCAGAACTTCAGCTTGCTGTTTCTGCTGCTGGTCTTTAATTTCTTGGAATTTTTCGTGTGACACATTGTCAGTTTGGTGTTTCTGCTGGTCTCTGATTTGCTGGGTGTCAGAGTGTGACACGCTGTACCCACCCCCAAAAAACCCAAATAATCATTAAAAAAAAGGCAGCTTTCCCCCCAACCCAACAACTTTAAACACAATTTAATACAAGGTTGTCTCTGCTTGAGGGTCTTGAACTTCCCACAGGCAACTTTCGGGTCCCTTGCCTGCCCTCAGCACCTCGTGGTCTTGAGCAGGTGATTGTTGGGATGCCTTGAGAGGCCTCCTGGAAGCAGAGCCCAGCCAGGAGTGAGGGAATAAAGGTGGGGATTTCTTGGAAAGGCCTCCAAAGGTACCCCTGGGGAGCCAGAGGTGCTGCCCAGATGGGCCCCGAGATGGACCCTGAGAGGCCACGAGTTCTTCCCACTTTTCTAGCTTTGGTTCATTTGCATCTCAGGGTTGATTCTCCAATGAAAGCTGCAGTTAATGCTGGAATTGCCCTCAGCTTGCCCCCCTCAGAGGCTCTTTGGTTTGTACTTTTTGGGCCCAGTTTGGGCTGGGTGTCCTTGGAGAGCAGCCCCGGAGAGGCTTTGTTGTGTGTGCCCAGCACAGAGAGCAGCACTGAACAGGGAACAGGCAACTCCAGAGTTCCACACTGGGCACTGCAGGGCTGGAAAAATAGAAAAGTTCAAACCTGAGGCATCAGGTGTTTCCCTGGGAAGTGTTCTGGGATCTGCCACTGAGCTCTGTGGCAGAATCCTTCACCAGTGAGCTCTGTGCAAAGTGCACCCTCGGGGAGCCTCCAGAGCAACGTCACTGTGATTCACCACTGAGCCTGGCCTTGCTGTGGGGATTTTTTTCTTTAAATGGAAGGTTTTTAATCTGACGTGGCAGCACTTGGAGGGGTTGGAGCAAAGCTGTTACCAAGGAACCAGAGGGAGAAGCAAACCCGTGTGTGACTCAGGGCTCCCGCAGAGCCCCTGCTCCTCGCTGGGCTGCTCCTCCTGCTCCCTGGCCTCACTCTTGGGGACTTGGTGGCCTCTCATGTCCTTCCCTTCTGCTGCCCAGTGATCTGGGAGCTTTCGCCAGGTCGCAGGGGAACCCCTGCACAAGGTCATGGAATCCTTAATGTTGGGGAAGATCT
The DNA here is from genome assembly GCA_013399225.1 of Rhipidura dahli. Taxonomy (NCBI): domain Eukaryota; kingdom Metazoa; phylum Chordata; class Aves; order Passeriformes; family Rhipiduridae; genus Rhipidura; species Rhipidura dahli. The sequence goes on from VXAC01001434.1 coordinate 58,006, forward strand.
TAAGAGATCATCAAATCCAACCATCAAACCCACAACCACCTCCAAACCAGCTCCTCAAGTGCCACATCCAGGTGGTTTCTGAATATTCTGGGTGGTGGGGCTCAAGGCAAGGGGTCCAAAAGGTGGTTTCACCCCCCGTTCTTTCCCCAGGTGAATTAACCAGAACATGCAAAGGATGCCAGGTGCTCCATGGGGGTCACCCAGTTTGGGCATCAGGAGGAATTTCCTCTTGCAAAGAGTGCTCAGGCCTTGGCAGGGGCTGCCCAGGGAGGTTTGGAGCCCCCCATCCCTGGAGGTGTCCCAGGAATGCCTGGAGGTGGCACTCAGAGCTCTGGGCTGGGGACAGGGTGGGGATCAGGCACAGCTTGGGCTGGATGGTCTCAGAGATCTCCAACCCCAATGATTCTGTGATCGGGGGATGTGTTTTTTAATTTGAGCATCACTGAATTCCTCATTCAGCCTTTTCAGGCCTCTGTTTCCTGGTGGAAATAACTCTGCCTGGCTGCAAAACGCTCCGTGGGGCTGGAGGAGAGGAGGAGTGGGCACGGAATGTTCCATGGACCCATCAGGAACGGGCTCTGGGTGTGGGGGTGGGGGTTTCTCTCCCGTTTCTGAGTTTTGCTTTGAATAAGCTGAATTTAGGAGTGGGGTGGGACCTGTCCTGGAGCTGTGTGGTCACTGTGTGGTCACTGTGTCCTCTGTGGGACACCCCAGGTTTGCAGGAAAGGCTGAAATGGTTCAGCAGCTCTGCCCTTGAGCTCGGCAGGTGACAAACAGCAAAACCCAAACAACCACTTTGCCCAGCTTGGTTTAAAAATACCAAAATACCAGTTTGTCACTGCTGTCCCCAGTGCCCTGTGGATCACATGAATTTTTTTTCCTTGGATCTCAGCCTGCAAAATGATGCCTCAGGTTTGAACTTTTCTATTTTTCCAGCCCTGCAGTGCCCAGTGTGGAACTCTGGAGTTGCCTGTTCCCTGTTCAGTGCTGCTCTCTGTGCTGGGCACACACAACAAAGCCTCTCCGGGGCTGCTCTCCAGGGACACCCAGCCCAAACTGGGCCCAAAAAGTACAAACCAAAGAGCCTCTGAGGGGGGCAAGCTGAGGGCAATTCCAGCATTAACTGCAGCTTTCATTGGAGAATCAACCCTGAGATGCAAATGAACCAAAGCTAGAAAAGTGGGAAGAACTCGTGGCCTCTCAGGGTCCATCTCGGGGCCCATCTGGGCAGCACCTCTGGCTCCCCAGGGGTACCTTTGGAGGCCTTTCCAAGAAATCGCCACCTTTATTCCCCTACTCCTGGGCTGCTTACTGTCTATGACTATTACTTAGTTGCTACTTACTATTCCCTTACTGTCTGGGCTCTGCTGCTAGGAGGCCTCTCAAAGCATCACACCCACTCCAGAGAACCTGGAGGGGACCACAGCCAGCTCCTGCTCTACTGGAGGTTATTTACTATTCCTTCTGTCTCTCTCCCACCTTCTCTCTCCAGCAGTTTTCCCCCAAACCTGCAGGAACAAAGCTCAGACATTCATTTGCCACATCATTCCCTCGCTGCTCCTCTGAGACCAACCTGGGAGCAAGGCACAGGAGCTGGGAGATTCCCCTCCTATTTGGTGCTAAAAGAAGTGGTTTTCTTCCTAAATCAGTGCCATCTGCCTGCTGCAGCCTCACTGGTGTGTCCCATTCTCAGCACCTCACATTATTCCCAAGAACAGCATCAGGATCAATTTCCACAGTGTGAAACCACAAATCCTCTCCTGCTCCGTTCCTTTCCTGTGCTCCTGCAGCTGGGTCCTGGTCACAGAATTCTCGTGGCAAAGGGAATTTTTTCAGGCAAAAGAAGAGTTTTAATTTGTTCACCTGATTCCAGGAGTGGGATTTTCAGCAAAAACAGAGATCAGAGCCCTTTGCCTGCCCTCAAACAGCCCCTGGCCATCAGCCAGACCTCACCCAACGCTGCCAACTCCTTCAGAAAACATCAGGCTCTGCTGCTGCAAGGCACCTCTGGGACACAGATTTCTTGTTTGCCTGCTTTTCACCAAGAGTCAGGTTAGAAGACATTCAAGCTGACTTTGACCTTTTCAAAGCAGCCCAAGTGTTAATAATATTAAAACTGAGAGGGGGGGGAAAACCATTCTCACTACCTGACATAGGAAAGAGGAGAGAGATCCAATGAATTCTCATGCCTAGCAAAAATGTTTCATCTATTAATGGACTTCCATCTCCCTTCACCCACTGAACCCTTTGCAGATCTGATCCCTCTGCCACCATCAAGCTCAGCATGGCAAGTGAACAGCATGGCAAGGAGCTGAAGGAACCTGTGAATTTCTCACTATCAGTTTTCATGGAATAGTGGACTCCAGCACGTGCCAAGTCCCTCCCAGCCCTGCTATTTCTGGATCAGCAGCAGATGAAAATGAGGAAGAACCTGCTTAGCTTGCAGTTCACTTGGGAATCAGATCCACTTCCTGCAGCTCCAACCTCCCAAATGAGCACCTGCAGTTTGATTTTCATTTTGGGATCACTGGGACAGCTGCACTGCCCCAGCCACCCACAGCACTTGCCAAGGAAGGAGGGATGGGTTTCCTGGGCAGGGTGGCCAGAAAATACCTGGTTTCATGGGACACAGGATGAAAAAACTCCCCTCCAGATGCTGAGCTGCACACCAAGCTGGAAATGGCCCCAAGGCCAGGTTGGATAGGGCTTGGAGCAACCTGGCCTAGTGGAAGGTGTCCCTGCCCACCTCGAGGGTCCCTTCCCACCCAAACCAATCTGGGATTCCCTGGAATGCCTCTGCTGAACCAGCAAAGCAGCCCAGGGGTGAAGGGGTGTGAGGGACACAGGGCAAGGAGAAGGGATCAGCCTCAGCAATGCCACAGGGTGTCCTGGGTTACAAGAGATGTATTTAAGTTCTATTCTATCACCACCAGCTGTGGGCCATTGGCTGTTATCACCTGCTAACGACCCACCCCTGATAACAGACAATGGGCCATCAAGAAACCACCACATGACTCCTGGACTCATCTCATCCTATTGTGAGATGCTCCACCCAGGAGGGGGGAGCCGGGCATTCCCACCTGGATATAACCTGCCCTTAGAACTGCCTGGCCTCAGCCCTGGCTGCTGGGTGACCAGAGGACAAGAGACACCACAGACCTTCAGCTGGAGACCAGACCTTCCATCGGATCATTGCTTCAACTGGACCACCTCATCTGGACTGCTGTGACCACCCTAACAGGGTGTCAGGTTGTATCTGACTTTGTCAGTGCTTTTTCCTTATATTATTTCACTTATTTCTATTTTTTTCCTATTAATTTCAGTCCTGACTTGTGATCTCCCACTGGTTTGTTTTTAAACCAATACACAGGGACACGCCCAAACATTCCCCAAGAAATGTCACCACCCAAAAGGCGTCCCCAGCATTTTATATAAAATCTCATAACAAACCCACCAGGGCTGGGTGATCTCCCTTAAATGCTGCCCTCACTATGGCACAAGCACTGCTGGGCATCATCACAAGGTGGCTCACAAGTTTTTGGGCACAAGACCCCCTGACAAACTGGATTTTCAGGGTTCTTTTCCCTCCAAACCATCTCATCCTCACCAGTGTCAGCTGCAGCTCCCCATGCAGAGGGTGAAGGGTTAACCCCGGGGGTGCTGCAGCCTGAAACTCAAGGTGCTCCCTCCAGCACTTGCCAGCAGTTACTGGCTTGAGAGAGAATCAAACTAATTACCTTAGTAATTACCAAACTAATTACCTCTCTAATTACCTGGTGTCTTTGTTCACATGGAGCTGACATTCTTGCAGAGGAGCCCTGGCTCAGTGCCCCAAGTTCTCTGGGAGTTTTGCTGCCTCTCTCAAGGACTGGAGGACCCAGGTCCCGTCCCTGTTCCCCAGGGAGGGGCAGATGCTGCTCCAGTTCCTTGGCTGCTGAGCACTGGTGATCAAACAAAGGTGTCCCCAGGCCCTGTTTGACCCTTCTGAGAGCAGCCAGGGAGGTGACAGACCCAACACAGAGCAGAAACCAGCAGGGTGCTCACCAGCAAAACCCACCAGGAGCATCCCAGCCACCTCACCTGCCCAGGGTCACTGCCTGCCTCGGGCTCTGGGGAGGTCACTCACTGCTGTCCCCAGCTCAGATGTGACAGGGGGTGCTGATGGCTGGGAACAGCCCCCAGCTCCTCAGGGAGTCAGTGCTGGAAAGCAGGAACCTGATCATTCATGCTGGCCATGACCCCCAGAGGGTTTTGTGGGAAGAGATGAAAGAGGCTGAGCACAGAAAGGACTCTCCTGGCTGCAGGACCTTGCACAGACACTGCTGCTCTCCCCTTCCACATCCCCTGTGTCTTCAGCCAACTCCCAAAAGTGTCAGCTCAACACAAACCTTCACAAATCATGGACTGACCAGGTCACCAAATCCACATCTGCAGCTGTTTGCACCCAAATCTAAACCCAAATCTAAACCCCTGTCTGCCTTTATCTGGCTGGAACAGGACTGACCAAGGGCAGGGAGCTGCAGTTTGCTGCCACCTGGCACGGGACAAACGATGATTTCTGGGTCCTGCAAATGACATGTGACACACTGGACAAAAATCTTGGCACTTCTCCACTCCCTCTGTCCCTGCTACTTGTGAAGGAAGGTGGCCTTGCTCTGTCCCAGCAGCACCTGCCGTGACCAACAGCAGGTGCTAAAAAAGGCCACAGAATCATAAAATCATGAATAAGATGGAACCTTCTCCATAGGTTTTCCACAGTAAAAAACCCCCAGAAACTTTCAAGATTTCAGTGCCCACAGCAGGAACTGGGGAGAAGGAAGGAATCAAACACCTGCAGAAGGACAGGGATGCAGGTGTGCAAAAGGAGAGGTGGCAAAAGCAAAGGGGGTGGTGAAACTCCAGAAATATCTGGAATTACTGCTCTGCTTTGAAGGCAAAGGTTGTCCCCACCATGGACAGTTCTAAAGCCCACAACAGGGACAGTTCTGAGGCTCACACTGATGCCTTGAGAGGCCTCCTGGAAACAGAGCCCAGACAGGAGTGAGGGAATAAAGGTGGGGATTTCTTGGAAAGGCCTCCAAAGGTACCCCTGGGGAGCCAGAGGTGCTGCCCAGATGGGCCCCGAGATGGACCCTGAGAGGCCACGAGTTCTTCCCACTTTTCTAGCTTTGGTTCATTGGCATCTCAGGGTTGATTCTCCAATGAAAGCTGCAGTTAATGCTGGAATTGCCCTCAGCTTGCCCCCCTCAGAGGCTCTTTGGTTTGTACTTTTTGGGCCCAGTTTGGGCTGGGTGTCCTTGGAGAGCAGCCCCGGAGAGGCTTTGTTGTGTGTGCCCAGCACAGAGAGCAGCACTGAACAGGGAACAGGAAACTCCAGAGTTCCACACTTGGCACTGCAGGGTTGGAAAAATAGAAAAGTTCAAACCTGAGGCATCAACACCAGGGACAGTTCTGAAGTTCTTACCCCCTCTGCTGCCACCAGCCTCCCCCAAGCCACAGGCGCTGCAGATGCCACCACTGATGCTACAGAAGATGTTTAAAGAACACAACACCTCAAACACAGTTGGAACAAAGCAGGCAAGGCTGACTCCCATTGCTCAAGGCTGTTAGGATGGGAAACCAATAAACATTTGGCAGTAACAGAGACCTTCCTTCCTGACACAGCTCTTCCCCTGATTTTACAGCATCATCTGGCCTGGAAAACGTCTGCTTTTCCTCTATGCTGCATTTGCTGCCAATTCTGAGTCTGGCAAGGCTGGATCTGCCAACTTCTTGGCTCTCTGTTACAAAAGAGAACATTACAGAGAAGGATTTGTGAGTTAGCTGATTTGTAAACACTACAGCAAGTCACCATGTAAACATGGTACCTGGCACCTGATGCTGAACTCCAGGATCCTCCCCTCCCACCAACGTTCCAGTTGCTTGGCATGTAAAAAAAAAAAAATTCCAGCTTCTCTGGGTAGCATAATAAAGAAAATAATCCTTAATTAAACAGTGCTCACAAAGCATCTTGATAATTAGGGAAGTCACTGGTAATATTTTGCATGAATAATAAATGAGATCCACAGGTGCACTTGCAGTTGCTCAGGAGGACGAGGTTCAAACACAGCCAATTAGAGAGGGAGAACAGGTAAATAAACAGCAGAAGGCTCCAGACTCGCTGCTCATTTGACATCATTACTTTCACTGTTGTGTAGAAAGTCCCTTCTAAGATTGCTTGGGGCAAAGAATGTGGCAGCTTTTGGCTGAAGAAACAGAATTAAAGGAGACTGGGTGCTTGCACAAAGCTGGTTTGGAGATTTTGGGGGGGGTTCTGCCCTTTCACAGAATCCCAGAATGGTTTAAGACCATCTCATTCCAACCCTCCCAGGGGCAGGGACACCTTCCACTATCCCAGGTTGCTCCTCAACCTGACCTTGGACCCTCCCAGGGATGGAGAACCCACAACAAGAGCTTGTGGTGCTCCATTCACAAGCCTTTTCCACGAGGGGAAGTGGTGGTGGATAAACCACAACACTCTCATCACGTGGGATCCTTTTAGGTGGCTGTGATGGAAAACAGCTGAATCCAAGCCCCGTGGCTGCCACCAGGGCTGGCTGTGCAGAAAAGTCTGAGCTTGGAAGCTTCAGCAACAACATCTGCTGGGAAAGTGTGATTGACACAGCAGAGGGAACACCACCCGCCCCCAGGGAGTGGGAAGGGAGACAGACAGCAGCATCAATCTTGTGCATAAAATAGATTTATTGTTGGTACAGAGAGAGGCATTTTCGTCAGGACTTGATACGAGCGAGGAGCACAACAGAACCATCCCACGTAAATAAAGGCCATGGAGCACCCTGGAGCGTTGGATCATGAACATCATTCCAGCAGAAGGCCTGCAGGGAGAGACCTCACCGAGGCAGGTAATTTGGGAAATAAGTTAAAAGCACAATTTACAACTCTACACTGGCAAGGAGAACTCGGGCACAGGGAGCAGGGGCTGCTCCTGAGGAACGGCCGCGGCGCTGCCAGGGTTACATCCCCTGCCTGTGACAGAGAGATGCTTCTGAGGAGATTCTACAGTGAAACAGCAGCATCTGAAGGATATTTCCCCTCCCCAAGGTCAGAGAAAGGTTCTTTCCTTTTCCTTCCTTCAATCACCACTAAGTGGGCTTTGATAAGGCGAGTGGCGGCCTCGGACGGGCGAGCTCTGATGGAATAAGATCCAGGTCCCGGCATCCCAAGCTGTGATTGAGCCCTGAGGAGGCTGCTGCCCTTCAAATGGCTCTTCCACATCTTCTCTTCATTGGGCTGCCCGATTGTTCTTGGGGAGAAAAAAAAAAGCTCTTCTGCTGAAATTAGTTGATGGTCTTGTGCTTGATTTGGACGATGCCTTTATCCTCCTCTCCCAAGCAGTCTCTGCTGCAAAAATGATCAGAGGGGAGGGCAAGAGAGAGGGAGAAACACAGATTTCAGTAACTCCAAGTAATTCCAGACACTCCCTGAAGTTTGTCTACAGTTCCTTCCTAAGATCTGCAATTTTTAAAATAAAAATACAGGACCAGAAACATTGCTGATAAACACATCGTGGCAGAGACAAGTCACAGGAGCAGAATGAAGGGATTTGAGGACTCAACAAGGCAGTGGTTTGGGGGCCTGAAGAGTTTCAGTAATGATCCATTCTCATCTCCCTTCATGCTGTTGTGACTTAAGTGCTGTGGCTATCAAGGGAAATTAGAACATCTGACCTTACAATAAGACCAATCCCATTCCCAGCAATTAAACTCTTGAGGAAAGATCTCCTGAAGTCATCCAGCACTGAGTAATTCCCTTACCTGGCTCCTTCCCGGGTTCTCAGTCAGAATCAAAACCCCAGCAGTGTGAACGTGTTGCACTCATCTTGGGCTTTGTTACAGAACCACAGATCATGGAATGCTCTGGGTTTGAAAGGACCTTAAAAATCATTTCATTCCTCTCACTAGACCAGGTTTCCTGTCCCTGGAAATGTTCCAAGCCGGGCTGGATGGGGTTTGGAGCAGCCTGGGATAGTGGAAGGTGTCCCTGTCCATGGCAGGGGTTGGAACAAGATGATCTTTAAGGTCTCTTCCAACCCAAACCATTTTTCTTGCCTATTAAATCCATCAAACAAGTAAAGAGTAATTATGAGTCTCCTTGCAAGAAATGGTAGGAAGGGATTTGATAATTCTGAGGCTTTATGTCAGGAAGAAACCCAAATTTAAACCCTGAAGTCTTACAGGTGACCTCCAGACAGCTGATTCAGGTGTCTGAGCAACACTTGGTGGCCAGACAGGGCACATTCTCCTGGGAGCCTGGACTGCATTGTCACAGTCACAGCAATCAGGGAAAATTAACAATAAAGGGAATTAAAACCGTGCCAGGTTTGGCTTCAACCAAATTCCCATATTATTCCTGAAAATAACCTGGTAAACTGTGCCATTCCACCCAGTTCCTGCCAGGGTTAAGAGCTGCACTAAGATTGGATTTTAGGAAAAATGTCTTTCCCTAAAGGACTGTCCAGCCTGGCACAGCAGAATCCCCATTCCTGGAGGGATTTAAAGCCCTGTGGATGTGGCACTTGGGGACATGGGTCAGTAGTTGGAATTGATGATTTTGGAGGTATTTTCCAACCTTAACAATTCCATGACTTTAAGATTCTCCAAGGTGTCCACACAAGCAGGTGGTGCCTGTCCTTGTGACCACAAAATCCTCCAGAGTCCAGAGAGAAGGAGAAGAGGCTGATGGAATAAAAGGAGTCAGTTTTATGCTCCTTGGGTGTGTTTGCAAACAGAAATCTGGGAAAGTTTCATCCTCTACCAAAACCTCCAATCTCAGCTCCACAGCAACCCTGTGGAGATTTCTGTGTAGCTCAGGAAGGCTCCTCCACTTGGAAAACTCCTTTTTGCAGAGGAATTACAGACTCACTCCAAGCCATCTCTGGGCTGAATATTAACTTCATGTCAATTTGACACTGCACAGGTTAAGGGAGGGAATTCTCAAAGGACCTGGGAAAAAATGGGCTACTTTTGTTTAGCTTCCTAAGGAAAGAAAATGCAGATATTTGTTCATCACGTGCCTATTTCTGCCCACAAAATTTCACCTTCAGGCAAAAGGGGATGTTCCAGGCCTTGCTTTGGTTTTGCCTTCATTTTGGTTTCAGTGTTTTTTCTTGCCATTTTAAATTAATGCATTCAAAGTATTTCCCTTTTTTTACATAACACCATGGAGGGAACCTGGTCCATAACAAACTTCCTTCAACGAGGGCACTGTTAAATGATGGGGCCTTTTTGGTGCATTTCAGTTCAGTGTTTCCAGATCCACAAATCCCACAGAGTCTTCTCTGACACTGGAAATCGGTTTTAGGTAAAAATACTGGAGGATGAGGCTAAAATCCCAGTTTTATTCTATTTAGGATGCATAATTAAGGACCACTTGATCCAACAAATTAAAACAGTGGTTATAAAGTTGAAGGATAACATTTTGTGGCCAGGCTGTCAGGCACCAGCAGATTTTTGTTATCTGAAGCATTCTTAAACCTCACCTGCCTGCAGAGAGCTGGATCCTTCTGGAATTCCGTGGTTGAACAGGAAATTATGGCACAGATTCATTAAACCATGGACTAGTTATGTTTTTATGGGGAGAAAAACTGGAAAGAAACCACCCTCAAATGTGTATTTTAACAGCTACTGCCCATATCCATGGCTTGAAAAGCAGGAAAAAGGATTAAAAAGCCATGGATGGCCTGGCTGGAGTTACTGCAGCAGTGACAGCACAAACAAATGGCACACACAATCCCAACATCTCCCCCTTAATGGCTCCATTAGGTTAAGTTTCCCTCTCCATTACTGGTATTATCATGATAATAAAATGCAAACATTAATAACGGAGTTTAATTTGTCTCCCCAGCTTCTCCTGACTTTGGGAAGAGATTTTAAGGGAAGATACAACAATGTGTCAAAACCCTCTGAATTAACAACTCTCTGGGCTTTTCTAAGGAGGGGAGGAAAGGACAGATAGAGACATGAGATTACAGACAGGATGAGAAATAAGGAGCACACAGAAGAGAGGGGGAGATAATTATAAGCAAGATAGGAAAGAAAGAGGAGTCAATAAATTCAATTTATGAAAAGCACAGAGTGTGCTCAGCCTGAGCACAAGTGCCCAGACTCACCGCCAGGAAATCGGATTAGTTCACTTATTTGCTTTTCAATATCTTGCTCTGTTCCCTCCAGCAAATTTTCTTCTTCCTTTGTTTCTTGTAGCCAGTGTCAGTTAACTTTTTCATTTCTGAATCTGCCATTTATCCCCCTCCTCTGGCTCCCAACCAGGAGGTAATATTGAAGTTATTTTATAGCAGCATTTAGGAAATTATTTCGAAGGAACTGTGTGGACTTGTGGGCAAATAGTGAGTAAAAATAATTATGATTACAGCTGCAGCACGTGGAGGATGGGCTGGTGTTCATTATGAAAAACAATCGCTCCTGCTTGGAAATATTTCCATCATAAAAGGCTTCTCTTTTCATGAGAGAAACCTCTCTGGATTCTCATCTTGAAGCATGTGTGAAACAGAATAAGAAACATTTAGGAAACACTTTTAACTACTTGACAGGCTCGGGTGAAGATCTTCAACAACAAAAAAAAAGGTGTTTAAAAGGGTTCAAAAACCTAATGCTCATATTTATGCAATTTCCTTTCCCTGCACCTTCTGAAGATGAATTAATTCATCCTCATCAGAGTCTTCTGAAGAAATTCCTATCAGATACAAACTTGACTTAGAGCTTAAACATGTCTGAGTAATTAATCCATTTTTTTCTGCTTACTTTAATAAATAATACAAAATTATAAATACAGTAAATGACTGTTGCAGCTGCTGCATGGCCATGGGGAAACCCACTACAGAACAATCCCAAACAGGGTAACAAGTGACAGGACGAAAGGAAACGGCCTCAAGCTGCACCAGGGGAGGTTTAGGTTGGATTTGTGGAAAATTTCTTCACTCAAATAAGAAAAAAAGAAGAAAAAAGAAGAAAAAAGAAGAAAAAAGAAGAAAAAGGAAGAAAAAAGTGCTGGTGGAAGCAGCACTGCAGATTCTTTCCTACCCCAAATTCACATCATCCCAAATTCACATGGCTGGAGTCCCCATTCCTGTGGGGATTTCAAAGCCCTGTGGATGTGGCACTTGGGGACAGGGTCAGTGGTGGCCTTGGCAGTGCTGGGAGCAGTTGGACTGGAGGGTCTTAAGGATCTTCTCCAACCTTAATGATTCTGTGACTTTAATATTACTCACTGGACTTTTCCTAAAAAAGGAGATTGGTGCATTCCACAATGGGCAGGAGGAGATTTCATGGAATCACAGAAGGGTTTGGGTTGGAAAGACCTTAAAGCCCATCCAGTGCCACCCCTGTGCCATGGGCAGGGACACCTTCCACCATCCCAGGCTGCTCCAAACCCTGCCCAGCCTGGCCTTGGACACTTCCAGGTATGTGACAACAAATATCAATAAAAGATGTATTAAAGGAGCTGATTTTGAAGCTCTCAGTGACTGAAGAACAACTTGAGCATTGCCACACCAGCGCTGCCTCCTGCCATGCTCACCCAGCACCACGAGCAGTGAGAATTCCAGCAGATCTTTGGGAACAGCAGCTCAAGGCTGCAGCATTTCAAAGCACAAGAGAAGGATGAGAGCCAGAGTCTCGTGGATTCTGTGCACAGGCAGAGTTAAGCCCAGAGGAGGTGATTACCAGGAGCAAACACCAGAAGTGCTCACCTGGCCTCCTCTGTCACCCAAAGATGGGAGTCCTCATGTGCCCAAATATCAACTCACAGATCTGAGCAGAAATAAAGATCAACAGCCTGACTGAAGCACTTTTTACACACCCTGCACGTGGACTGTGAGCACGTTTCCAGCTGGTTTGTTTAAGAACACAACTGAGGTCAATATATGAATTCCTGTATTTGAAGGATGCAGGCTGATGCAAAAGAGTAAAATTGAGAAGTTGTAGCTTCTTTTAATTTAATGAATTCCATATTGCTGTCATTTTCCTTCATGTTGCACTAATAAAGCGTGAAAATTTTAATCTGCAGGGACACCCACACCCTAAAAAACTGGAAGAGAGGAGGCCAAGAGCCGTTTTAGACCCTTAGATAATGCAAGACAGAAGAAATCAAGAATTCCAAGCGGTGACCGATCTAACTGGAGACATCCATGAATTTCTCACATTTATGGCAAAGAGTCCCAGGTAGTTTAATCCCCTTGTTTTCCTGCTAAAACTGCAGGTAACAGGAAACCTCTGCCAACAGCAAGAGCTCCTACACTAAACACCAGCTCCCCAGGGGAGGAGATGGAAACCTGAGCATTTAAATCAACTCCAAGGGGTCTCCACAGAGCTCTGAGAATGCACATACTGGGAAATGCTCAGGTGTGGAACAAGGACTAACTGGATAACCTGATCAGCTTCCTCTCCTCACCATTCCATAGTTTCTCAGTGGGAATAAGCCCAGCTCACCTGTTTGGCATGATTGACACAGTGCAGGTACTGGCTGGCCAGGGCAGAGCAGCTCAGGGTTTCCTGGGCGTGCTCCCGGTAGCACTGGAGGATTTTATCCTGCAGCTCGCCGCAGATCGGGTGGGACTCGTATCTCCTGTGGGAACAGAGAACAGCTTCAGGGGTTCCTTCGAAAAACATCTCAGGAAAGACAAAAATTTTTTAGGAAAGACAAAAATATTTTATTAAATTATTATTANGGTCCAGGCTGCCCCATCCCTGGAAGTGTCCAAGGCCAGGATGGACAGGGCTTGGAGCAGCCTGGCATGGTGGCAGGTGTCCCTGTCCATGGAAATGGGGTTGGAACTGGGTGATCTTTAAGGTCCCTCCCAAGCCAAGCCAAGCCACTCTGTGATTCCAATCCTCATTTTGCTGATTGGCCAAGGCAGATCTGTTTTCCTCCAGCAAGGAAATGAAACACGAAGCACAAACGCTGCTCCTCCAGGGAATTGACTTCTCAACAATCACCGAAGATGTCGTGCTAAAAAAGGGAATGTTAAGTCACTTTGATTTTACACTAAGTACCTATGGAAAAGCTCTCTCTCTCTTCATTCATGACCCTGCATCTGTGAAATCTAAACCAGAATTTAAATGCAGTCCCAGGTGCTTCCACACTCGATGATCTCCAAGTTCAAACTCCTGCAGACTCTTACGGGGGAGGATTTTCCCTTAATCCGCCCTCTGCTGAGATCAGCACGCGCTCCAGGGGCGTGTCAGGCATCCAAATGTGCAGCCACAGAGGGAGGGTGGCCCTGCCTGGATCGGGACAGGGAACAGAAGCACCAGGGATGTTCTCTGTGGATGCCTCCCAGCAGTGATGATTTAGGTCCAGTTAAAGCAGAGCTCGTAGAAAATGCTCAACCCCCCGGTGTGAATGGATGAACCAACACAACAGGGCATGAATGAACTAAAAACACCCAGAGCAAACCTTGCTGTGCCTTTATTCCAAGGGATTTTAGAGTGACTTATATCCAGGTGAAGGGAGAAGGGAATGGGCTGCTCCACCCTCGCTGCATAAATTCTGTCAATGTTTCTAAAGCCATTTCAACGGGGGAACTCTCTAACCCATGATAAAGAGCTTTTTGATTGGGTTTTTTCCCAGAGCCAAGTCATCAGTGACCAAAATCCAGGTATTATCCCTTCTTTCACTGCTTCAAGGGACTCCACACATTGCCAACCATATGGGAGCCTTGTGGGACACATCATCCCCCGCCCCTCAGTAACTCTGATTTTTTGGGGGGGATTATTAAAAACCTGCTCTCAGCCCTGTCCTTCCAGGTATTGCAGGTCAGTGAGAACAAGACCACTTCCTTCAAGTCGACCATTTTCTTGGATTGATCTCTTGAAGGCAAGCACTGTCTCTGTATTGATCAGCTGTGCTTCTTCCACTCCCCTAATGCTCTGCTGGCACTTTTGGGAAAGCATTAAATGGAATTACTGCCTGGCATTAGAGGGCCACAAACCACGGGCTGCAGGATCTCCTCTTGAGGAAAGGAGGCTCCATCCTGTGTTATGGGAACCCCTCCAAAGGGTTTCCCATTGATTTCTGTCAGTGATGGATCACAGGACTCTCGGATGGATGGTCAGAAATAACAGCAAGGAAACTCCTCCGAAGGGGAATGAAGTAACAGAGAACCTCCTGAAGTTGCTATGATTCTGTCAATTAATACTTGGATGGGATACTGAGAAGGAATTCTTGGCTGAGAGGGTGGGGAGGGGCTGGGCTGGAATTCCCAGAGCAGCTGTGGCTGCCCCTGGATCCCTGGCAGTGTCCAAGGCCAGGCTGGACATTGGGGCTTGGAGCAGCCTGGGACAGTGGGAGGTGTCCCTGCCCATGGCAGGGGTGGCACTGGATGAATTTTAAAGTCCCTTCCAACCTAGATCATTCAGTGGTTCTATGAATAAAGTCATTTTACAGAAGCATTTAAGGGTCTGTGGGGTTTGACTGAGGGAAAAGCTTGTAAGAAAAGGCAAACAGTGCAAACCCAGCAATTACGTGGAATGTGTCAGGAAAATGTGGAGGTTTTAAATGCCTAAGTGGATAAAGCAACCTGTTCTGGTCCCAGGCAGGGCCAGGAGATCCTCAGAGCAGGAAGTCCCTTCCCTGAACCATCCCATGTCCCGAGAGAGATCTGCATTTTCAGACATGTGGTGGGAAAAGTGTCACCGGAGCATCATGGAATAGTTTGGGATGGGACCTTAAATCCCATCCAGTGCCACCCCTGCCATGGGCAGGGACACCTTCCACTGTCCCAGGGTGCTCCAACCTGGCCTCGGACAATTCCAGGGATCCAGGGGCAGCCTCAGCTTCTCTGGGAAATTCATCCCAGGGCCTCAACACCCTCCCAGCCAGGAATTCCTTCCCAGTACCCCATCTAAATGTCCCCTCTTTCCATTTAAATCCCTTGCCCCTTGTCCTATCACTCTCTGCCCCGTAAAATAAACAAGATTGTGTCCCACATGGTATTTGTTTATTTAATTGCTCCAGGATTTCACAACTAAACTGAAGGAAAAACACCAAAAGGAGTGCAGCAGGAATGCCAGGGAATTCAGTGCAGCTCCAGAATTCCTTCACAGAACCAACCCACCCAAAATCCCCAAATGCTTTTCTCAGCAGAAGTCAACACGAGCAGCAGCCACACGGCACACGGGGAACGAGGTGGGTTTTTTATCAAGTTTGCAATTCCTTGATCTGCTTTCCCTTTTCCAGCTGCTCCTAAAGCACCTCCCATGCCAGAATAATCTTTCTGTGCTGGAATAAACCTCCAAGGGAGCCGTGCACCCACCTTTCCCATCGAGCTGAAGCATCACAACCTCCTAAAGGTAATAGGATGACAACACAAAAGGGAATGGGAGAGTCTTCGAGAGAAATATTCTATGCTAAAGCATGAAAAGAAAATTTAATGAAGGGAACTTTGTACTCATCTGGGCTCTCTCAAAGAGCATAGCTTATTGTACTCCTGGGGGCTCGGCGAGAGGAGCCCCTTCATGGCATTCAAACAAAATGTCTACTAAAGAGGAAATTTGAAATCACCACGGCGAGCTTTGCGAGTTTCGTGCTAAAACTGACACTCTCACTGAAGGAATCTGAATGGCTGATGAGTTTCCAGCTGTGCAGGTATCTGCCATAATCCCCCCCCCAGATCAGGACTTCAGGCGATTGTCATAAAATATGGGGAGAAAAAAATAGCAACAAAAAAGCAGAGAAAGAGATAAAAATAGTGCCATGAGATGGGCAGGAGTATCCAGGGCTTAATTTAATTCCTCATTAAAGTGCTGACACCTATCAAAGGCAGCTGATTTTTATTTGTGTAACCCTTGGCTACTTGTGAAGCACTAAATAAAACAGAGCAGACTGATCCCCTGTGCCCCAGCAGCACGGAACAGCCCAACCTGCAGCTCTTTGAGGTCAAACCTCACTGTGCCTCCTCCCAAGAGCAGCTCAGCACATCCAAACCACAACCTGGGGGTGGTTCCTGGCACGGGGCCATGCTGGGGAAATCCAGGGAAGTCTTAACTCGCCAACAAAACCCTACAAATGAGAGTGATCCCACTGAGCCCCAAAGCACCAGCATGGGAGGCTGTTGGAGAGGATGTTCTGACCTGGTTGTGTTTAGCCCTGCTGATGGAGGAGAGGAGCCACGCTGTGAGCAGGCCTGGCAGAATGCAAAATAAACGACAAAAAACGGGGGATGTTTCTTGTCTCGGTGTTGTTGTAATCCACACAAAGATAAGGAAGAACAAATTGATGCCAAGAGATGGTGAAACAAAAGGAAACTGAGGCAATCCACACCCTCACGGTGGGCAGCCCATGAAGTGTGTAACAGCTTAATTGTTTTCAAGTGCTCTATGAACAGCCAAGAGAGTTTTCAGAAGAATTTGTGGGAATGTAATCAATTAACATCATCTGTGTCCAGCAGAAATTCCTTCTGAAAAAGAACAAATTGTGTTTCATGGAATCATGGAATGGTTTGAGTTGGGAGGGACCTTAAGGATCATCCAGTGCCATCCCTGCCATGGGCAGGGACACCTCCCTCCGTCCCAGGCTGCTCCCAGCCCCATCCATCCTGGCCTTGGACACTTCCAGGGATCCAGGGGCAGCCACAGCTGCTCTGGGCAGTTTGGAAAGGGGATGAGTGAGGACAAAAGGTGGAGTCACAAACACTTCAAGAGAAGTCAGTGGGGAACTGGAAATAGCAGGGAAGCAGAAATGGGACATAGAGGACTGGGAAAGTGAAGATAAGTGATTTTCCTGGGATAAGAGATGAGGAAGCCAGTGGCAGCAGGAAAGGGGATGATGTGAATTTGGGGTAGGAAAGAATCTGCAGCGCTGCTTCCACCAGACACTGTCAGGGCAAACGTCCATTTCTTTTGGCCAGGAGGAAAAAAACCCGTAAAATAAACGTTGGTAGCCTGAGCAGAGATGGATTTAGCTGAGCAGATGGACAGGAAAGGCCACGTTGGAGGTACTTTGCATATGGAGGCAGCAGGAGAAACATGAGCCCAGCCCAGGAGACCCTGAGGGAAGGGCAGCTCAAAGCTGAAGTGTGAAGGACACCTCTGAAACAGCAGCGAGGCACTTGTGCTCTGCTCTCCAGCATCACCCAAAAATGTGCTGGTGAGAGGATTCTTCTGCTTTTAACATGACCTCACCCAGAAAGAGCCTCTTCCAGCAGCATCACTGCCCAGCGAACCCACAGGACGGAAAATAGTTGTAAAACTATTCTGCAGCACAGAAAATAGTTGTAAAACAGAACCCAGGGAAACAAAGACAAAGGGCATGTGGTAACCAAGGTCCTCATTGCTGCACCATTATTTTTAGTTTTTACATTAATTTACTCTTGATATTAAACTATTTTTAAAGACTGCTTTTGCACATGAAGAAGGTGATGGCTCGAAGGCGCGTTACGAAACACGCGAGGCACAAAGCGAACAGTTCCGCTCTCCCCCGAGTGGTTTGGAAGGAACAACCCAGATCCCATGGCTGAACATCCACAAATGCTGCTCCCCAATCAAGCTGTGCCCACACAGAGCCCTCACAAGCACTCGTGTGGGAAGTGCTGCCAGCAAAAGATCAAGTACTGCCGAGCAGATTCTTGCTTTTATTTACACTCGACTGCAGAGTGCGACTTCTCCGAAAGGTGTCAAAGGAAGAATTTTCCTAAGGAAAAGAGGGAAGAGAACCATGGTGGTTTCTGCTCTGCAGTTGAGAATTTGAAGTCTACAGAGTAATGCTAAATAAATGATTTATGGAGAGGTTGGAGCACAACTTACTGCACCTTTTGTGCTGCTAAGGATCGAGTCTGGTGTTCATCTTCCCTGTGTCATTTTCAGATCCTTTCTCCAAAAGTCCCAGCACCCCCAAAACCACAGGCAAATGTTTGTCATCCTTGTATTTATTTCATCTCTCACCCAGCCTTCTCAAAAGCAAATAAAGATCCAAAAAACATTCTGACCTTTGGAATTTAGGGACAGGGACAAGAAGAGGAGGGAAGACACTGCAGCACATTCACACACACTCAGTGCAAGAAGAGACATTTAATGATGCCTGGGGAGCACCAGGCCACGTTCAGTGTTGGCAAAGTCCTGGTTTTACAGGGATGACTGGCACAAAGTCCTTGCTAGAGGGCTGGGATTTTAACCTGGAGAGTGTTTCCCACCTGGTAAAACACCTGGAATGCTGGCTGGATATCGGAGCAGCCTCTTGGAACAGCAAAGTGGAAACAATTTCCTTGTGTTGTAAGAAAGAGAGAGAGGGAAGAGTTTCTCTGAGTTAAACAGAGAGAAATGAGGATCTTAAATCTGGCAAAGCAAGCAATGAACAGAACTTTGGGATGCTGCAGAGGGACTGGGGACAAGGGCTGGAGGGACAGGAGCCAGGGAATGGCTTCCCAGTGCCAGAGGGCAGGGCTGGATGGGATCTTGGGAAGGAATTGCTGGCTGGGCTGGAATTCCCAGAGCAGCTGTGGCTGCCCCTGGATCCCTGGCAGTGTCCAAGGCCAGGATGGACATTGGGGCTTGGAGCAGCCTGGGACAGTGGGAGGTGTCCCTGCACATGGCAGGGGTGGCACTGGATGAGCTTTAAGGTCCCTTCCAACCCAAACCCTTCCAGGATTGAGCAATTCCACATTTGCACATCTTTAAAGCCTTTCTTGGGTAAGAACTTAGAAGAGGAAGACAACAGGAGGAGGATCAGGAAAAAAATATCCTGGTTGAGAACCCTGATTTGCTGACCTGGATGCCAAGGGAATTCCTCAGGCCCTCAGGATACCACACAAGGACCAAATCTCTTCAGCCCACAGAGGACAACTGCAAGAGCTGGACCTTAAAAATGAACGAGCTACAGGATGAAATGATCAATGGATTACAGGAGAGGACAGCCAGAGAGGTTTTCTAGCAGTGGCTTCACAATGCAAAAATAATCTGAACCTTTCCCAAAGAACAGCTGATCAAAAGCTGGGACTCCCTGTCAGGGGATACTGGAGTCATCAAAAGCACATTTGGCTTCAAAAATGATTACCCAGGAAGGTGGGAGATGCCCAGCAAGAGATTACAAGCAAGATTTGGCTCAGGAAAGCCCCACGCCACCATTTGTTTGAAGGCAAAATGGCATCACTGCATATTTCCCTCATTTTTAGAGTGTTCCCTAAAATCCCAATCCCAGCTGTTGCCCAGCAAGCTCAGGGGACTCTGATCTGACCTCCAAATATCTCGAGGAGCAAGCAAGCAAATGAAACCAGGATTCCCATCAATGCTGACAGACAAAATGAGCCTGAATATTTTATTTAAATTGCTATGAACTGACTTGCATTCTCCCAAACCACAATTTGTTCATAAAATTCCCCTCCCCTCCAGAAAAAGAAGAAAAACCCCCTTAAAATACAAAGCACAGCACCTCTCCCACAGCTGCTTCCTGCAGCTGCAAAGGGAATTCGTGTTGGGATCACCCAAATTTAGGATGCACATTTCTTTTCAGCTTAAGGGAGAGTTTTTAGTGAATAGCAGGATACTAAAATAAACAATCACGTGGATGGCAATGATACAAATTCCTTCTAACAGGGGCAGGGATGCTGCTACAGAGTAGGGAAGATAATATAGGAACTGCAGGCTTTAATTAGAAGGAGCTCGAGGAGGAGCAGTTCTCTCTCTGTGCAATATTTTGTAGTACCTAAATGTTATATTTAGGAATATATAGAAAAAAAAGATTCTTGGGCTTGCACAGATCAAACCCAGCTCCTAATTCTGACAAGTTCACGGACAAAGAATGCTCCCAGATGCAGCCAAGCCTGTCCAACCACTACTGAGGACAAAATCCAAACTCTTCCCAGCTTCAGAGTCCCATCAGCTCAGTGGGGATGGAGCCAACCCCTCCAATTCCACGATTCCATGATCAGCAAACCAACATTTGCCTTCCAAACCTCGTCATGTAAACCCAGATCACCGATTATTTTTAGAGCTTGCATGTGGAATCACTTGGGCTCGCCCTTCTCCATCCAAAAAAAACCCCAAAAAATTATTTAATGAAGGCTGGCAAGATTCCACTTGGCTGCTCAGGGGAACACAAGTCAAGGGACATCAGTGCAAACACCACCACGTGCTACAATTCCTTACTGTTCACTCCTAAAAAGGAATTTGGAGGAGGTTTATGAAGGTTCAGGGAAGCCCAGGAATCAAGGCTCTGCTCAGCTCCAGCTCATGGAAAGGCAGATCCAGCCTCTGGGAGACTGAATTGATGCTTTGATGATATTTTTATGATAGAAGTGGCTGATGGCAGTTCAGGACTGCTTGGATATATTAAACCTCAATATTTCTGATTTTTAAAGGAAAAAATAATTCTGCAGCAGTTTGAAACCTGCTTCTACATGAAGGTGGCAAAAAATACAGTTTCATCCACTTCAGTGATCCATTGGAATGTTATCCCTGTCCCTGCATTAAATTTCTCACAGTAACTTCCTATCACTGTGTGTGTAAAGCACACAGACCCACACACAAAAACTGCAGACAGCCCCAAATGAGCAGCAGAAACCAAACCCAGGAGAGCAAAGCCCATTCTGGATTTATCACTGCCACTTATTTCCCAAGAGCTACAACTCGCTGCAGGCTTTGTAA
Source organism: Rhipidura dahli (assembly GCA_013399225.1). Classification (NCBI taxonomy): domain Eukaryota; kingdom Metazoa; phylum Chordata; class Aves; order Passeriformes; family Rhipiduridae; genus Rhipidura; species Rhipidura dahli. Next base: position 78,657 of record VXAC01001434.1, read on the forward strand.
AGGTCTAACACCACCCCAACATCCCCAAATCGTGGTGATAAAACCTTCACTGAGCCTCACACTAAAAAAAAAAACCAAACCCCAAAGCAGCCAGTTTTGCCTTTATAAAGGTGCTAAATAATATGTTCTAACAAGCAGACACTTTTCTCTCCTCTCCAGCAAAGGTCAACTACAGCACTCAACACAAAGCACCACAAGACACTAACTGCTGGCACATTATTATCCAAATATTACTCTCCAGAGCAATATATATTTAACTATTCTCTTCAGCTATAAAAGGCCTCAAAACCCTGTTAACTGACCACAAAAATAAAAGATATTATGGGCAGGAGCAGCGTCCAGAAAAAGCAATCACCAGTTAAACACTTCAAGCCTCGCCGCTCCTGTGGGTGACGATCGCTCGAGGGAACTGAAGGTTGTAATCTTGAGAGATAGCAGAAAAAATGCCAAGTTTTCATTTGGGCACCAAGTTATTTAAGAAAAGAGGCTCGGATTCACTCTGCTGAGCCACAAAGGCCACGTGTGATGCCACAAGTCTTGGACTGGGATGAGGCTGAGCCACTCTTTTCATGAGACCGAATCGGCTGGGCTGCGACAATAAAATGGCACCAACAAAGAGCAAGAACCCCACCGAGAACACGCTGATGGTGAGGGGCTACTGGACCTTGCTCCAATTGATCTTAACTTCAATGTGCCTGTGCAATGATGTGTTACAGGAACATCCAAACAGGATGCCCTCAACAGCCTTTCTGGCATCCAGGGAGAGAAAATGCTCCTAGCTCTGGGGCCAGGTCAGGAACTGGAGCTGGAGGGATGAGCTGTGAATGCAATTTTCATCTGCAATTTTCATTATCCTCATTAGTTTACAATTATTTTTCAGGTTGTAATCATTCACTGCCTCTTGGGGAGGGTTTCCTTCAGGCTGCTGTAAGACACGACAGTGAGGATGGCCCCAGGGATGGAGGAGATCCTGGGAGAGCTGGGAATGTTCACCTGGAGAGGAGACGCTCCAGGGAGAGCTCAGAGCCTCTTGCAGAGCCTGAAGGGGCTCCAGGAGAGCTGCAGAGGGACTGGGGACAAGGCCTGGAGGGACAGGAGCCAGGGAATGGCTTCCCAGTGCCAGAGGGCAGGGCTGGGTGGGATCTGGGGAAGGAATTGCTGGCTGGGCTGGAATTCCCAGAGAAGCTGTGGCTGCCCCTGGATCCCTGGCAGTGCCCAAGGCCAGGCTGGATATTGGGGCTGGGAGCAGCCTGGGACAGTGGCACTGCCCATGGCAGGGGTGGCACTGGATGGTCTGGAATGTCCCTTCCAACCCAACCCATTCCCAGACTCTGTGAAGGCACCAGGGGAGCAGTTTGAAGCCCAAGGCAGGGGGTACTGATGGAAACCTCAGTCCCAGCTCACAAAGACCTTCCAAGGTTCTCTCCTCAGCTGCTCTGTGTGCTGGCAGCACTCATCAGACTCTGGCTGACTTAACACAACTTCACTCTGCTCCAGGAAAAGTCATTCTTGTGTTTTTTAACCTTAGCACAGATGATTTTCAAGCTCCTATTTCTTTTTGCCGAGGTCTTCAGGTAGTTTGGGAAAGGGATGCTTTTAAGTTAAAGCAGCTCAAGTTTGACAAACTTTAGATTAACCACTCACATTTTCCCCAGTTAGGTCGTGGCCCTTGATTTCAATTGGCTCTCACTCAAGTTTTGTGCTAATTGCTGCTGTCTGAAAGAATTGAACTTGCTGCTGCTGAGGCTCATCTTGTTACAAAGGATGGTGCCAGGCTGAGAGAAGGAAAATAGTTCTTGCCATCTACAGATGAAAATGGTGATCTTTGCCATCATGCTGGGGTTTTTGGGTTTGTTTTTAAAGGGCTTAAATGTAACAGTCTGAAATAACCCTCACAGAACAGTCATAATTTAAGGGAAAATGTCTCAGGGATGGAAATTGTAAAAGAAACAGCATTTTCTTTCCACAGATCTTTCCTCTTCCTCCTCCTCCTGGCTGGGAGAGCTGGGAATTCAGCTCTGGAGAAGAGAAGGCTCCAGGGACAACTCAGAGCCCTTTCCAGAGCCTCAGGGGACTCCAGGAAAGGGACTTGGGGCAAGGCCTGGAGGGACAGGACCCAGGGACAAGGGATTGAGGGACAGGACACTTGTGCAAGCAGCTGTAATTTCAATGACCTTTTTCACTGCATAAAACCAAAAAAGGCCTCTTTGGGGGGTCCTGCCAGTAGAAAGCAGCAGGATTTTCTCATGTTCATCCCACTCCGTTGGGAAGGTGAGTCCATTTCAAAGCTGAGGTGGGAAAAGGTGCAAACCCCCCCAAAAAAAGGTACAGGGAGCTCAGAGAGACAATAATGAAGATAATTACAGTCAGTTATTGTTTGCTCTCCTTACAGCCCTGCTTTATAATGCCCCTGCCAGCAGAGCTGCTTTATTGCACACCTTTTCCACGCAGCAGCCTTTTCATAAATCAAAGCCTCCAAGCAATACCAGGCAGTTTCTCCTGCAGCCTGTTTGAAAATAAAAAGTTAACACGGAGCCCTGGCTGTTATCAATCTTCATAAATGTGTCCATGATACAGCAAATCTGTTCCATATTATCCCAGCTCCAATCCTAATGCATGCACAGCAGCAGCCCAGTGGCTTAATGGAGCTCCAAAATGGCCTGGAAGTGGGAGCCACGTTAAGTGGCAAGGGAAGTTTGAAAGGAATAACTGCTTTGCTCGTTTCTTTCGATGGAGGATAAAATTATTCCCCTTCCAGCTTGAAAAATGAGTATTGTGCTACGATGGGAATTTTCACATACAGAAAAGAGACCACGGGAAACACGGGTTGTGTTCAAGGGGCTGCAGTGAGAAGGGGAAATTCTCAATATTCCAGCCCTTCCTTTGAGCAGGGATCTGTGGGACTGAGGGATTTTTATATTCAGCCTGATGCCAGGATGATTTTTGCCTTTTCTTTCATACCCCTGTTAGACCTTTGTACAATTTCTGGATTCTTGGTGCTTTTTGCCTCCATCCTTGGGCTTGTTTGTCAGGCTGGGAGACTGAACATTTCAGCAGCTTCGCAGTGAGGGATCAGTGTGCCCAGAGCCCAAGGGCCTCTCCAGAACACATTTTGGAAACTGAGACAGAACCATCCAGGGGAAGGTTCCTTGGGGAGGGGGGGCTCACTGGAGCCTCTCCTTGGGGAATCTTTGATAGATGTGCTAATTAGTGACACCTCTAATGGGATCCCAGATCTATTGTGGGTGGGCACTGCGGGGTGCAGGGAGGGGCATTGACCTGGGCGTGGTGCACCTGAGGGTCCTTCAAATAAATCCCGAGGGAAAATCCCTTTTTCCCTTCTAACCGTGTTTGACTCTGGATTTTAAAACCAGGAAGAGGCATCAAAGCACTGAACTGAAAACCTGAGAGAATTAATCAATGTACTGCAGTGGCACACACACTCTCTGAAGGAGGAGAAGGGGGACCTGATCCGGATTAATTTGTGTTTTCCAGGGTCTGAAGGGGCTCCAGGAGAGCTGCAGAGGGACTGGGGACAAGGCCTGGAGGGACAGGAGCCAGGGAATGGCTTCCCAGTGCCAGGGGGCAGGGCTGGGTGGGATCTTGGGAAGGAATTGCTGGCTGGGCTGGCATTCCCAGAGCAGCTGTGGCTGCCCCTGGATCCCTGGCAGTGCCCAAGGCCAGGCTGGACATTGGGGCTGGGAGCAGCCTGGGACAGTGGGAGGTGTCCCTGCCCATGGCAGGTGTGCAATTGGATGGGATTTAAGGTCCCTTCCAACCCAAACCAGTCTGGGATTCGCTGAAAAAAAATTTATTTCCCGTGCAGATCGAGAGCCAGAGGTGGAATTTGATCCTCCCACATCTGCAGCAGAAGGAGCCAAGGAGCAGCAATGACTTTTTTTGCCTGAATATCACTTTCCTCAGGTACTGAGCAACCAAAAGAATCCCTGCCCTGTGCAGGGTCATGCTCAGAAACCAGAGAGGAGCAACAATCTCCATGTTTAAATTATTAACTTCACATTTTAAATTAACTTTGCTTTGAATTACTTCACTCCAAAAGCCCCCACACCTCTTTTTTTGGGCTGTCCACAAGAATATCTGCATTCCTCTACCTAAAGAACCAGAAGTATTTAGTAGAGAAAAAGTGGTGAACTGCCTGAATTTGACACTAAATTTATCAATAAACCACATTTTAAAGATCTACATTGACCCCACCAATGGGATCTTTTTACTGAAAGGTAAATTTTTACAATTCTTTTGGCCAAACTTCTGCATCTGGTCAAGGCAAAGGGAAAATATGGCATGGAAGAAAAGGGCCTGGATTCCCTCAGCCCCTCCCAGGGCAGGATTTCACTGCCAGTGAAGAGGTTGTGTCCATTCCACACCAATCCACAAACCCTGTCCAGCAAAACCTTTCCATTCTGATCCTTCTGTGCTTCCAGAAATTCCCATGGCCCAGAATTTGTTTGGAATTTTATCCCTCTTAACCCTCCCTTGGCAGGGCAGTCTACCCTTAGCAAGTTTAGAGGACCTCTAAGGAACTCAATATAATTTTATTTAGTTGCTTCTGCTCAGTTCCTTTCCTCAGGTTTAAAAAACCTGGCTTGAAATATTTCAGGATATTCTTCAATTTAACATCCCAGGCAGGTGGATGGGAAAACACAGGACAGGGAGACAAAGGGTGTATTTAGAATTATTTAGGTTTTAAACACTGAAAAGTTTCCCAATTTGAGTCATAGATCTTCTGCATCTACAGAACCATTAACACTGCACTGCCCTGAGGAAGAAATTCTCCTAAGTTTCTCCTACTGAGGACTTTTGTGTCTTTTTATCCTCTTTTAGGGATAGAAGGATGTGCTTCCTGTGCTTCCACAGAACATAAAACTCAGGTCACATCCATCCCAGCCAAAAATGCCAAAGCAAACCACAAACAGCTCAGAAATCCCCTCCAAAAACCAGCAGCAAGAGCTCTGACCCGCTTCAGAACGAAGCTCACGTTCAGGAAAGCTGGAAAATGCATTCACCAAATACCATAAAAAGCTTTCAAAATTGGTTTTAGGTGATTTCATGACCAATATATTCATTTTTCTCCCACAGATCTCAGGTTCACGCTTTAAAAAGCCACCAAAAGGATCAAGCAGCACACTCAGAAAATAATTCAGCATTTCTGCATCAAGGAATACTGAGAAAAACAGGCTAAAATTTGAAGAAAATACAGGCAGAATATCAGGGAAAAAAAAAATCCTACAAAGGACAAAGATTAAACAACAGCCGAGCATTTGAAGGGGAAATAAATGAAACTTGAATTTTCTGCCAGGGAGATGGGATTTTGTTGGCTCTGAGTCCTTCCAAGCACCCTGGGTAACCTTTAGCTCCACACAGGGCACAGCAAACACCATCAGATGTCTCCAATTAACTGACTCCCAGTCCTTTTTGGAGATGCCCATTAGGAAACCTCAGGGAAAGCTTGGGCAAAACCAGAATTTTCAAGCAGAAATAAGGAAGGATTTTTTTTTGGTCAAGGTTTGGTATCTTCTGGGAAATCATTCCAAAGTGGTCCCATTCATAAAAGGCAACTCATGTCTATAATTCAGCTGTCAAAATGACCGATTGTCCCTGATCAAAGGAGAAAATTGATGAATTGTGCAAGTTTGAGGGTAAAAAGAGGAAGGAAAGCTCATGAAAACAGGGTTGATGCTGTTCCCCTGCTCAAAGCTGTACAAAAACGAACATTTTGGTGAACTCCTGGAGAACAGAACTGCTTCAGAAATGAAATTATGGTCCAAAAAACCCACTTAAGCTGGAAATGCTACAGGCAGGAGCAAGGAAGAAAGGCAACACCTCAGTGCTTGAGGCTGCTGAAGATGGAAAGCAGAAGTTTGGTGACTTCAAACCTCTTGCTGTGAGTGAGACCCCAACCAATTCACTAAATATATATATATATCTTGCATGAAGAAGTAAAAAAATGAGAGTAATTAACCCCTGAATTCCAGATTGAATTATTTTCCCTCAGACCTTGGCCTTAAGGGATCCCACTGCTGTCCCACTCCACAGGAGCTTTCTGGTTTTAATTCCACTGCAGAGCTGCATGAATTAAAGCTGAATTTACACGAGGCAGGTAAATTGCTGACATTTGAATCCATAAAAAAGCCCAAACCCCAGGCACACTTGCAAAGGCTTCCCCAAAACCCACGTGCTGCTCCTTTTCCCCAGATGTTTCCAGCTGCTGCTCGGCGCTGCCAGGACCTCCAGTGTGAGGATCAGCATTAAATAAATGCAGTTGGGTTCTGGTGTCAGCAGCTTTTCTGCCCTTTGGATGCTCTGAGGATGAGGGTTCATTTAAGAATGCAAAGGGGACAGCAGCTGGTGCTGGGTGGGTGCTGGAAGATAAAAAAGTTGTTGGAAATTCCAGATCTGATGGGACACCTGAAACCCTGACTTGTACCCAAGCCCCAAATCTGGTTGGGATTCACCTCAATTTAGACTGCCCTGAGCAAGAAGAAAAATAAACCCCAATATTGGAAGATAAATTGCAATTATCAGTGGAGCTCTGCCATTAGAACCCACCTGTTCTCCTAAAATCCCACCTGTTTCCCAGAGGAGAAAAAAAGTCAGTTGAATATTTTTATGCCATTCAGGGATTTTTACCTTTCAGTATCAGGGTAAGGCAGGCACACTGCACCTGCCAGGTGTCACCACCTTCAAGTCCAGGAATCATTTTTATTCCCAGCACTTAAAATTTTCCTTTTGAACTCATCTCATGTCAATCAGGAGGTATCAAGACAGTTTAACACTACCCTGAAGTGTCCAAGGCCAGGCTGGATGGGGCTTGGAGCAATCTGGGATAGTGGAAGGTGTCCCCACTGGATGTCCTTTAAGGTCCCTTCCAACCCAAACCTTTCTGTGATTCTATCATTTAACCACTTTATAAGAAACCTAAATATTCATTTTACAAACCTTATTTTACAGCACTTTGCAACAAAACCCAGGATTTGAGATTATTTCCCCAAATATTTACAGCCTGCTTTGCCTTTGAACTGGGATTTCCCTCGGGTGCAGCCCAAGCAGAAAGGCTGTGGTGTATTTTCTTCCCTGATTTTCCAACACTGCTGGGAAGGAGATTAAAAAAAGAGGAAAACCACATGTCATGTGGTAAAATATAGAGAGAATTGGTAATTCATTCTTCACCCTGTGCCCAAGAACAGGTGAATTCTCCTTAAAAAAATCCCACCAGCAGCTCTGTGAAAGATCCTCCCTTCCCCAAAGGGGGTTTTGCTGCTGTGGGCTCCCACGTGAGATCTGTAGGATTTGATCCTGCAGCTGGCTTGGCCTCATTAAAAACACCCTCAGCAAAGGTATTTGTAAATCTCAGCCACGAAAGATTAGGAAATACAGAACGAATTAATAACAAAAAGGAGCTGCTGGGGGGTTTAACCTCACGGCTTTAATGCTGTAATTGGGAAATCAGCGACTCGTGTTCGCAGGAAATCCCAGCAAAGGCCAAGGCATTAAAACAAGAGGCTTTATCCCTTGTTTGGAATAAACCTTGGGAGGGAGCAGGCAGCCAGATGTTCCCTGGAATGCCAAACTCACTGGGAGGAGACACCCAGGGCTTGGGAGCAGCTCCCAAACCTGCATCTGGCAGCAGGGTCTGTCCCTAACCTGGGCATCCAGGGACTGTCCCTAACCTGAGTATTCAGGGATTGTCCCTACAGGACATCCAGGGACTGTCCCTACAGAGCATGCAGGGACTGTCCCTAACCTGGGCATCCAGGGATTGCCCCTAACCTGGGCATCCAGGGATTGTCCCTACAGGACATCCAGGGATTGCCCCTAACCTGGGCATCCAGGGATTGTCCCTACAGGACATCCAGGGATTGCCCCTAACCTGGGCATCCAGGGATTGTCCCTACAGGACATCCAGGGACTGTCCCTAACCTGGGCATCCAGGGACTGTCCCTACAGAGCATCCAGGGACTGTCCCTAACCTGGACATCCAGCAGTTTTCCCAGGACTGGGCTGATTCCCAGCACACCAAAGAGAATCCCACCCATCTCACTGGCTGAGGGCAGAGTTTCTCTCACTTCCCTCACAGGGAATTCTTGAAAACAACTTTGTGTTTCTCTGTAAGCAAGCACTGAAGAGCAGCAGTGGCTGGGACACATTTCCCTTTCCAACACATCCACCCTGAACAGGACAAGGACCTGCAGATCCTAAAATCACAGAATGCTTCAGCTTGGAAAAGACCTTGAAGATCATCAAGATCATCCAGTTCCAACTCCCCCACCACAGGCAAATTTTCCCACACATTTATCCCACTCTATCCTACACAGTTATCCCCCCACAACAAAATCCCATCATAATTATCCTGCTCCACCTGTTCCCCCTCCCAGAAAATATTTTGTTTTCTGTATTAATTCATATAAAATTAAAAAAAATTCCCACTCCTGACTTCACAAACATTAATTTTAAGATTGCTTTCTCCATTCCAGACAGTAAAGGATCTCACTGTGTGAAAAACTGGGGATAGCCTGAGGGGAGATTTAATGAATGTAAGCCATGATTTCTAGAAAGGAGGAAAAAAAAAGATTATGCGAAACATGGAAAAAATCACCTCACCCTCTTCATTAATGTGCTATCTAAACTGTGAATAATGGATTTTAAAAGTTAATAGAACTCTTAAAAACCACGGAGCTTCCACCCTGTTTCCTGACCAAACAAGCACATTGAAATCTCACATCAGAGCTCAGGGATTACAATGAAAACACAGACTCCCTGTTCTCTGTGAAACACACAGATACCACACCAGGCTCCCCTGCTCCCACTTTGCTCGGAAGGAATCTGCATCCAGCTCCAAATGCACAATTAATATTTCATCCTGCCCTGCTGAGCACCCTTGAGCTCCTAATGGACTGCGCTGATCAAAGGAACGGAGTTAAATATCTGCCTTGCTGCAGGGGAAACCCAAAGTTGTCATGTCTGAAGTGACAATCACAGGTAAACACACTGAAAAAAGGGCTTCAGGGAATTCTGAGATTCCAAAGCATAACGGGAGAACAGCCAAAGGATTCTCCTCTTTGCTTGCAGGTGCAGAGCAACTGAGACAGGGGAACTGCTGCCCACCAAAGTCCCCTCTTTGAGTTGGAACCAGATGATTTTTAAGGTCCCTGGGTCAAAGCAGAAAGTCCAACAGATTTCCTAAGTGAGTCCACAGCCCTCAGGTGAATCCATGAGGGCCAAGCCCTGACTGACAGAACTGAGCAAAGAGAAGAGTTTATTCCAAAGGAACAGGACTGGGGATGTGCAAGATAAACAAGAGACTGGAAAGATTTATTAAAAGTCTCTTGCCAATGTCTCTTCCCACCTGAAGCAGCTCTGTGAGCTCAGAATCTGGACTGGTTTCAGGCTAAGAGGGATGAGAGCATCACTTCCATGCTGGAAAACTGCACCTGCCCTTGGCTTGTGGAGTGAAATGTGTTTGACATCAGCCACCTCTGCTTGAGTCGTGGTGAGAAACTGTGGTGGTGTCAGCACAGCTGTGTGTGAAGAGGTGCAAGAGCAGAAGGAGAAACAGGACCTTTGAGTAGCTCTGTTGCTAAGAAAAGCTCAGGGGCTGAGCTATGGAATTTAACACTTTAATTCCCAGCAGCATTTACAAACAGCTCACACCTCTCTAAGGGACATCAGGAGTAACATCATCCCCAGACAGAACACCTGAGAAAGAAATCCAGGGTACCACCAGCAACAGCATCATCAGCAAACAATCCTGCAGTGATTCTCTCCTGCCAAAGCACCACCTCTGCTTGCTGTATTTGTAGGAGAAAAGATTAATTCTGGAGGTTTCTGTGCAGAGCTCTCTGTCCTTGGCTGAGCAAGACACTTAACTGAAGGCACAAAGCCTCCAGGCTCTGCCCAAGCATTCTGAGCAGCTTCCTAATTCCTGTTATTGAAAAAATATAATTCATGTAGGATTGAAGAAGTAGTATTCCATAAATAACTGATCATCTGGACTTGTAACTTCACTTTTTAAAAGCAGCTGGCGTTAATTCAGGGCCAGGTTGGATGGGCTGAAGCAACTTGGTGTGGGGAAGGTGTCCCAGTCCATGGCAGGGTTGGAATGGGATGGGCTTGAAGGTCCCTTCCAACCCAGACTGTTCTGGGAACCAGAGATGTTCTTTAAGGTACCACAGCAACTGCCACAAACTGCAAGTTTGGGTCTGCCCAAGCAGAAATAAAGCACAAATTCTTTGCCTGTCTCTCTGCACCAAGGATTTCTGTGTTACAGAGGAATGTGAGTGCAGCAGGGTGGCGACTGAAGAGATTTGCATTAAGGAACCATCAATATTCCTCATTTACAGGCGGTGCAAGAGCCCTTCAGAAGCCACCATATGTGCCCCAACATCAGAAGGGTAATGAGGACAAGGAAATAAAGCCACACTTCCCTGGACTCGGTCCAAAGCCATCAATAAAAAGCTGATTTTCTCTCTCTCCTGCTTTTTTCTCCTCAGTGTCCAGAGATTTGGCACCGCTGCACTGTAAGACAATTATATCTGAATATCAAAGTGTTGCTGTTATTAATTTACTGTGCTTTCACTGCACTCCTTCTCAGCTTCACAGTTCACAACAACATCAGTTAGAACACAAAGGAACCACTGCTAATATTTCAAATATTCACAGCTGAGCATCAAACAGAACTCCATGTGGGAGGGGTCCCTGACCATGGCAGGGGGTGGGACTGGATGATCCTGAAGGTCTTTTCCAGCCCAAACCACTCTGGGATTTTCTGATGATAACAATGCTTTAAATTCTATTTTCAGTAAACATTAATGAACCAGGGTTTGTGACAGAGAAATCCCAATTAAAGGAAGACATGATACTGATGATTTGTCATTTATTCCTGTTCATTCTGGGAACTGCCAATGAGGGTCACGTCCAAAAGGTTCGTAATAAAGGGATAAAGCTCCCCAAAAATCTGTGATTCACAATAAACACCCAAAACTTCCAGATGATGCAAAGGATCCTCTGGATTACAACTGTATGAAAGCAAACTTGGGGGAATTAATTCCATTACTGGGGAAAACCACACCACCAAACTGATCAGTCAATCCCCAAGGAGGACTTGGGGTTTCCATCACTCTGGCCAGCTGGGGATTAAGTTTTTCCCCAAAAAAACCCCAGCAGCAAGAAGCAATTCCACGTTGTCCATGAAAGTGATGCCTTTTCCTGGTCTTAAAATCCAGAGGCAAACACGGAGAGAAGGGAAAAAGGGATTTTCCCTCGGGATTTATTTGAAGGACCCTCAGGTGCACCATGCCCAGGTCGAATGCCCCTCCCTGCACCCCGCAGTGCCCACCCACAATAGATCTGGGATCCCATTAGAGGTGTTACTAATTAGCACATCTATCAAAGATTCCCCAAGGAGAGGCTCCAGTGAGCCCCCCCTCCCCAAGGAACCTTCCCCTGGATGGTTCTGTCTCAGTTTCCAAAATGTGTTCTGGAGAGGCCCTTGGGCTCTGGGCACACTGATCCCTCACTGCGAAGCTGCTGAAATGTTCAGTCTCCCAGCCTGACAAACAAGCCCAAGGATGGAGGCAAAAAGCACCAAGAATCCAGAAATTGTACAAAGGTCTAACAGGGGTATAAAAGAAAAGGCAGAAAACCATCGTGGCATCAGCAGCAGCAGAGCAGGAGAGAAATGGCAGAACATTTAGGAAAAAGCACCAGCACACAGCTACAAATTCTAAATATACCACCAGAAATCAAAACCCACAGAAGAGAAAAACATTTATTTTAGGCTGCTTTTGCCCTCTCTGCTTCTTAAATGAATAATGAAGATGTCACTGGGCTCGAGACACCACGGGGGAATAAAATGTCACCACCGCAGCTGCCGAATTTCCCGCTCCCAGCCCTCCAAATTAAGGGAAAAAACCCACAAAACAAAAGGAGAATTTGATTAGGAAAAGTTCAAATCCTTGCCCAAAGCCCGGCTCTTCCTGTAATGCTGCATTCTTCTCTTCTTGTGTAAACTTCTCATTATAACAGAGCCATCTTCATAATGGAATAATTGGGGTTATAATGGAACTGTGGGAACATAATTCCAGCTTTAGGAGGGGCAGCATGGCCCTGTAAATGTTGTTTTAATGTGATTTGGGGACTGCAGGAACTGCCTGAACCTGCTCATTTAGGATTTGATCAATGGGAATGAGGCTCTTAAAGAGATGAAGCATTTGATAATTCCCAATTTGATCAATGGGCATCAGGGCCTTCATGGAGATAAAACATTTCTCATGGACTGTTGGAATATCAGGCAGCAATAGGAACTGCAGGTCTCTGATCCAGATCCGTGTGGGGTATTTATATTCTTCCCTTTTTAACGGGTTTAATTATCCCTAGAGACTGATGAAGCCAAAGCTGATGTAATTTCAGGGATTAAATGGAGGAAGGAAAATCCAGGAAATATTTAATATGTAACAACACCATCCACTTCTTGCTCTTGGAAGCGATGCAGTTTAAGAAGTGGAAGAAATTCAAGCTCCATCATTAAAACTTGGTCCCTAATTCTAGACATGCCTAAAATAAAGTCAGACTATTTGCTAATAACACCACAATTAGATCCATTAATCTTGCACTTGGAACCTGAAATCACAGGCAGCACATGGCTTTATGCATTAACAAAATTTAGCAGCTCAACCTTATTTAATTCTTCTTTTACAGCCAATTAAACAACTCCTTAAACACCACTGGAGCCTCTGTCCTCGGAATCCTCACGTGCAATTAAACTGCACATGAGAAGTGCCTGTGACACCAAAAGAGCATCTTTAGGTCTCACTAAATCATTCCTCATTTATCCATCAAGTGCCCTGAAAGAGGCAGCGATAAAATAACATTGAAACCTTCAATAAAAGGTGTTTAAAAGGATTTTATGTAAGGGAAAACCTTTACATTGGAAAGGAATATTGGTATTTAAGGCACTTTATCCAATCTGCCACAATTTATGTGCATATTTCAGGCACCTTTTGATTTCCTGGCTTTTTTTCCTTTTCTTGTCTTTGAAGGCAGTGGACCAATACTGGATCCACTGATGTAAAAATTCCCCATAAAATTTAGGAAATTTGGCTTCAAGTGCAAAAGCAGCACAGCAACTGCAGTACACAGACCAGTCAAATGGATTAATTCAATTTATACCTTTAGTTCCTAGAAAATTAAGAAAAGACCAAACTCATCAAGTGTTAGGAATGTGATTCCCTCTCCAAATCCCCCTCAGTAAATATTCCTTCATTTCTGCACCTTTTAAAATGCTTTTCATCAATTTCTTCGATGCTCAGGACTGGCCCCTGCTTTATCCATCAGCTCCATTTGTGCAGAAAGGAACCCAAAGTATCTGATTTCTTTCTTTCATTGAGGAAATCATTTATGTATCAGGAGGCAAAACCCAATCCCAAACCCATCTCCCACCTCTGACCACTAAACCCAGCCAGAGCTCTTCAAATCCCCACCAAACCTTGTTTTGGGAACAATGCAAGTGAAATGAGGCAATCATTTGATTTCAAAAGCTGAGAATATCCCAGTGTAACAGAGGAAGGAGACACCCTGGTGGGAATTTTATCCCAACCTACCTGGATTTGTAGACATGATGGAAAACCCTCTGAATTATGCTGAAATCAGACCTTGATCAATGGTCATCCTGTCCCTCTTGCTTAAGGGACTGATGAATTTAGTGCTCAATATACTGTGCACCATTAATCACCACAAAATTTGTACATACTCACCAGAGAATATTCAACTATCCATGCTATTAAGAGATAAAATGCCTTTTTCTTACACTTTAAAACTTTGTTTGTATCATTATCAGCAGCTCAGAAAGGACTTTTCTCTTGCTGCTCATCAAAAACCCAGACAGAACACAAACCAGAAGAAAATCCCTGCACAAATCTAAAGAACTCGTGGCAGAATAATTCATTTTCTGCAGCGGTTCCTGGTCAGAGGAGAGAATTGAGGCTGAAAAAAGTTCTGTGTCCTCACTAAAATGATAAATGGAACCTCCTGCCTGAGGGATGGAGGAGCCCAAAGGGAAGAGGCCAAGGCTAAGGGTCACTGTCACTTTGATCCATCAATTACCAGATCTTCACTCCACTCTCTTCAGGACTAATCAAAATTATTTAATTTGACCTTCACTGCTGAGGGCAGAGTGGAATTCCTCATTTAAATCCTTCCCACGGTGAGAGCACGAGATGGATCCCATTGTGATGCAAAGCTGAAATCCCATTTTTGGTGCTCCATCAGAGAGAGGGGATCACTTCTTAGAGTATTTCATGCCTCTTATCAATTATAAATGTACACTAAGGGTGAATCCCATTTCTCTGCAGCTTATGGTTCCTACACATTGGCCTCCAAACTCTGCCAAATTCCCTCCTTTCAACAGCCAGAGGGACTGACAGGAGCTGTGAGGGAGGAAAGGGGAGTGGTTGAGCATTTTAATGTGCACAGAACTCATCCAGCTGCCAGGAAAAAGAACCAAGAGAAGGGAGACTCACTTGAAGCGAGCTGAGACTTCATCTGCAGCTTTTTGGTATTGCTCAGTGGTGACTTTGTAGAACTGGGCACTCTGGAAGGAAAACAGAATAAAACCAGATTTCAGTTAGCAGCGTTTACAGGCACGCTGATATCTAGTCAATAAAGCTATTTGGATTTCAGTTGTTTCAAAAAAGCCTCAAAACCCAACCATAAAATGATAAAGTTTCAGAAATTACATTTTTTTTTTTTTTTTTTTAAGTGTGTTCTCTTGATTATGCAAAAGAAATGGCTCCTGGGGAGGAAACTCTAAAGGGACACGGGGTAGGAATCCCACACTTGGCACAAGGTGCTCCTGGACTCTTTGCAACTTCTTCATTAGTAATTAAAATCAAAATACAGATTCTTTACTCCTTTGCAGTGCCCTGCTTGTGTTTCTCACCCACATCTCCTCCCCTGCCTCACAGGTGACACTCCAAGCTTCAAAGTCACACAATAAATTGACCAGGGCTCCACTTTCCCTTTTGCTCCCTGCCTTGAAAATGCCTCTCTAAGGAGTTCCTGGAACATTCCAAACTCCCAGGTTGCTTCAATCACTTGCTAATTTTAATTTTTTAGAGCCAGGCAGCTTCAGAACTTGTTTTCATCTCCCCTAAACTCAGGGATGGCTTCGACTTGGTTCTACAAAATCATTCATTTTCAAAGTACAAGTGAGAGATGCTCACCAAGCAACAGAACTTTTCCACGTGTGAAAATACCAAGGGGAGTTTGTGGCCTTGGGAAGAAGGGGGAGGATATTCCAGAGGAATGCAAGGATGGCATGAGGCCACACAGCTTTGGGAAAGACCTGGAGGGGCTGGAGGGGGCCCAGGGAAGGGAATGGAGCTGGGGAAGGGTCTGGAGCCCCAGGAGAGGCTGAGGGAGCTGGGAAAGGGGCTCAGCCTGGAGCAAAGGAGGCTCAGGGGGGACCTTGTGGCTCTGCACAGCTCCCTGACAGGAGGGGACAGCCGGGGGGGGTCGGGCTCTGCTGGCAGGAACAGGGACAGGAGGAGAGGGAACGGCCTCAGGCTGGGCCAGGGGAGGTTTATGTCAGATATTGGGAAAATTTCTTTATGGAAAGGGCTGCCCAGCCTGCCAGTCCTGGAGTCCCCATCCTTGGAGGGATTTAAAGCCCTACAGATGTGGCACTTGGGGACATGGTCAGTGGTAGCCTTGGCAGTGCTGGGAATGGTTGGACTGGATGATCTCAAGGGCCTTTTCCAGCCTAAAGAATCCTGTGATCCTACAGCCTGAGACAAATCACTGGAATGTTGTTGTGCTTCATGTCTCAATAACACAGAGGTGGCATTTTTCAGGAGGTTTTTATAGCCTCGGCACAGCTGGACCTCAGCTATAATAACCAAGGCACCTGGCTGCCCAGCTGGAGGGAGAAAGCAAAGTTGAAGCAGCTCAAAACTTCTCTGAAACCATTTTCCTCTGAATAATGATGGAAACAGGGCGTGGAGAGGCAAAAAGGTTCTGCTGGCATTTGCAAGAATTCTCGTGTAGCTTTGAGTCATCGGCATCCCAGGGAGTGATGTTAACATGGCAACAAAATCCTGACAATCCCACACTGGGTGATTGCATCCAAACCAGCTGAATCCTTATTTTAACAACCTGGGACTTTCTCCCACGGTTTGGAGTTATTGCTGCCTCAATATTGATTTTGCATCTTTCAAATATTTAATGTGTGCCAGGCTGGGAGAGCTGGGAATGTTCCCCTGGAGAAGGGAAGGATGCAGGGAGAGCTTCCAGCACATTCCAGGGCCTGAAGGGGCTCCAGGAGAGCTGCAGAGGGACTGGGGACGAGGCCTGGAGGGACAGGAGCCAGGGAATGGCTTCCCAGTGCCAGAGGGCAGGGCAGGCTGGGATCTTGGGAAGGAATTGCTGGCTGGGCTGGAATTCCCAGAGCAGCTGTGGCTGCCCCTGGATCCCTGGCAGTGCCCAAGGCCAGGCTGGACATTGGGGCTGGGAGCAGCCTGGGACAGTGGGAGGTGTCCCTGCCCATGGCAGGGATGGCCCTGGATGAACTTTAAGGTCCCTTCCAACCCAAACCATTCAGTGATTCCATAACACACACGGATGCCACGATGCAGTCCATGGGAAGCATCATTCCAATTTTAATTTGGGGTAAAACAAAGCAGTTTAGCTTAAGACATTGATGTATGGAAAAGCAAAATGACCAAAACATTTTTAGGGGTGGGGGGAGAAAATGGAAAAGCCTGGAAGTGGAGAGATCACTCTCCCACAGAAGTCCCAGATGACACAAGTCTGTGGGCACAGGGTGAGTAAACACGTCCTCAGGAATATTTATCATGTTATGAGCAGAGCAGATCTCACTCCTGCAAAAACACTTCCTGAAATTCCAAAGGAAGCAGCACCAACTACAGAAAAAAAACCCCAAAAAAACACAACGAAAAACATTTTTCCTTCCCACTTACAAGATTTCATCTTCCAAGCTCTTCCCTTGAAATGCACTGAAATCAGTGAATAAAACACCAGCTCCAGACAGGGGTAAAATTGTAATGCAGGGCTCATCTTTTCTCCCAAATGATAACAAATTGGCCAAGAGGCACTGCAGGCAAAGGTCAGGCCTGGGATCAGCGGGAGCTCAGAGCTCTGCTGCCCTCCCCACTGCCAGCCCCACACCTAATCCCTCATTTGCACCAAAATGGAGCTTTCCAGGCACGGCCCCGGCGCTCGTTTGTTTTTCCATAAATCATCGTTGGCCGGCGAGCGAACGGGAGGGGAATTCTCCTCACACCAGTGACCCCCTGGCATTGAGCAATCCCAGCTGCCCAGTGACAGCCAGGCCTGGCTGGTTGGGATGGGATGGGATGGGATGGGATGGGATGGGATGGGATGGGATGGGATGCGATGGGATGCGATGGGCGGCAGGGCGAGCGCGGCCGGGGCAGGGCTGAGATGATGAATCGTTCTCCATCACCCCCTGGCCCCTCCCAGGCCAACACGGACGAGAATCTGATTTAGGCTGCCATTTATCTCTCTTTGGCCCGGTCAATAAAGATGAACACAACAGTTGTAAGGATCGATTGCAATTTTTTATCGTTTTCAAGCGTGAAGGAGCATTTCTGACATAAAAACAATATTCGGGGTGTACTCGTTCTGCTTTTTAACTGCAGTTCAAATGATCAGCCGAGCTGCTCTGTATGCCCACAAGTTTTAATCCTACAAGCTATCGAGAAATCATTCGTTATCTTAGATGAAGTGTGCTGTTTGTTGGCTCAGGCCTTCCTTTGAAATTCACTCAGATTCTCTGTTAGAGATAAACTCTCCGTAATCCAGAGATGAAGTTTCATTTTCCAAGCCTTTCCTAATCCTCCAGATAAAAGTGCAGCGGTCATTTCCCTAAATACAGATTAAAAATGGTGCTGTAACATCATTTCCTCATCTCCAGATAAAGGCATATATTTATTATTTTCACCCCTGGCAGTGTCCAAGGCCAGGTTGGATGTTGCTTGGAGCACCCTGGGACAGTGGAAGGTGTCCCTGCCCATGGCAGAGGTGGCACTGGATGAGTTTAAAGTCCCCTTCCAACCCAAATCCAGCAGTTTTGGCCCAAAGATAATGAACATATTGCAGTAAAATTGAGTAACAAGTGGTGCCTTTTCCAGAGCCACCCCTGAAGTGAACTGAGAGAAACAGAGGCTGAAAGAGAAGTTAAAGAGAACTTCAATTGTAATTCTAAATCCATCCAATTTTCCCTGACACACACACAGAGCCACAGAAAATACAAACAGTGCCATAAATCAGGAAGAGCAAAATGAGATCTGACCACGGGTGAAAGTGTTTGCACCACATTCACCACTGAAATCATTTTCCCTGAGCCAAAGTGGGAGCAGAAGCTTCTTAAAGCTGGAGGAATAAGAGGAGAATGATTTCTCTCGACAGCTCTGATTTCAAAGGTCTGTGCAAGAAAATAAATTCCTGGAGCCCCTCAGAAGGTCGCTGTTTTGTCTGCATGGGGGACCTCAAAGCACGAGTTACACGTTTCACTCTGGGCTGAAAATCTTCAGATTCTCAGCCAGGGAAAGTTCTGAGAGATCCTGTGCAGTGCAAGCTGATAAAAGATTATCAAAAGAACCAGGAGAACTTGAGATCCCTCATTTAATTTCACCAGAGCTACTTCACCTATATGCACTATTTTATTAAAAATGTGGTGAAACTGTTGCTGCTGCTGACAGATCAAGACTCATTTTGGCATTGAATTCTTGCTTTTAAGCCCCTCAGCTTTTAAAGCCCTGAAGAAATTCATTACAAGAGTAACATTCATGCAATCCATTTAATTTATTTGTTTAATTAAATGTAACAGTTATGTAGTTACCAGTTGATTTGACAAAGGGTAAAAAAAAAGACTTTTGACTTGCATACAAAAGAGACAAATCTGCCCTTTGCTTCAAGTTAGGGCTGGGAAAGACAAAAAATGAGCCCAGCTTGACTCCAGCTCAGCTCAGCACCTGCTCCACCCACCAAAGGAACCAAGGGCTTGGGCTGCTTGGCACCTTTGAGAATCAGGGGAGAATTTTTAATTTAAAGACTTCTCTTTCCTTCTCATCCTCCCCCACAGAAAGACTCAAAGCATCGGCAGCCAAAGATTATCCTGGTCCCTGAATGGCAAATTGGGAGGTTTTCTGTTCCTCTTTTTAATCCATTTCTGCTGCAGTTAAGCTTCTTTTCTCCCTTAATTGTACTTGTGGCCATTTCATCTCAGTATCTCTAACGAAGCCATTTGTGGGTAATAGGAAGCATTTTATTTTAATCATCCTGTTGACAGAACCTGAGATACGAATGGCCTCAAAAGAGGAGATTTCCAAAGCTACAACGAAGTTGTTTCACTTTTTTTAGTCCAAACTCAAGACTGTCCCAGGCTGCTCCCAGCCCGAGTGTCCAGCCTGGCCTTGGACACTGCCAGGGATCCAGGGGCAGCCACAGCTGCTCTGGGAATTCCAGCTCAGCCAGCAATTCCTTCCCCAGATCCCACCCAGCCCTGCCCTCTGGCACTGGGAAGCCATTCCCTGGCTCCTGTCCCTCCAGGCCTTGTCCCCAGTCCCTCTGCAGCTCTCCTGGAGTCCCTTCAGGCCCTGGAATGTGCTGGAAGCTCTCCCTGGATCCTTCCCTTCTCCAGATGAGCATCCCCAGCTCTCCCAGCCTGGCTCCAGAGGGGCTCCAGTCCTGGAGCAGCTCTGGGGCCTCCTCTGGACTACAGAGAAAAAGGCCAGATTAGAAGAAATAAACTCAAAAATATCCAGTCATGTTTCATCTTTGAAAGTGCCACCAAGTGAACAAGGACAGGAGGAATTAGGAGAGAAGAAGGAACGAAAAGAGAATAAAACCACAAACTGTTCTGTGCCTGCAGCCCAGCTCCAAATGACATCAAATTACAGCTCTATAACGATGCCCATTCCAATGGCATTTCCATCCGAATTTACAGCCTCTGTTTGTCTCAGAATTGATTTTAATAAGCCCTGGAAAAGGGAGCATTTAACATCAGACAGCTTCCCAAGCATCTTCATTCTGCCTCCCAGTGATGTATGGACGAGGGAATCCCTTCTGAAATGTCAGCAGATCAGGCCTGTGCTTGAATTCTTCGATGAGTTGCTTTTTGTACGAGTTCTGACTGCTCTCATTTGCTCCAGCTGCTCTGCTCAGTCCATTGCTGCAGTTCTTATTCCAGAGATGGGACTGAGGATGTCCAAATCCACACTCAGGGATTCTACACAACACCTGAGACTTCTACTCTTGTTTTTAAATCCTGTTACAAGCTCCTTTGCAATGAGGGGACTCACTGCCCTCACTGGATGGAGGAGAAAGTTCTCTGGACCTGTCACAGGGCTGAAAATCAGGTTTTTATGCAATTTGTCCAAAGGGAGCATCTTTCCATAATAAAAAAGGGTCGCTGCCCAAAGCAAACCAGATTTCCAACCCTGAACTACAGCATAAAAGGTGCCTTCAGAGAAGGACCCAACAAATCCCTTCCACCACAATTCAGGACAACTCAGGGACTAAAGATGAATGGACAGAGCAGGGGATGAGCTTTTACAGCAGAGGAGAAATTTTTTCTATGTTCAACAAGTGGGAGAAGTAGCTGCAAGGCAGGGAGAAGGAATTCAAACTGAAAGAGAAGCCCCACAGGAAAAAACAAAAGATGCAAAGGAAGCAACCTGGGATCCTGGACTAAACCTCCAGAGGACACAAATTATTAAATTGAATTAAATGATCAGGATTCTTTAAATTATAAAATATATATATTTATATATTTATTATATAAATAATATCAGGATATTATTAAATTATCAGGATTCTGGTGGTGCCTGCCTAGAGCTCCCTATTTCCAATTCAAGTGCAATTCCCTCTCTTCTGCCTTCATAAAACCTCATCTGTCCCTTGTGCCCTGGAAGAAGCCGGGTCAGGACCAGGCTGTCCCTCTGACAGAAGAGAACTGTTATGGACTGGAGGGAGGATTTGGGATGCCCAAAACCACCCAGTACCTGTTCCTACAGAGAGATAAAACCCAAAAAAAGTATCCAAAGGTGCTGAAAATGCCACAAAGCCACCCAAACAAAAACCTGGAAGGTGTCCCTGCCCATGGCAGCTGGGAATGAGATGATGGTTAAGGTCCCAAACTGTTGCCTGGGACCTCCCACACCAAACCCATCTGTGATTCCAAACAAAGGACCACCACGTGCTGGGCCCAGCAAAGGTCCTGCAGGAAGGAAATTCCCTTCCCACCAGCGACTGCTTGATTCCCTGATGGGTGTTTGTCAAAGATATTCCGTGTGCAGCAAGCGGGGTAAAATACTTAACTCAGTTACCAGCAGAAAAGGGGGGAAAGAGAGCAATTTGTGACCTTTTCTTCTGAATTTCCAACTCTGTTTTTCAGGCACCACTAACTAATGCCTTTAACTGCAACTATTAATGGCTCTGAAGTTTCTCCCCAGCCGTGCCTCGCTTCACTTTTCTGCCCCGCTAGAACATCGATCTCTAATTTGTTAACGCTCAGAGCTGCCAAAGAAAATGAAAACCTTGGTGAAAAGGACAAATCTATTCCAAGTTCTCACAGCTATTCAGCCAAGCAGCTAATCTGCATGTAATTGTAGTCCTGGTGTTAATACCAACGTGCTCACCTGAGAATGCACAACTGCATTGATGGCCTCTCCTGAAGACAAGAAGCCTCATTTGAATCATTCCCATTTACAATTTCCCTTCTCAGCCCAGCCTGGTTTTATAATTTTTTTTAAAAAAAACCCCCACTGTTCTGTGCTTTAAATGATGTTCTCCCTCAGGAACCAATGGGGTTATTTCTCCATGACATAAGCAGGTTCTGCCCCCCAAAAGGATCGTGGTACATCTTAGAGGCACCTGGGAATGGGAATTGCTGCTGCCAGGGGTGATGCCCAAGAAATGTAAGTTGGGAAATGCCTTCTGTGGGTGGCATGGGGTACAGACAGCAGCACAGGAATAAAGATTTTAAATTCCTGTTGCTGGATGCTTTTATGGAATTAAATGCTGGTCCAATGGGCCACTTATGAAAAGCAAAAACCACACAGCTGCACCAGCTCACAGGATCAGCATGATCCTAAAATCCTGGAATGGCTGGGAATGGAAGGGACCTTCAAGATTATCCAGCTCCAACCCCGTGCCATGGGCAGGGACACCTCCCACTAGTCCAGGGCCCCACCCAGGAATGGCTATGACTTCCAGGGATATTCCAGTGGTTTATTCCAAGGTCCAGAGCTGTCCATTCTGCACATTTCACTTCAAAACACAGCAGCACAAAGTCAGCTCGGCCTAAATCTCCTACTCCATTCCTGCACAGCTCAGCTCATCCTGCAGAAACAACTCCCACAATGTCCTGAGGTGCTGGAAACTCAAGGGAAGACAATTTGAGGTCACTCATGGAGCTGTTTTGGCAAAACTTCAGCAGAGACAGCTCTGAGTCCAGGGCAGCTCTTCCATGGTCTACAGCAGCAATGATTTTAAGAGCAACTCTAAAAGTCTGAGAAATTCTGGGAAAATCCCTTTAACCACCACTTGTTCCCAACTCCTTCTGGCCAAGGGCAGAGATCCCATGGATCCAAGGACAGCTAAGGGCCATCCTACAAGGCTGTGGTGTCTCCAAACTTGGAGGTCCCCATCAGTCCCACAGAGGCCCCATCTGCTCATCACTCTGAGCAGGTGCCTGGACCTCCCAGGGCCCCTTGCAGTCAGAGCAACTCCATAAATATGGAAACGTGGATCTGCTATCAGGGTGAAAAATCTCTTCTGGCTTGTAGATGTGCAATCTGCTCTGCAGCTGGAGGTGAAATTCATCTTGTGGCAGCGGCCCAACAGAAAGAATCACAGATTAGCTCTGTCTTCTTTCAAATCAATGGAAAATAGCTGGGTTTAGCTCTGGTTATTAGATCTCCCCTCTCGCTGCTGCCTGAGATTGGCTGCCTTGGGCCATAATGAGTGCAAGATTACCATTTTTTGAAAAGCACAAATAACGCTCACACCACAAATAAAGTTCCTGAAAGAAATTCTAAAATATCCTGTCTCTTTCAATCCACCAGCCCTGGCAACAGTGGCACGGCACAGGCTGGTGTTGCTGTCTCTCTCTAGCTGCCTTAAAAGGTTTTGTCTGGGTTTTTTTTTGAGCTGGTATCTGTGGGAACTTCCCTCAGGAAGCAGCTTAAACAATCCCACCAAATCCTCCTTTTGTGGAATTACAAGCTGCAGTATCCAAATAGGATGAGTTCAGTATTCAAAACCACTTCAAGATCTGTGTTTGGTCACAGCAACAGACTTGTCTGAATTTTGGTGTCACTGTCAGGTGATATTTCGATGGCTGGGATCAGCAGGAGAGCAAAGAGGGGCTGAATGTGGACAGCAGATTTTTCACTGTGCAAAGTTCATGATCCAGGTGAAAACAGCCACAAGAAAAGGCAGAAAATCTGATGCCAACCGACTGACAGCTGATGCTGCTGCAACAAAAGCCAAACTGCACAAATCTATGTATCAGTAACAGGTTTTGGTGATGGTGAAGCAACTAAAGAACTTCAAGGATGGACTCTGGCAGCTGCTTTGAACACCAGGTGAGAGCAGTGAGGTGGTATCAGCACTGGTATCAGCACAAAAACGCTGAGAATATAAAAAATCCCTGGTGAAAAACAATGTAGGTATTTGTTTGGATGACTGATAAGCACCTGAATCCAAGAAAATCCCATTTTACACTCAGATTAGATGGAGAATTCTGCTCATATTTAGTGAAGCAAGAAAGGAAATGAGCTCTGAGCACGTTTAAATCAAAGTAAAGGGAGGATTTCTCAGCGCTCTTCCAAGAGTGGATCCCAGCAGACCCATCGTGCTCAGAAGCTGCCTCAGGAAGGAAAAGCAGCCACAACTCAGGCAGATGGGTTTGCCCAAAAAACCTGCTCAGGCAAATTCCAGGACCTGGGAAAAGGAAAGCATGGCACAGTGGAATTATGAGCACCAAACACATTGATCTGGAAGTTGAGAAGGTCACTGCATTGCTCTGTAGAACGCAGATTCCACCCAATTCCTATGGCTGGGTGACACATGAGGCCAATTAATTGAAACACAGGCTCCAAAAACATCCCAAATTTGTAACTTAGTTCTGTGCCCTCTGAAGATGATTCCCACTATTTCCTGGTGATGTCTGTATAACTTAGGTCAAAGTAACAAGGAGCTTATCTAGCTTGGGTTATAAGGTATCTATGTAACCTTAACAGCAATATAACCTAAAGCATGACTTTTTAGCAATGTAACCTGAAAAATATTGATATAAACTGAAGCACAGCCTTCTATGCTTATATAGCCTGAATCATAACTTCTGTACCTATAACCTGATGCTTGTATAGCCTGAATCAGAACTTTTGATGCCCATATTAAAAACTTTTTTATACAATGTCATGGCTAGTGTACACTTACCTAGCTGCTTAAATGTGGAATAGACAGAGAGAAAAAAACCCCAAAATCTTACCAGGTGTATAGTTTTAGAGGTAGATAAGTGCAGTATTAATGAGAAATTGGCAAAGCAAAGCCAATTAGCCACAAACCAAAGGATTTAGACTCGTTAAGACCAAATGGACCAAGGAGCATTGTAACTGCCATGCCCCAAAGACAAAGGGGAAAAGTTCAAGTGTGAAGAAGACTTTGGAAGCCTTCATCAAAGACCCCTGAAGACCCCAAACTGGGGAAGCACAGTGCAAAGAATTCTCTCATAACCATGAGGTCAGGCTATGTAAATTAGTTCTGGCTCATCTGGGATGAGGCTGTGATGCCACAGCAACATTAAGCAAAATTCACTGCAAAAATAAACCACAGCACTGGCCAAAGGGGGTGGCTTGGGAGGGAAAATCCCCCTCAGCACGGGCACTGCAATGAACAAACACCTGCTCTGCAGACATCGGGCTCTGGGGATGCATTCCCAGCCTGTCTTTGGGGCATCACTGGGCTCCTTTTTCCTGCTTTCCTCATGGGCTCTGTTTATTCCCACTGCCCATTCCCAGCTCCCTCCCACAGCACACTGGTGAAGCCAGAGCTCTCACTCTGCACTGCAGCCATCCCACAGCTATTCGGGGCATCTTCTGTCCTACAGATGGATTTTTTTTTCCCACTGGAACCTTTATTTTTCCTTCCCATTTCTCCAGACATCCACATTCCACCTTCTCCCTCACTGGCCTGAAGAGACTTTTAGTTGTATTGTCCCCCCAGGACGGCCAATTTCTTCTGGTAAAATCTGTGAACCCAGCATTGCCCCATGCAGGGTTAGAAAGGGTCTGCCAAGCCCTGTATCCATCGTGGAATTTGTCTTTTAGGATGGGATTCACCCCTGGAAGTGCCCAAGGCCAGGCTGGATGGGGCTTGGAGCAATTTGGGACAGTGGGAGGTGTCCCTGCCCATGGCAGGGGTGGCACTGGATGGGCACACACAACCACAATCATTTCTAATTTTCCTTTATTCCTCGCAGCATCAGGTCCAGCTGGATAAATTCCATCTCTCTATTGATTACCCAGCTGCCTGAGAATATATGGAAATACACCTGTAAGTTTGGATTTTTATATTTTACTTTATAAAGTATGGGAGCATTGAGGATGAACTTGATATAACCAATATTTTTTCTCCTCTTTCTCCCTCCAAAAAACCAAAGTGACTCTAAAAAGCTCCCACACCTTTGATCTGGGCAGCTACAAGAAAAACATCCCTTTTGCTACTATAAAATCTGGAATTACCTCACAGGGACAAGGCTCTCAGGCACAGGGTGGGATTTTTGGGGTTGTCCTGTGCAAGGCCAGGAATTCCTGCCAGCAGGAGTTTTATTTATGCCACCTGCCCCCTGAAATTTTCCTCAATTTCTTCAAATTCTTCAAGCCTGGGCAAGAAGAGGAGTAAAATACTGCCAGGAAACTCAGTCATAAAACCAGAGGTTTGTGTGTCTGAAAACTTTTTAATTGCATCACCTACTCGAGCAAAAAGACATCAAATGTCCCCTCAAAAGTGCCACCAAATCCTTGTTCTGTCAACCACTGGTGAAAGTCCCACTTCAAAAATATCCCCCATGCTGCATGGTACAAACACACACAGCACTTTACACTTGATTTTTCCAATATAAAAGCACAGGTCTCGTAAGGATTTTTCAGTTTTTCATGAAGTTCTTTCAATTTTACAAGTACCTGAAATAATCTCTTGTCAGTTCATGGCAGTGATTTCAAAGAAAAAAATTCACTGATGTTTTCTGAATTTGAAAGGGTCATTTTCTGCTTTTGAAAAAGCTTTAAACCCCCCCCCCCCCCAAGATTTCTACAGATTTTCTAACAAAAGGAAGCCCAACCTCTACTATTATCCAATAACTCATCTCACCTATACACAGCATTATTTTGTTTTGCTCAGTTGAGATCCCACTGAAAAACTCCTGCCTGCTCAGCCACGAGAGATTCTCTAATCATTGGCATTCTGCACATTATTCTAAACATATAATTAAAGAAAGTTTCCAAAAGCTTAAGTGACAGTAGCAGCAGAAACTCCTCAGAAGGAAAGAGGCTCAGGAAAGCTGTTTGAAAGGTGCAATGGATCCAGTCTGGGCTGGTTTTGTTCCATGGGGTGTGTTTGGCTGGAAAGGAATTATTGGGAAGAGTTAATCAAAAAATATTGCGCCTATCCAGTGGAATGAGAGGGACAGGAGAGAAAAGATATCAATGGTTTTCATTTAAACACAGCAAAGGGAACAACTTCAGCTACAGGGAACTGCACTGAGTAAGGACAGACAGAGCTCCTGAGCATGTGGCACCCAGGGCAGGAATGGCATTCCCTGGAAAAGGGCTCGGATTTCACACTGGGGCTCTTCTCTTATTCCAAAACAACTTTGATTTTCTCCTTAGAGAGTCACAGAATGGTTTGGGTTGGGAGAGACATTAAAGCTCATCCAGTGCCACCTCAGCCATGGACAGGGACACCTCCCACTGTCCCAGGCTGCTCCCAGCCCCAGTGTCCAGCCTGGCCTTGGGCACTTCCAGGGATCCAGGGGCAGACACAGCTGCTCTGGGAATTCCAGCCCAGCCAGCAATTCCTTCCCAAGATCCCATCCAGCCTTGCCCTCTGGCACTGGGAAGCCATTCCCTGGCTCCTGTCCCTCCAGGCCTTGTCCCCAGTCCCTCTGCAGCTCTCCTGGAGCCCCTTCAGGCCCTGCAAGGGGCTCTGAGCTCTCCCTGGAGCCTTCTCCTCTCCAGGTGAGCACCCCCAGCTCTCCCAGCCTGGCTCCAGAGCAGAGGGGCTGCAGCCCTGGGAATCTCTGGACTCCCCAGCAGCTCCACATGGGATGTCCTGCTGTTGGATCCCACAGCTGGATCCAGCTCTGCAGGTGGGGTCTCACCTGAGGGGGGCACAGGGGCAGAATTCCCTCCCCTCTTACTCTTTACAGAACGATCCAGAGCTGCCAAAAAGCATTTTTTGGTGTGTTGTGCTCCCTTCCAGCGTTACCTGCTGAACACAAAGCTCTCAAAACCGAAACCCAGCAGGAGACAGGAATGAGAAAAGGAGGGAAAATCTCCATAGTATTGTTGTAATCCCACAAAAATCCACACACACATCCAGCCCCTAACACTGCTGCAAATCCCACAGAGCAGGGTTTGCTGAAAACTGATGCATGAGAGATTTCAGTCCCACCTACAGCAGTCCCTAATATTCAGTCCTGTAACCTGCACTGGGCTGCTTCACTGCACTGCACGGCAAATCCACGTGGAACGGGAGCTGCCCGATAGGAAAAACAACAATTCCCCATCTTAAAAGTTGGAACCTGATCCAACAAGGGAAGTAGGATGCAAACATGTTAGACAAGGAGTGCCAGAAATGAGTAAACAGTCATTGAAAATCAACGCTCCCACACGCTGCTGGTGAGAGGAAGCGATTGCACATTTCAACTCGTGCCTCAGGAAAATGAATTGTGTGCTGCCTCCTTCCAGAGAATTTCTGAGATAATTCACTCAATATCCCACTGATTCCACTGCTCTTCTCTTGCCTGGAGAAACTGAGGCAGTGAAAAAAAGGTGAATTTCCCAAGGGATGAAAGAGAAGCGGCTCCGGTGAGGCCCTGGGATGGAATTCCCAGAGCAGCTGTGGCTGCCCCTGGATCCCTGGAAGTGCCCAAGGCCAGGCTGGACATTGGGGCTGGGAGCAGCCTGGGATGGTGGGGGTGTCCCTGGAGCTGGTACTGGATGAGCTTTAAGGTCTTTCCCAACCCAAACCATTCTGATTCCATGATTCTCTGAACTCCTGAAAACCACGGGAAGTTTGGCATGAACAGCCATCGGAGCTGGCACGGAGCAGAACTTATCTGCAGTGCTTTTAAAAACACATATGGTATCAAAAACCACCAGAAAATATTCTGTATTATTGCCTCAGCCTATGGGAAACAGGGAATACCTTCTTTGGACTACAAGCTGAATTTACCAGCTTATACAAAAAATCATTTTTATTGCAGGAGAAAAATCTGTGAACTGGATTAAAGTGGCACCAGATAAGAAAAAAGTCTCACCTTATTAAGGTAAGACATATAAACAATTCTAATTGTTTTCTGAGAATCAGACAAACGTCTGAACTCCTCTGCTTTGGTTCATCTGGATTTGTTTCCTAATTAGCACAGCTCTGCTTTGGTGTTTCCCTGAGTGATTATGGCCAGCAAAGGGTTAAACTCCCTGACGTGGGGGGGAAAAAATAAAGATTTCTAAAGTGGCAGGAGAGTATCTCCTACTTTCAAACACATGAATTTGCTCCCCTGTTTCAAAGGGAAAGGCCTTCTGAGGCACAGCAATGAGCATGTGAATAGATCTGCATTGAAAAGTCCCAGCTCTCAGGTAGGAAAATGCTTTTTGCTTCCAAAGGAGTGACATGGGGGAACTTTCATTTCTCCCTGACACACTGAAGGGGCTGAACACACCACCAGCAGCAGCATTTCTGTCCCCAGTCCCAGCTCTGAGGGTTCATCCACTTCTGCTGTGTCAAAATCCTAATTAAAACTAAGAGCAACAACGAGCCCAGCCCAGCAGAGCTGGGCCTGTTTCATACCGAGCTGGTGGCAGACACAGAACCCAAAAACAGGGCAGAAAAAAGCTAAAACCACACAAAAAAGAGAAGCAACTCCCACCCTGGAAGGATCAGTGTGAAAATGGCACCTTGTATTCCTAGGAGGATCTCACAAACACAGAAACTCGATGCCATCTCTCTCTCCTGAAGGAATTTTAAAGGGATTTTAAAGGAAACTTGCAGTGCCCAAAACCAACTGGTTTTTCTCTTTAAAGCAAAAAATTGGCTGCAAAGAAGTTGTCACCAGGCTCGTCACCAAGTCCACGACTCTGATTTTCTCTCACCTCTCCTGTTATCTCCAGTTTTGTTCCTACAACTCCCTCTGGTCATCTTCAATTAGAGTTCCTTCTCCCAGTTTGAAATGTACTGGTTTAATTTGGGGGGAGTTTCACAGAACACAGTAAAATACAGAATTTTGCCTTTCTGTAGCGAATTCTCGATGAAGAAGAAAAACCTTTACTTAAACTTTCATTCCTGTGGCAAAGCCTGGCCAAAGGTGGGATCTGTGCCACAAATAATGTCAGGAAAAGCTGCTACAGCTCTCTTCTCTCTGCAGTGGGCTCACATCCCAGGATTTCAGTCCAGCTCTCCCTGTGGCTGGACTGATTTTAAGGATGTTGCCACTGGGCACAGCTGGTTCTGGGCAGGGCCTGACCTCCTGCACATGAAAAGCACAATAAAATGAGGTGAAAAATGCTACACCCGGAGCAGGATGTGGTGCAGAGCCCAGATTCCCTGAGGCATTGTGAGAGCTGTCATCCTTTATCCCCAAACCCAGCATCCTCTGTGCTTTTGCTACAGAAACAACACTTCAATCCACTGGCTTTTTTGTTTCCTGTAAAGCAAAGGTGAAGCAGCAAAACTCACATGGAGAAAGCCAGGTCTAAGTCACAGCTCATTGTTCATAAACCTGAATCAACTTGCCAAAAATCCATCGCTGGTCCATCTCTGGCTGCAGAGATCTCTCTCCCACTGAAAGCCAAGTTATTAATAAACTGTTTTTCAGCCAAGATTGGACTGATCATTTATTTTCAAAATTCCTTTTCCCATCATTTCTTCATTACACGCCTCCTCCTGATGTAAGAGGACATTTATTGCCTTCTGCATTTATTGTGCTGGCAAATAGAGCCATTCAGCAGCACTTCCTGGGGATTCTCTAATTTATCTATCAGTTATGGCACTGGACTATTTTTAGGGGCAGGAAGAATTAAAATATCACTCAGAGTGACAGCACTGAAAATGAAGGCAGCGAGTCCTCAGAAAAAGTATTCCTGTGATTCCATGACTGCAGCCATTGGGTTTATAGGATCATTTACAAAAAAAAAACCCCAAAAGGCATCATTTCTCATAAACACTGTTGCTTTCTAATGAGAATAATTACTAACTAATGCTGAGGCAAAAAGGGTCTGTTTTCCTCTAATCATAAAATCATTTAGGTTGGAACAGCCTGGAGATCATCGAGTCCAACCATTCCCAGCACTGCCAAGGCCACCACTGACCATGTCCCCAAGTGCCACATCCACAGGGATTTGAAATCCCTCCAGGCATGGGGATTTCCACCCCTGCCAGGGTGGACAGCCCTTTCCATAAAGAAATTTTCCCAATATCCAGCCTGAGGCCCTTCCCTCTCCTCCTGTCCCTGTTCCCTGCCAGCAGAGCCCGACTCCCCCGGCTGCCCCCTCCTGTCAGGGAGCTGTGCAGAGCCACAAGGTCCCCCCTGAGCCTCCTTTGCTCCAGGCTGAGCCCCTTTCCCAGCTCCCTCAGCCACTCCTGGGGCTCCAGACCCTTCCCAGCTCCATTTTTTTCCCTGGGCACCTTCCAGCCCCTCCAGGTCCCTCCTCATCCTCAGGGTCCCAGAGCTGCCCCAGGGTTTGAGGTCCCTCAGCAGGGCCAGCACAGGGGAATGGCCACTTCAATTTAGAATTGTCAGAATTTCTAATCATCACCTCAGCAAAGAAATCTTGCAAAGCACCTCCCTAAGGGTTGCTTTGATACAGAGTTAACTTAGCAAAGAATTTGTTCCCAAACTTCAACCTGTGCCGGGGAGATGGTGGGAGGAGGGAACAAGCCCGGGTGAAGCCAAAGCTGCTTATTCATTAACTCCCCATATGTTGGAACATTTTGCTTTATCCCATGCAAGGAGATAAACACAGCTTTGAACATTCAAATGACAAATTCCTTCACTTCGTTCCTTTTTGCCTATTTAAAACATTTTTCCTCTCGTGATGGTTTTTTTTTCTTTTGCTCCCTAAGATGGGGAAGGGGGAAAGCGCGGAGGGAGCTACACCCAAAAATCCCCACGGACACCGAGAGGGGCTGAGGAGATGCTGGAATGTTGGATTCAAAAAGGGAGTGGGGCTGCACAAACTTGGCCTCACTGGGATTCCACCACCCCAGGCTGCTCCCAGCCCCAATGTCCAGCCTGGCCTTGGGCACTGCCAGGGATCCAGGGGCAGCCACAGCTGCTCTGGGAATTCCAGCCCAGCCAGCAATTCCTTCCCCAGATCCCACCCAGCCCTGCCCTCTGGCACTGGGAAGCCATTCCCTGGCTCCTGTCCCTCCAGGCCTTGTCCCCAGTCCCTCTGCAGCTCTCCTGGAGCCCCTTTGAGCCCTGCCAGGGGCTCGGAGCTCTCCCTGGAGCTTCTCCTCTCCAGGCTGGGCATTCCCAGAAGGTTTGGAGCAGCCTGGGATGGTGGGAGGTGTCCCTGCCCATGGCAGGGGGTGGAGTTGGATGAGCTTTAAGGCCCCTTCCAACCCAAATTGTTCTGTGATTTCATAAACACATCCCAGCTCCAGGGCTCTGAATTGCCAGTTTGCATCCAGATACCATCATCCCTTGGACTTGTGCTAATTATTCCAGAACAAAAACATGGATTTAAGTCATCTTTTCCCCCAAACTAAAACTACAGAAAACTCAAAAGTCTTCCTAAACCCTTGTTTTGCTGAAGAAATAAAAAAGACCACAACAACCTGTAAGAAACTGTGGTTACACATTAAAAGTTATCAGGTGTTTTAGTGCCCAGCAGGAAGAAATCCTGGAATATTGGTTATCACGGGGTTTTTTTTGTTCCCTATAAAGAAACACACACATAATGGAAAAATAATCTATAAACAAACATTGAGAGAAACATCAATAGCTGCTATTCAGCGTGGAACAACTCCTCATTTTGTTATTAAGCAGCATTTCAAGCCTTGCTATCGATTGGCAATGTGATAGTGAAAGATGAGACTGAACCAGGAGCTTTTCACGGCAAACACGAAACTCGGCAGTTTTGGTGCACTTTGGGGGAAAAACACACGGCTGAGGTGTGTGTTTAACAAAAAACATCTTAGCTACTTAGAAATGGGAAATAAAAGATTATGAGGAGGGGAAAAAAACCGAAATCAAGGCTGAGTCTCAGCTGTTGAGAACAATGATTGTGGCTGAGCAAGCCACGGAGGCAGCGCATTGAATGCAGCACTCCAGCCCGGGCTGTCAGTCAGCTGCAGGTTTCACATACTGTCATTGGTAGCAAGTTTCCTAATCTCAACCTGCCAGGCGAGAAGCAATTCAACAAAAGCTCTGTCCCCTCAACAGAATGCAACGGGAAAAGAGAAATTTTCTAATATTGGCAAGATCACAGGGTGTGGTGACAGCTTTATTATGCTAAACTGACAAAAACATTACGCTCCGGTCAGTGCTGCAAAGGGTGGTTTTTCAGGAGCAATGTGGAAATACAAAGCACTGGGAAAGTCTGATGAACTCCTTCTTTTATCTCCCTGGTGCAGCACATGAGCTGAGACATAGAAAAGTCTCTTGGCCCAAGTACAAAATGAGAAATTAATATATCTTGATTTTCTCCTCAGCTCTCCCACCGCAGCGATTCGGGAGAGCTGCAAGAAGTCGCTGTGGCAGCTGAATATCCATTCAAAAAGAAAAAGGCCCCACTAACTCCACAGAAATAACACAATTCATTAACAATGAGATGATATGACAGGCTGTGGAATTCATCAGATGGAAGCTGTAATGTATTTTATTGCTTCTATTGGAAAAGGGTTTGGAAATAGAGTTAAAGTATTGACTCTGTGTGTGTGTGCATACATACATTTATTTATTTGATATAGAAACAGAGCCAGCCAAACAGAAACAGGACATAAACACTGAGAGTATCTCAAAATAGGAGCAGAGTGGGAATGATGGAATTATTTTCTTTCAAACCACAGATATTCAGGGAATACTGGACTAATTCCATGCCTCCATGGGAACAAGGACACCAGGTTTGTTGAGCTGTCCCTGCCTCTTCCCTAAGTGCTCATCAGCCAAAATCATTCCCTCCTTTGCTGGATCCAGCCTCAAGTCTCCAAACATGCACCTTCATCCCTGTGAGCTGGCTTTGGAACGTGTGCAGGAATGCACACAAATGTGGGGAGAACAAACATGTTTGCTCTGGCAAATACAGACTCCTAAACACCAGAGGTGAGAGCAGAATCATCCCCTGCTCATGGAATTCTTGCTGCTACAGCCCCATGAGATGACAAAGAGTAAACAGGCTGATAACTGAACACAAATAGAAACAACAAAAAAAGCCTTTAAACTGCTAAATTACCTCGTAGGGAATGAAAATGTTTGTGGTTATTATCCTGCTTTGTACCAGTCCCCCCTCTGTTATCTACATCTTGCAAACTCCAGTTTGGGGAAAGCCCAGCAAACAGCTCCTGATTATTGAGCTGTTGAGATCTGAAAAGGTAAACAAGGCTCTGAAGCATCTGAACAAATGTGGGGCTGGCATTGTTGGCACCTGAGAACTTCTGCTGATGAGAAAACTCCCACAAAAAAAGCCAGTTCCTGGCTGGGAAGCTGCAGATCAGCTCCTCAGCTCAGTGCTGGGGCTATCACTGCAGAGCATGTCGGGCCATCCTAAGCCTTGAATAGAAAAAGGAAGAGATCATTAAGTTATAATTTCCCCCCACAATTGGTATAAGCATTTCCTACCAACAGGATTAGGATGAATACAAGATCCCAGAATAAAGCTGCTCAGCAGCGAGGATAGCAGTTTAGTGTCTAGTAAATTTGATTTCTCTGAAAACCCTGACACATCATAATAGCAAAATCCTATTTACTGTGGCAAGCAGGATGGATAATACCATTTAACACCTGCTATAGAATGTGCCATCAGCTCAGAGCTTTGTGCCTCGTGTGCTCATCTTACCTTAAGGTTAATGCTCCTTGACAGCCTCCATGGAAAGCAGAATCCCCAAATTAAGTGCCGAGCCTGGGATTTGCAAATCCTTCCTCGGCGTTTAAGTCGGGGAAAGAAAAGGGATGAGGAGAAGTGGATCAACATTTCCTGAACTTCATGTCTGTATTCCCAGGCTGGGATCTGGCACTGAGGCCTGTGTGCAGCAGCAATGTCCCCAACACCAAGGCCACCACAGCCCCAAAGCCATGTGGGGACTGTGGAATGGGCAAAGAACTGTCAGGGCAGTGACTTGTAGGCTGCTAAATGTGTAGTGAATCCAAGATAATGCTGAAACCTCCAAACTCCTACAGAATGGAGGAATCATGGAATTGTTTAGCTTGGAAAAGCCCTCTGAGATCATCAAGGGCACCAGTGAACCATGTGCCCAAGTGCCACATTTTTAAGTTGTTTAAATCCCTCCAGGGACGGGGATTCCACCTCTGCCAGGGCTGGACAGCCCTTTCAGGGAAAAATTCTTCCTGATATCCAATCTAAACCTCCCCTGGGCCAGCCTGAGGCCGTTCCCTCTCCTCCTGTCCCTGTTCCCTGCCAGCAGAGCCCGATCCCCCCCGGCTGCCCCCTCCTGTCAGGGAGCTGTGCAGAGCCACAAGGTCCCCCCTGAGCCTCCTTTGCTCCAGGCTGAGCCCCTTTCCCAGCTCCCCAATCCACCCCTCAAATTTGTGCTCCAGGATAACCCCATTACCTCACCCCACAACCACATTCACCCACAAACTGCTCAACACTGGGAAGTATTTCCAGGAAACTCAGGAGCACAGGAACTTGGCTCCAGTGGAAAATATTATGATTAATATGGGGATTCATATCTTGCTCATTCACACTGATAAACGAAGTAGTTGTGTCATACAGCAGGGTATTAAAATTAATTTCCTTCTGCTCCCATGACTTGGGGCAGGATTCTCCTAATGATGCATATTAGCATTAGGAAGCAGTTGCAACATGGAAATAGCTGGGTTTGCTGGAGGAAATTGCAACTGGGGAGTCCCATCAGTCTCAGAGACAGAGCAGGAGCAGACACAGCTCACTGAGTGTCTGTGCAATGCCAGAACTCCAGTGAGAAGCAGGAGAGGGTCATGTTCCCTTCATAAAAAATGTTGTAAAGCAAAAGCAATGGGGTGAGGGAAAACTGGGATACCACCTGCTCTGCATGAAAATTGTGTGCAAGTGTTGGTGGGCGCTGGAAGCTGCACAGCAAAGGGACACTGGAGAGGCAGAGATGGTTATGGATGAAGGCTACAGACACTGAGGCTTGGAACTGGCACTGAAACCAGGCAAAAATACTGCACCTCTCCACTGGAATGAGAGGGACAAGATATTAACAGTTTTTTCCTACAAACACCAGAAATGAAACAACTTCCACTACAGGGAACTGCACTGAGTAAGGACAGACAGAGCTCCTGAGCATGTGGCACCCAGGGTAGGAATGGCATTCCCTGGAAAGGGGCTTGGATTTCACACTGGGGCTCTTCTCTTATTCCAAAACAAATTTGATTTTCTCCTTAGAGAGTCACAAAATGGTTTGGATTGGAAGAGACATTAAAGCTCATCCAGTGCCACCTCAGCCATGGGCAGGGACACCTCCCACTGTCCCAGGCTGCTCCAAGCTCCATCCAGCCTGGCCTTGGACACTGCCAGGGATCCAGGGGCAGCCACAGCTGCTCTGGGAATTCCAGCCCAGCCAGCAATTCCTTCCCCAGATCCCATCCAGCCCTGCCCTCTGGCACTGGGAAGCCATTCCCTGGCTCCTGTCCCTCCAGCCCTTGTCCCCAGTCCCTCTGCAGCTCTCCTGGAGCCCCTTCAGGCCCTGCCAGGGGCTCTCAGCTCTCCCTGGAGCTTCTCCTCTCCAGGTGAGCACCCCCAGCTCTCCCAGCCTGGCTCCAGAGCAGAGGGGCTCCAGCCCTGGGA
Organism: Rhipidura dahli; assembly: GCA_013399225.1. Lineage (NCBI taxonomy): Eukaryota > Metazoa > Chordata > Aves > Passeriformes > Rhipiduridae > Rhipidura > Rhipidura dahli. The sequence goes on from VXAC01001434.1 coordinate 114,950, forward strand.
ATCTCTGGACTCTCCAGCAGCTCCACATGGGATGTCCTGCTGTTGGATCCCACAGCTGGATCCAGCTCTGCAGGTGGGGTCTCACCTGAGGGGGGCACAGGGGCAGAATCCCCCCCTTGCCCTGCTGCCCACGGGGGGTTCTGGCTCTCAGTGCCCATGGCCAAGGCAGCTCCAGCTCTCACCCACCAACACCCCCAAGTCCTTCTCCCAGGGCTGCTCTCCATCCTTTTCTCCCTCCAGCCTGGATTTGTGCTTGGATTGCCCAGACCCTCATGCAGGACCTATCACTTGCAATAAATCATTTACACAGCTCTGGGGCACACACAGCTCTGGGGCACACACAGTGTGGGGCACACACAGCTCTGGGGCACACACAGCTCTGGGGCACACACAGCCCTGGGACTCCAGCACCATTTCATCTCCAGGTTCTGCTGCAGTCAAGAATCACCTTCAGCCCGCAGGTGGACAATGAAAATCAGGGACAAATTTCCCTCCAAGCCTCACGTGTGAACACTTAAATCACAGCTGCACACCCACAGTCAGACCCAGAGCACGGGAAGGTTGTTCTTTAACTCCTTTGTTAAATTCTCTGCTATTGCTCTGCTGCTGTGGAGCATGTAATAACTAATAGCTTATGTGCTATCTTTGACCTAGAAACACTGGCAGCTGTTAGGGGAATTGCTGGGTTTTGGGGAAGTATCAAAAGGTTTTTAGCACATAAACCAAATTTATGAGCAGTTATTCCCCTGGAGAATAGAACTGTTTATGTTTTACTATCGCAGCTGTCACTGGTGCACAGTTATTTTGTCCTGTATTAATGCCCTGTAAAGGTTGAGCATCTTCCCTCAGTCACTGAAATATTTGCAATTGACAGACTTCATCTGGCTCTGAATATGGATAATTTTCTCCATAAGGAGCACGCTGTGCTGACACTAATCTGTTCTGTTGTCATCTCCCTTTATTATCAACGTCTGCATTGTTTTTTCAGCAGCACTGAAGAACACAAATACGAAGCTTCTAATTGAAAAGGCTAAGTAATCAAAAAGCCAATTAATCATCGAGATGAGCTCTGACACTCCATGATGCAACAGCCAGAAATACCACATAGGCATAACTGAAGTTGTTTTAAAGTGTGCTTATTTGATGTGGGAACGATCTGAGATTGTAATTAGCATTCTTTGTCACAGGTGACAGACTCAGGCTGAACATTTCTTCAACCTGACATTAATTCTCTGAGCTCCTCTTGCTCCCACCCCACCTCCTGTTCCAAACTTCCCTCTGCTGAGCAGCCCGTGCTCCAACTCTGTGCACCTTCCACTGAAACCAGGACAAGTTTAGGAACAACCAGCCAGCCTCTTTTCATGCTGTCATTTCCACACCTTCCTCATTTTTTTTTTTTAAAGCTCTATTTCCATCCCAACTTTCAAAATTCCCAGCACAGAAGCTCACAGGTGACCCCAGTGAGGGCTGCAGGGCCCAGCCCTGGGGAAGGTGGGATTGCAGGAGCTGTGAACCCTCTGCTTGTCCAGGTTTTCACTCTGCAACCTCCACCTCTCTGAAGGAATTCCAAGTCAGATTTGGAACACAGAGCTCGCTCCTCTCAGAGCTGGAACAGCACCTTTTTGTGTAGGAGAGAGATGAAAATGTACCTTGATGACAAACTGGGTGACAACTTGGAAAAGCAGAGGGGTTTTGCCTCACAAATAAAGAGTCAGAATGAAAAGACAAGGCTTGGTATCACAAGAACTCCACTCTGAAGACAGAGCAAACATCAACCATGGAATAAAACAAGGAATTCAGAACCACTTTGCTGTAATCCTGGAGAGTTCCAAGCCAAGCAGAGAAACCAAGAGAAGGCAGAACTTTCCTACTTCACACCCCCTGGGGGTGACAGTCCAGCAGAACTCAAATAAAGTTGTTTAAAGTTCGTTATCTCCCTTGCACTGCATAAGGATTGATTTACACACACAACTCCACATTGAAGTCTTCACTTAACAGGAGCAAGTGAAGCCATGGCATCAGTGACCCATTCAGATATGAAAATAACTAAGAAAAACATCTAAAAAGATGTAAAAAGTAAAAAAAAAGGTGAAAGAAAAAGCTGTCCAAGACCCATGGTTTATCAGAAATCCTGTTCCATGAATTATTCCACACTGAGAGCACAGCTACAACCAGCCCAAAAGAAACCAGGCTGGTTGAGATCGCACTGAAGCTTCTTCCTCCAGCACCAGCCAGTTACTGCAGAAAAAGGAAAGTATTCTGTGCATTTTTCTTTTGGTGAAGGATCTTAATTTTGAGCTGTTTGAACTGATGCCATGATGATTTTTTGCCTTTTCTTTTATACCCCTTTTGTAGCTTTTGTATTCTTAGTGGTTTTTTCTCCATTCTTAGAGTTACTTGTTAAGCTGGGAGACTGAACATCTGAGAAGCCTCCAGAGCCCAAGGGCCTCTCCAGAACACATTTTGGAAACTGAGACAGAACCATCCAGGGGAAGGTTCCTTGGGGAGGGGGGGCTCACTGGAGCCTCTCCTTGGGGAATCTTTGATAGATGTGCTAATTAGTGACACCTCTAATGGGATCCCAGATCTGTTGTGGGTGGGCACTGCGGGGTGCAGGGAGGGGCATTCGACCTGGGCGTGGTGCACCTGAGGGTCCTTCAAATAAATCCCGAGGGAAAATCCCTTTTTCCCTTCTTGACTCTTAAGACCAGGAAAAGGCATCAAAACAATGCACCAATTTTGAATCATTAAAAGAATTTCCCCTCATGCTTTCAACTTCTGTTTCATTGCCAAGAACACAGGACTTCATTAATGTCATCTTCAAAAAGGGAGGACAAAAGATTGAGATGGTATTGGATATCCTCTCAATTTAAAATATTCATTAAGGCCAATTAAACACACTGATAATTCATGCAACACGCTCTTTCCCCTAATCCATACAAACAAGGGGTTTTCTCCTTGCCCGCAAAGCTGCATAAATGAATATGCACCCTGTTAATAATTTTCACAACCAACTAACAAAAAAAATTCCAAATTAATCACCAATATTTAAGCTCAGGAAGAAGGCAGAGGGGTAAAGGAGGCAAATGTATTCAGGCTGGAGGTTACAACCAACCTGGGAGGCAGCAAATGATGACAGCAGTAATTATTTGAAATTAACATCCTATAAAATAATACCCTATAAAGGACAGGAATGTTAACAGCAATATGTTAAGCCACTGTAAGCACGTCCCACAGCTTCCCAAGCTGCTCTCTACAGTTTAATTTCAAGTCTGTGATGAGATAAAGACACAGAAGTGCTCTTCAAACATGGTATAAACTTGGAATTAAAATTAAACTCAATGTACTGACAGAGGGATCACTAATTCCACCCACTGAAAGCAGAAATTCACTGTGCCTCTTCACACGTCACTTTTTTTGTTGTTGTTATTTTAATTTAAATTATTTTACTTGGTGACATTTATTCACTTCCACTGGCTCTTCATCAGCGCTGGTAAAAAACTTACCTCATTACTTCATTTTTCTGTCTGTAATTACCGTGACAGATGAAATCCCCCAGCGAATGCAAGAACTTTGTTAGTGAAGGAAACAACACTCTCACCACCAAACCTTCCACCTTTGTCAACATCAAGCCAGAAACAGCAGCAGCAACACAAAAATAACCCCTCTGGCCAGAATTTTCATCTTGATCTCCATAAAAAAGTCATCTTGGAAATATAACCAGAAGAAATGAGCAGAAAATTCTTCAGGGAAAGGGGAAAAAAGAAACCTGGTTTACCCTCTCTTCCAGCCGAGCCAGCTGCTCTTTGTAGTAGGCATCGTGTTTCTTCAGCTCCCTGTCCTTCTCTTCCAGCTGCCTGGCCTAAAACAAAAGAAACAGGATCATAAAAATAATGGATCATGGATATTGTCCACAGTTCTGGGCTTTCTCCTCCCCTCCTCAGAATCCCAGAATCCCAGAATCAAGGGAAGGTTGGAAGAGACCACCAGGATCCCCGAGTCCAAGCCCTGCCCCAACACCTGAACTAAACCCTGGCACCCAGTGCCACATCCAATCTCTTTTGAACACATCCAGGGATGGGGACTCCACCACCTCCCCGGGCAGCCCATTCCAATATTTTATCACTCTTTCTGTAAAAAACTTTTTCCTAATATCCAACCTGTATTTTCCTTGGTGCAACTTAAGATTGTGTCCTCTTGTTCTGCCTGAGTTTGTCCAAGTGGAGTTGGAAATGTCACCAAAACGCACCGGGCTGGGATTTATTTTAATTTTTTCATTCGAATTAACTTGGCAAATCACTTCTGAACTTAGGAAAATCTCACTCCAAACAGGTGGATACTTGGGAAGAACAAAATCTTTTGTGTATGTGCTAAAAAGTGCATTTAAAAGTCTTTAATTAGGAATCCTCTGGAAACACCCAGACTGGCTGAAGTACCCACTAAGTTGAAAAACTTGACCACGGGATCACTCCCATGTCCAATAATCTAAAATAATACAGAATAATGTAAAATATTTATCTTTTCAATCCCAACATGCCTTGAGTGTTCATTTAAGAGAGACACTGCTCCCAGCAAACTGATGGTTTTTGGCTTTTCATCTGCAGTGTTTCCCAATTTCCAGGATTAAGGGGACTCATTAAAAATCAGAAAATACATTTGAAAAGCACACATGCACAGAGGAATTTATTAAAAATATATAAAGCTGGAAGTTCTGCAGTATAAATATCACAGAAGAGATTTTGAACAAGCTGTGAAGGATTTAACACCTAAATTATCAATGCAAATACTTTCCGGGTTCATCATTTTTTCATAAAATATCTTTAGTGACTAATAATTATCTAATGGAGGTCATTATAACAATTAAATCTTGTAAAGACACAACACTTGATTCCCTTTGTCAAGATTAATTTTTGGGCTTTTCTTTAGCAAACACCCAAGGAATACATTAAAAACTTTGGATTTTTCCTTGTTTCCTTTTTCAACTACTTACCTTTGTTTCTAAGTCCTGAAGCATGTAAAAGATGTTAAAATTCAAATTAAATTTATTATATAATGGTGAATAGAAAGAATGCAAAAAAAAAAAAAACCCACATGCACGTCAGGTGTATTTAGAAAAATGCAGAAAACTACTTGGAAACTGTTGGGGTTTTTCATTCAAAGTCACTGAAAATACCCCCCAAAAAAAGGTATTTTGGATGAACCAAACCTTGTCCTCTGCCAGCCACTCCATCAGAATTCCATGGAGCACTGCCCTGTCCACCAGCATTTAATAAAATATCTTTATTTTATTAAAGGCATTTAAATCAGCCTCGACTCACTAATTACAGGTTTTCCAGAGCTCATTCCATGAAATATTCCACAGCCAAATTCCCATGGTTTGTATTGATCATGGTTTGCTTCTTTTGTAGCTAATTCCTCAAGACCTCCCCGACCTGGTGGTTACACAACAGCTTAAAATTCACTCAATTTGTGTTCCCCAAAACCATCCTCTCGCAAATATGGATTCTTGGAATGCTCTGGGTTGGAAGAGACCTGAAAAATCATCTCATTCTATCCCCCTGCCATGGGCAGGGACCCCTCCCACCGTCCCAGGCTGCTCCAAGCTCCATCCAAGCTGGCCTTGGACATTCCAGGGATCCAGGGGCAGCCACAGCTTCTCTGGGCAAGCTGTGCCACAACACCTCATATTCCAGATCTAATATTCCATATCCAATATTCCATATCTAATATTCCAGATCTAATATTCCATTATCCAATATTCCATATCCAATATTCCAGATCTGATATTGCATATCCAGTATTCCATATCCAATATTCCAGATATAATGTTCAAGATCTAATATTCCATTATCCAATATTCCATATCTAATATTCCATATCCAATATTCCATATCCAATATTCCAGATCTAATATTCCATATCCAGTATTCCAGATCTAATATTCAATATCCAATATTCCAGATCTAATATTCCATATCCAATATTCCAGATCTAATATTCTGTATCCAGTATTCCAAATCTAATATTCCAGATCTGCAGGGCACCTTCATGGGTACCCAGTGCAATTATTCCATGTCTGACCATCCCATGATCCCCAAAACTCACAAGAGCCCCAGAACGTTCCTTCTGTGCAAATGGACTCAGCAGGCCAGCGACAAAACACAAAATCAATGTCCATAAAACTCAGGAGAACTCGGTTAAGGTTTAGTTCCTACAATCCAGTTGTGTTTCCCATGATTCTGTCCATGGTCTGGAACTAAACCTGACTTTGGGAAGGCAACGGGCTGGAATCAAAGCCAGGGAAGAACCTCCCGATGGAATTCACTCGCCCCATTGCTGACGATTCACGAGGGCAGAGTTTTTGGGGTGTAAAACTCAACAGGTCAAGGGCACAGCAAGGACAGAAGAGACAAAACCCATTTATATCCTCCAGTATTTAAGCTGAGCTTAAATCCTTTTCCTCTGTCTTGCTCTGATCAGGGAATGCAGTAGCATTTATTCCAAGGGCATCATCTGCATGGAAGATTTTGCCCCAGAAAGTTTGATTAACCCTGGGAAGCTTTTCGGTTTTTGGGTTGATTTTTGGGTTTGGTTCCCTGTCCCCCCATCAAAATAATTAATCCTGAAACCAGCTGGGTTTTACTGCTCTCCAGTGACACTGCTTATTGTCCTGATCCAGCGCTGATAAAGGAGAAATACTGTATTATAAAAATACTAAATAATAAGTTTATCCAAAGGTTTGCTTCCCTACATCATGGAAGTAACTGGAAAACTTGGTTGGCAAGTCAGAAACTCAGCAAAAAAGAGCTTCTTCCACCCCTAACACTTGTACAGTAACGCAGACACAGCAAAGTGCAAATGAATAAATAATAAAAAAAATTATTCATTTATACAGGAGACTATAAATATGCCAATAGAGGAGAACTGAGTGCCAAAAGAAAAACCTGTAAGGTGATATTATATTTATGGGGCTGCAGCAACGAGATCCCTGTGCATGTCAATGAGCTGCAAGAAAATAATTAAGAATAGCCATGTTTTCAGTTAAGCTGAATGCTGCGCTTGAGGCGTAAATGAGAACCTGGAACAGCTTTGCTGCTTCTTCACAAAGAAACTCTGAAAAGCAAAACCTTTGCTTCAGTGGTTTTTAAACAAAAGGCCATCTTTGGTTCCCAAAACCACCCAAATTTAATGCCCAGCAGAGAGCACGAATATTAAATACAGGTTCTTCACGATCACAAGAAAGTTGGACCAAGGTTTAAAGGCCAACCTTGGTTTTGTTTTCAAAAGCAGCACCCAGATTTGGCACAGCACTGGTAGGAGTTGCCATCACAGGAAAAATGGATGTCTTCCCTACAAAGAAATTCCAGGAATCTCCTCAACCCAGCTGCATCTTTGACAAAGCCAAGCCCTGCTCACACTGAATACAACAAAAACACATTTATTTTTGTCCTTTGTGAGGCAGAACGGAGCAAACAAGCAGCTGGCTGGAAACTCATGTTTAATAATTAAATTTAAAAATAAATAAAGGAATCTGGTTGGCTGGATGCAACAAGATTCCAGGTGTGTGTGGTCATAAATTGCTGGTTTTTAAAGTGCTGATTAAAAAAAAATCATCATTTTCAGGTGGTTTAATGTAAGTTTTTAGGCAGATTTCAGACTCAGCTCCTGAAGCCTTCAGCAGCCCCAGGTTTAGAGCTTCCCTTCAGCACTGACTCCAAGCTCCAAATTCATTAACATCCCACAACTTTACAGCAGAACTGCTGAGATGGCTCCAATTTGTGTTTTTCTGGGAAAAGAATGATGTGCTTTAAAATAAGAGTCCAGTTTGAATTTATAAATTAACATCAGCCAGTTGAAAAGCCCTCTGAAGGTCTTGCTTCAGGGCACAAGGTAGAAAGGGACTGGTGACCTCCCAAGGCACATCCCAGGATTCCAGACCTGGCACTGGGGCTGGAAGGCTCCTGTCACATCAAGTTTATGAGTGAAGGAGATTTTCCAAATTAAATCCTGATCACAGCAAGGAGGGAAAGCTCACATAGAATATCTGCAGGCCTTGGGACAAGCCTGAAGGAAAAATTCATGGATTCAAGGGCAAAACAAAGTGGTGGCAGCTCCACGAGCTCCACCATCCCACAGGAGATCTGCTGGCAGCTCAGGATGAGTGGGATCCACCAGCACCAGAGAGATCTCTGAACATCTTCCTCTAGCACACTGCTGCAGGTTTTCCATGTCTTCTCCAAGCTGAGGTTTGCTGGATGAGCACATCCATGGTGGTTAGGGCTGGGTGTGAACCCCAGAGCTCGCTGCCACTCGGGGCCAGGCTGCGAGCTCCACCTAAAACAATTATTCAGCATTTCATAAAGCCAAGGTTTGGGCTGGAAGGGACCTTAAGGATCATCTCCCAAACCCCTGCACAAGCAGAGACATCCTCAACATCACCAGGCTGCTCAGAGCCCCGTCCAGCCTGACCTTGGATGTTTCCAGGGATCTGACATCCACTGAATTCCTCTCCCCCTCACCCTGTGCATTCACATTTGCACGCTGATAAAATCAGACAAAGCTCCATTATTTGCATAAATTCTTACAATCAGCAAAACTTCCCTCTTCTTCCACCGCACGGAGTGTCCCAAGAAATAGAATTCCCCATTTCCACATTTAATGGATGTTGAACTGCCAGAGTTTTAATTTTTAACCTCCTGTTTCAGCATATAAATACCCCCATCATTCTGAACAGGCAACACCAGTAACTTCTGGATATTCCTGGGAATATATGCTGCTCCCTTCCCCCTCAAAGAATTCCTTTTTAAATCATCACTATGCACAAAATCATCCCTAAGCACAAAAAAAATCATGTGGACACATCACTTGAAAAGAGGGATGTTCATTTCCACTTGTAAAGGTGGAGAATTGTTAGGAATTCGAAACGGCAGCACCAATAATGCATCATAAAATGGAGCCTTTGACAAGTGTAATTAAAACAAGCTTCTGTAATTACCACTAAATGTGCTACAGTACATTTTCTAAAAATAATGAAGTCCTAAAAGGGTGAGTTGAGCAGATAAAAAAGATCACACTGAGAGGAGGAGGCTAGTGGAGAAAATTAAAAAATCGAATTTAAGAACAAGTAAGGATCTAGTGTGGAGCACAACATGTGACAAGCAGCTTCATTTACTGAATCTCGTTATGGATCAAAGGAGAAAAACACAAATGTACAAAAGCTGAGCAAAAGAGTTACAGATTCCAATCCTAATGTGAGTCATGGGAACACGCACAGCAAAATCCACAGGAACGTCGCTCTCCTTCAAGGCAGAAATTCATTGATGTTGTTGCCCCAGTAAAAAGCTGAATAAAAATGCCATGACTATGCCAGATCAAAAAGCTGAACAAGGAAAATCCCAGAATCCCTGAGGCTGGAAAAGCCCTCCAGGATCATCAAGGCTGAGCTGTGCCCAATCCCCACCTTGTCCCCAGCACTGAGTGCCACATCCAGGAATTCCTTGGACACCTCCAGGGATGGGCACTCCAAACCTCCCTGGGCAGCCCCTCCAGAAGCTGGGACAGCTGGAGAAGGAGGTGGATGATCCAGGGAGAGCAGACACACCCAGAGACATCCCAGAGGTTTCTGCTCCAACAGGGGCACCCCAAGCCACACCCAGCTGGGGTTGAAACCTTCACAGCACGGAGACAGAAAAGCTCTGCTGAGCCTTCTCCACCTGCAAGGCCCCCCAGACTCCGGGCAGGGACAGGGATCCCGGAGGAGAAGCAGCAGGAGGGAAGTTCTGAGTCACCACTCACTTGAGAGGACCCCAGGTTCCTTCCAGCCTCATTTATTTTATGATCCTACCCTAAAATGAGGGGCAGAAAAATCACACATTCCTACCAAGTCACCAGAAATAAGAAATTACAGAATCTCAGATTGGTTTGGGTTGGAAGGGACCTTCAAGACCATCTCAGTCCAAACCCCTGCCATGGGCAGGGCACCTTCCACCAGCCCAGGCTGCTCCCAGCCCTGTCCAACCTGGCCTTGGACAATATCAGCACTAAAGAAAAGCTGCCACTTCTCACCAAACACTGAATGAACCATCTGGTTCACTCGGCTTAAAACCAACAGCCTCTGAAGTCTTGATTCCCTTGAAAATAAAAATTAAAATACACTCATGACTATTCTATTCATTAGCAACAGGCAGAAAAGCCTCGTGTTCCCATCCAACTGTGGTTCAAAGGAAAAAGAGACGCTAAACAAATCTGAATTACATCTCTGCATGTCACTGGGAATGAAAGAAAGGCACGGCTTATTCCTGAAACTCTACCCATGCTTTTCAGGCAGCCAACACAGTCCAAGCAGATCAAACATTTTAAAGACTATCTGTACTGCTGCCAGGTATTTGTAGCAATTCAAATATTGTCTCTAACCGTTGCTGACAGCTTCTGATGTTTCAGTCATATGTCAAATATGTAGTTTTCCGCTAAACTGAAAGAAGCAGAGACTGCTCCATAGGAGCCAAAGTGATTTTTTTCTCTATAAAACAGAGCAAGAGGACCATTATCCTGTAAAATTCAGGAAAAAACTGCCAGCAAACTGATTTAGGACTCTGTTTTACTTCCATCTTTGTTGCTATTGGAGCAAATCATAAATATTTTTGCCATTTTTTACAGAGCTCAGAATTGATATTAATGATGATTTTGCAGAAGTATTTTTAAATTCCTGGATTGAACAACAGAAGGGTAAAGAAAAGTTACTGCTAAGCACAGTCAGCCAGTATTTGAAGCATTTTTAAACAAAACATGATGTAAAGCAAAGCAAAATACAAGGAAGCACCTCCCTTTCAGAATTTCACCAGTGGAGTCCAAAACCAAGCGAGGGAGAAGAAATTTGCACCTCAGCTGCCCCATACCCGAATATTCAGAGAAAATCTTGAAATTTCAGCTTTCCACCTAGGATTCTTCACTCTTCTGTCCAAAACCCAGCATCATTTGTCACCAGTGTTGGACTAGAATCATTTTAACAGCCCCAAATCTCGAGCTTGGTAAACTGAAGACTCAACGGGCTGCACATGAACAGCAAAATCTTTCTCAGGGCTGCTGAATTAATATCAGCAATGAAAAGTCACCACCTCGCTGAAGCCACTTCAAAGCCAACCTCATTTGGAATCCCACTGAAAACCTCCTGTATTTTCTGTTTATTAGAGGCCTCTCAGCATCAGGGGCCGTTCTCCAGGGTTCTTTTCCATCTGTGAATATCCCACTTCTTCGACCCAACGATCAGAACTCTGCAGGAATTGGGATCCTTTCCTCCCAGGAAAAGTTGCCTCACTGGAAGAGGCTGCTCAGTCTGTTCTCCTGGGAACCAGTTCCCACCAAAGGCAGAAAGGGATGATGCCCAAGGAGGTAAATCCACTTGGGAATACCAAATAAAAGGGAATTTATTGCTGCTCAGCTATTCAAGGGATTGATTACTGCTTAAGACACAGAACTGAGTCACTTGGAACTGCATCAGGTGGTTCTCCATTTGAAAAGCTACCACACAAGCAGAACCTTCATTTATGGGTGTTCAAAAAGGCACTTAAAAACCAGATAATCTACTGCCTTAAAGGTATTTTATCTGGGTTTTTTTGAATTTTGATCTTGTTAAATTGAACTCTTCTATTGAGTAATAAACAAACCAACAAAACTCATTGATTCCATCCCAAATTATGCAGCCATTTTATTTCCCATTATTCCCAAAAAGAGACTTTCCTATTCAGCTTGAGAATAAAAGAACTGTAAGCAACAGATAATTTAAGACTGAAGATTTAACTCAGAAACAAATTCATCTTCAAACAGAATATTTGACTTAACAGTGAAATTTCTGCCAAGGGAAGATAATTTTGGTGAACTTTCAGACTGCTACAACTTCCCCCAGAGACCTTTTGGCATTGAGACACACAAAAAATTCCCATGGTAAAGAAAATATTTACACCTAACTCATGTGCCAGATACATCACACGAAACAAAATCTATCCCAATTAATAAGTCTGTTTTTAGCTCTGTTTCATTTTTTTCCCAGCACTCTGAAAACTCAATTTGAACAATTAATAGGATGGTTTGTAGTTCTTCACTTTATATCCATAAAATATTTAACTAAGTGTGAAAATCCTGACTTAATACCACACAGTTACCATAACTCTTTAAATTACTACCTACAAACCAAGATCCAGCAAAGCCTTGGGAAAGTGGGAGAACACAGCAGGATTTAATGCTCTTTGTATTTTAATTACTAAATTACAATGCTGGTCTTTCAGCATTTTCTTTAAAGATTTAACAACTTACTCTGAAAGAAAAGCACCAGAGAATTACCACCTTGAGTAGAGCAGCTCTGAAAGGGGCTGGGATTGATTTATGCATCGATTATTGGTGAGCATCTTGCTTTTATATAATCCTATAACATGTGTCATTGAATTTCTGTGTCCAACTTCCACTCACTGCACTTTTATTTCTCTTCTCATTCGATTGCAGAGTCTCCAGGGCAGAGCCTGGAACTCACTACACATCTGTGCAGTGTTTAACATAATTATACTTCAAGCTCTGCTGGTGTTTTGTGTTATTCTAACAGAAATAAATAATATTCTAAGCACTGAAAATATTCAGACTGGATGGAAAAAGCAGGTTTAATGCAAGACAGGCAAGGAAACAAACACTTGAGCTTTGTAAATACCACAGGAGAAAGAGGAATGAAAATAATTAATTTGTTTAAAAGCCCTCACCCTGTTCAGATGGTGAATGTCTGACTGTGCCAGGAATTTGGGACTGGGCAATTAAACAAACCCTCAAACTCAGGAATATAATTAACTGGAGGCAGGAAATGCAATGAAGAGAGGGACTGATGCTGACATTTCTATTCCATGCTCTGACATCCTTGTCATGGACATTTGTTGACACAACATTTGAAGGGTTTAACACAGCAGGGATTGTTCCAAAAACGTGGTTCTACTAAAATGTTTCTACATGTAAGTGTAAATTTTTGTCACACTTGGAAAGAATAAACCAGCTGTCCAAGAGGATATCCAAAAATAATTCAGCAGCATCTTAGGTACAGAAAAATGATAAGCAAGTAATAAAGGCCAATGAAATGCTCAAAGGTTCCCAAAAAAATTCTGGACTGAAAGAAAAAAATTGATTAAAAAAATTGAATTAAAAAGATCAACCAAAGGAGATCATGGCAGGTAAAAAATCCCAGGAGAGTTTGGGTTGGAAGGGACCTTGAAGGTGATCCAGTGCCACCCCAAGCCATGGGCAGGGACACCTCCCACTGTCCCAGGTTGCTCCAAGCCCCATCCAACCTGGCCTTGGACACTGCCAGGGATGGATCCAATGAGGAGGAGTGGAAAATAACTTGGAAGCAAAGTCTGCACCAGCCAGGTGAAGCTTTTTTATCCTGACTGTAAAGCCCCAGAGAAAAGCTTGATATTCCTGCAGGAAGCCAAAGAAAACTCGTCCCGTGTGTTAAAACAGCAAAATAAAAGCAGGAGATTTATGAAGAAAAAGGGAAGAAGGAGGCAGCACCACACTGAGAACACAGTATTTAACAGAAATAAAATTCAGATCCTCACAGAGCTCTGGTCACTCTCTGTATATTTATTTTTATTTATATTTGTATTCTGGTCACTGCAGAGAAAAGCTCTGGCAATGAAAGAAGCTGGAGATACATAAAGAGCAAACCCCTGAGAAGAGCTCTGTGTTCAGGAGAGAGGTACACAAAATAATTAAATGCTCAGAGAAGGTGAGCCAGGCTCTCCTATTTACTCCTTCTTATAATACAAGACCGAGGAAATATTCAGTGAACAGTGAAATTGAAAAGCAACAAATTTGAAACCAATTAAATGCATAATTAACCTGCAGAACTCACTGCCACGAGTTATCAGCAAGGCTGATCGCTCAGCAAAACCCCAAAAAGTTGAGATGTTTGTATTACCTCGGCAGACATCCACACTTTAACTTCGAGCTACCTCAGACTCCAGATTTCTTGGAACACCAATCAATCTTTAACAATATAATATTCTTATCAAACAATTACCAGCACTGAAATCTGTCACATGGCAGCTATTTGAGATCATCAGAAGAAGGAAACTCCAAGGAACTGTTTTATTTGTCATGGTGTGTGACAAAAACCCTGATGTGAGTCCCAAATTTCAGCCCCTCTCAGCTGCTGTGGTGCTGCTTTTACACAGCCAGGAAAACCAAAGAAAAGTTTCAAATCAACCTTGCCAGTTTTGGTTTTTTTTTTACCACACTCAGGAGGAGAATTTCTATGGGGATGCCAGATCCACACCCAGAGCTTCCAGGTCTTTGTGCAGAGCTGCCTCTCCCTGTTTGTGGCAGCAGCTAAAGGGGGGGAGGAACTGATGTTCAATGAACTCAAAGTATAAAGCAAAACAAAGCAGCTCATCAGCAGGGAAAAGAAGAGTTAATGAGGAATTTAAATACTGCTGAGCCATGAAGCAGATTGGATCCAATGGCTTGAGCCTGGATCTGCTCAGTGAATTTCCCACCATCAGCCCGATTGTCCTGAACACAGAGAAAACCAGGCAGCAAAAAGAGCAATTTCCAGCTTGAAGAAGAGCAGAAGTGCTGAGAAGCTCATGGAAGACAGGGACAGGGATTCCATGTCCCAGGTTTAGCAAAGGAAACCACCACTGGTGGGTCCGAGGGCTTCTCCCTTCCACTTCCCCTGTGGGACAGCTGGGAATGTTCTCCTGGAGAGAGGAAGGATGCAGGGAGAGCTTCCAGCACATTCCAGGGCCTGCAGGGGCTCCAGGAGAGCTGCAGAGGGACTGGGGACAAGGGCTGGAGGGACAGGAGCCAGGGAATGGCTTCCCAGTGCCAGAGGGCAGGGCTGGATGGGATCTGGGGAAGGAATTGCTGGCTGGGCTGGAATTCCCAGAGCAGCTGTGGCTGCCCCTGGATCCCTGGCAGTGTCCAAGGCCAGGCTGGACACTGGGGCTGGGAGCAGCCTGGGATCATGGAAGGCTCCCCATCCATGAAATCCAAGGTGCCCTTCCTGCATCTCCAGCAAAATCACCCTCAAACTGAGGGAGCACCATCCCTGCAGGAGGATGAGCTGTGCCCTCAGTTCAGCTCCTTGTGCAGCCTCAGGGAAGATTCTTTTCCTTTCTCCTTTTCCTTTTCCAGGCTCTCAGTGACGCCTGCCAGGAGGCTGAGGCTGGCTGTGCAGCTCCTGGAGAATCCCCAGCCCGTGCATTTTCCAAAGGAATGCTGTTCTTTCGACATGAACATTTTTATGTTGTGGGTGAGAGTGTCTGGAAAGGAAAGCAAACACTTAAAAGCACTTTCTAAAAAAGAGGTTTCATCCCAGTCAATAGGATGCTTCAGGAAAATAGAAGCTGCCAAGTATTTCTATAATAACGGGGAAAAAACCTCCAAAAAACCCCCTCTTTTGGGAGTTGCTAAAACATGTCAATTGTATACAATTTTTTTTTGTACTGCCCAACATTGTGAGTGCTCGAAAGCAAAGCTCTCTGCTGGATTTGTGAAGTGGGTTGGTTTTTTTTCCTGCATGCCTCCAACCTATTTGTCATGCAATACAGCCTGTTCTGGCCCACAGTGAGAATTAATGCTTAATTTTCTGAACGTGGAGAGACATACCAACTATTTGCACAACTAATGGCACTGCTATTTGCATGAAATCGAGAACAGCAAAGAACTGTTCAAATTAGATTAATTTGGAAATGATAGAAAAGTTACAACTTTGCTCTGTCCTTTAAGAGGCAAGAAGAAAAATCTGCAGAACAAAACACGACTGATCATAAACAGAGGAAAGGAGCTAATAAAATGTTTATTCATCCTTTCAAACACAGAGTACACGACACCCTGCTGAGCTTTCAGGTTATTAAACAAGATGTGGCTCTGCAATGAAATGGGGAAAACACCTGGGATTGAAGGAATTCTTCCCTGTGAGGGTGAGAAGGACATGGCACAGAGAAGCTGTGGCTGCCCCTGGATCCCTGGAAGTGTCCAAGGCCAGGCTGGATGGAGCTTGGAGCACCCTGGGACGGTGGGAGGTGTCCCTGCCCATGGCAGGGGTGGCACTGGATGGGCTTTAAGGTCCCTTCCAACCCCACTTTCTTTAGAGAAAGACTCCTTTTATATAATTTTAGGTTTAGAGGATGCCAACAAATGCAGTGGAGGTTAAGAGACTTCAAAAACAAATTTCAAAAGGAGAAAAAAAAATACATTTTTGCAGCACAGGAAACAAGAAATTGTATTACACAATTTATATATAGCTATAATTGCATTTAATTGCCTTGCTAATATCTGTAAGATATCACATCTATCAGTGTGCTAACTCAGCTATTCAAGTGCACCTGACACTCTGCCTTTATTTAACAGGGAAACCCACAGATGGAGAGGCTAAAAGCCTTGGTTTTCCAACAGAAATCCCACTTTTCTTGTAATAAACCTTATTCTGTAGCAATCTGTGACCACCCAAAATGATATAAAAATTATTTATGTGCAGGAAAATCCTCTTTGGTGCATTTGGAATCATGGAATCACTGAAAGGTTTGGGTTGGAAGGGAGCTTAAAGATCATCCAGTGCCGCCCCTGCCATGGGCAGGGACCCCTCCCACTGTCCCAGGCTGCTCCAAGCCCCAATGTCCAGCCTGGCCTTGGACACTGCCAGGGATGCAGGGGCAGCCACAGCTGCTCTGGGAATTCCAGCCCAGCCAGCAATTCCTTCCCAAGATCCCACCCAGCCCTGCCCTCTGGCACTGGGAAGCCATTCCCTGGCTCCTGTCCCTCCAGGCCTTGTCCCCAGTCCCTCTGCAGCTCTCCTGGAGCCCCTTCAGGCCCTGCAAGGGGCTCTCAGCTCTCCCTGGAGCCTTCTCCTCTCTAGGAGAACATTCCCAGCTCTCCCAGTTCTCTCCATGGCAGAGGGGCTCCAGCCCTGATTTTAAACACAGATAAAATCTCTATTCTGCTTTTCCAAACCCAGCCAGTCCCTGCCAATGTCCATTTTTCACTCCTCCCTTTATTCCATGGAGCTCTGTCAGGCACCTGCCCCATTCCAGCCTCAATTTCCAGGTGGACAGGGCCATTATTTCCCATGCCCAAGTTCAAATGTGTTTGGGCACTGAGATCCTGAAGAGGACAATGTGGTGGAAGCACAAATGTTATTCCTGCCAGTGACTTCCAGCTCCCAGACATTCCAGAGGATAAGCTGGGAGCCTGAATCTCTGTTGCGTGGAATATCCCCACAGGTGCATAAATTCAGCTCCAAGAAACTAAAATTCCACACAGTCTTGTTTGCTTCTGTGACAGCTTAACCTGGAACACAGAGTGAGCAATAATCTTATTTAATGATGGGGGGAAAGCCCTCGTATCTCCTGAAATTTAACCAGAGTCAATTACGAAAAAAACCAGACCCAGCAGCTTTCCCTGAAATTTAAGCTGTGAGAGTTCACAGCCTTAAGAGAAACAGGATTTCTCATTTTTTTCTGAATCTGCATCAATGAAAACTTAAAAACAACACAGAAAAAAAACCACCAACAACCCAAAATTGAGAGAAAATCAATGAGCAATTCTCAGAGTGGAATCTGCCTATTCAACCTCATTATGGGTGATTTTTTTTCCTTGTCAGGGAGTTGTGGAGACCTCACCTTTCAGTGTTTTTACTTCTGCCACAGTCTCCATTACTCTAAAAACCAAAGAAATATTCCAGCCAACACATTTTTATTCCCAAATCAATATTCCAGCAGCAAACAAGTAGATTTTTCAAGGAACCATGGAAGTATTTCATGTTCAGGATACCCAAATTAAATTAAGAGCCAGTGATGGAGCTGTGGCCAAGTGACATAAAAAATGCAGGCAGGGATTTGGAATTCTTAATTCCACCAAAATGAAGCTGCAAAGCAAACACAGGTGGGTTTTTTCCAGTGCTTTAGGCACCAAGGTGGATTTTTTCCCCACTCTTGAGTATAAAACTTTTCACCTCTGTGTATGTGAGTAGACAGAAATGTATTTTATGTTTTTATTTACGTCTGTATTTAATTCACTACTTAACTACAAACCTACCCTCGAATTCTGTGGGACCAAAACCAGACATTGATATTTCTATAGGGATTTTTTGTTTCTTTTTAACATAGCAGGAAGTATCAAACCCCCTGAATATTTTACTGAACTCCTCTTTGTTCAGCTCCCCGAAAAATTTCCAAAGCTTCAACACAAACATTTTATAATATTTTAAATGCATTTTTTGCACACCAGAAAAGAAATCTGAAGACAAATATCCACCCTTGGAGTTGGAGGCTCAGGATAATGGTATAAAACTCTATAAAATAACAGGTAAGGGGTGCAAGCAGAGGTACACTCAGGGTGTTCTGAGCTCCCTGAGAGGAATCACTTTTATCTTCCTATTCCCTGAGTATAATTTAGTTTTTTCTATCTAATATTTAGGGGAGGAATAATTGTGCCAAGGATTTTTATTCCCTTCTCTGCTTGCAGACATATTTAGATGTAAAAAAAGCTAAAAAATTTATCACAAGTTTGAGTACCAGCGATGGTAAAACCCCAAGCACAGCTCATCTCCTGCTCCTGAGGTGTTCTCAGAGCAACACGGATAAATCAGGAAGACGCAGAAATGCAAGAATTATTGAAAAAAATGGAAATTAAATGGGGGAAAAAAATGAAGGATCTGGCAAGAAGCCATGGAAGGCTGCTGGAAGCCTCTTCCTGCAGGCTAGGAAAGGTTTGATGGGAAGGTGGGTGAGGAGGTAGAGGACAGAGAGCTTCTCCCTGAACATTTAAGACTGAGGACAGGCTCCCAAGCTGTGCCAAGGGCAATTCCGGTCAGATCTCAGGAGGAAGTTTTTCCCAGGAAGAGCGGTGAAGCGCTGGAATGGGCTGCCCGGGGAGGTGGTGGAGTCCCCATCCCTGGATGTGTTCAAAAGAGATTGGATGTGGCACTGGGTGCCAGGGTTTAGTTCAGGTGTTGGGGCAGGGCTTGGACTCGGTGATCTTGGAGGTCTCTTCCAACCTGGTGATTCTGGGATTCTGGGATTCTGGGATTTATTCCTCCCTCAGGAAGTGAGAGAAGGAATTGGGGCCAAAACTCAGGTTGGAATCTGCCCTTTCCATAGGGATAAAGCCCAGGCCTGGCTCAGCAGGAAACCAGGAACTCTGGAAGGAGGAGCACAAGGCTGTGCAGCTCAGGGATCTGGGATATCCACGGAGAAGGCTTTTCCTCCCCTGTCCCACTGGGCTCAATATTCACCTATGGACACCAACAAGGAAATGGGAAAGGAGCAGAAAATCAGTTTATAACTCCAATTTTATAGCTCCTATCATTCCAAATGTATAATTTACAACATAAAAACAATTGGACAAGGGGAGCTGAGCCACAAAACGACCTCTTCCACCTTCCCACCAGCAGCTGACCCCTTGGAGGATGGAGTG
Organism: Rhipidura dahli; assembly: GCA_013399225.1. Taxonomy (NCBI): domain Eukaryota; kingdom Metazoa; phylum Chordata; class Aves; order Passeriformes; family Rhipiduridae; genus Rhipidura; species Rhipidura dahli. Next base: position 134,399 of record VXAC01001434.1, read on the forward strand.
CAGGAGGTAAGAAAACCTTTTTTTGGTCCACAAAAACTTTAAAAATAAGATTTGTGATGTGCCATCAAGGAAAAGAACCAAAAAGCATCAAAAAGCATCGAATCAAAGAAAAGTTTGAGCTGAGGGTGGAGATGGTCAAAGATGACAAAATCCCAAATTGTGGCTTGAGAACCTGGTTTATCAAAGCACAGTGGGAATTCCAGCTGGAGGAAGGGCCTCTTGGGAATTTTCTTCCTTTCTGGTGGATTTTTTTCTTTCAAGATGTTGATGGGTTATTTTTTAAAATGAAGATGCACCCACAGCATGAGGAATGGGAGATACAACTGTGCTGCTCTTTTCCTCAGGATGTCTGCAGTAAAATGATTTCTAATATTTCCAGAGATACAATAAAAAAAAAAACTGCTGTGGAATGCTCAGAACTTCATAATTACTCTTGTAAGCAATTCAAAGATTGCCTTGGTAAAGAAAAAAAAAACTCTGGATAAAAAGGAATAAAAACATCTAAGAGAATAAGCTAAATGGAGTGAGTTAATAATTTGTATTACCTTATCACTGAGGTTTAGACAGTCATAAACCCATAATGGCAAGGAAATTTAGATTCCAAAGAGAAATTACATCTAGAACCTTACCCACTTGCCTAAATATTCAGTTTTTTAAAAATTAATGTTTTTTTAATGGTTTTTTAATGCACAATATCAGATCAGAACCACCTTGGCACAGTGCCAAGGGAGGCTGGATCCCCATTTATTTTGAAACCATTCCCAGTGGTGCTCCTGGAACTCCATGGCAGGGAATCCATGCAAGTCATCACCATAAAACCTGGCTCCACTCTGCCCTACTCCATTCTCCCCAAAACACTGATCTATTTCTATAAAAAATGATTTACATTTTACACCAGTGCCCACATCTGGCACAGGTCTCAAACATCACTTTGGGCTTAAGAGCCAAAGTTCAAGGGATCCTCCTTTCCAAAATCATTGGTGCTGGCCCTGAAACTCCTTAAAAGCTTCCAAAATTATGTCAAATAATCCAGTTACAAGCAGCCTTTATTTAATAGCTTTGAGTGATTTTTGTTAGCACAACTTTTTCCTGCTTTAAATAAACTCCCCCATTTTTTACTGGTTTGATTTTTGGGTTTTTTTTAGAGCTATGGAGTCTATTTTTATGTAGAAATATTAAAAATATAAAAAATAAAAAAAAAGCCAAGCCCTCAGCATGCAACAAAACCCAGCCATGCAAGCACCACATGCCTGCAGAGAGATCTAAGGCAGGAACAAATTAACTTAATCTGATTATTTGAAGGTCCAGGACTGGAAAGAGCTGCTGAACATTTGATCTACATTGTCACAGAAAAAAACCACATGACATTTACAAATGAAAACCATTCCTAATAAATGAAAGCAGGGCAGAGAACTCTGTGGATTAAACGTGTTCAAAAGAATCCGAGGGTGGAAATAAATAAAAATTAGAATTTTCTCCAGCTCTCTCCCACCATCTCAGATCTTTACTTTTCCTAACTTTTGTCCTAAAATTACTTTTAATCACGACATCCATGCAAACCACGGTGGAAGGAGGAATGCACATTAAAATATCAGCTGTACCTGATGCCATTCTGCCCCTGTGCCTTCCAACACAACTGTGATTAAGAATTAAATCAATCCAGAAACAGCAACGGGAACTTTTCTGTTCTAAAATTAAAAATCAGAGGGCAAGAGTTGCATTTTCCCACCTGTTAGTACAGCAGGGTGAGCTTAAATCCATTCCTCTGTATTTCAGTCTCTGTTTCCAGAAGGAAAAACTGGCAGTGATGATTTTATGGAATATTTGATTGGTGCTGATGCTGTGAGTGCAAAGCAATCAATGCTCACTCTCATAAACAACCCAGGTAATGGGATGTACATTGAAATTAAAATATTGTGATCATTCAGTCTCAGGGTAACTCCAAGCTGTTATCTTCAAACCCCTTTTTTATTAACTCCAAGCAGCATCTCAGTGATGATCATGTGAGGATCTCCACCAAAAGCCAACATAAAATCATCAATTCAAAATACAGTTTCGGGGAGAGTTGTTTGGTTGGTTTGTTTTATTTTGGGAGCTTATCTGGGGCTTTTTTTCCCTCAGAACTGAGCTTTTTCCACTGTTTTGATCTTCTCAGAATTATCTCCACCCCTGGAAGTGTCCAAGGCCAGATTGGAAGGGGCTTGGGGAAGGTGTCCCTGCCCATGGCAAGGTTCGAATGAGATGATCTTGAAGATCCCTTCCAACCCAAACCATCCTGGGATTCTGACTGCTAAAAACAGATTTTGAGGAAAGCCAACCTCCTTTAGTTGAGCCTGGTTTAGCAGAGGGGTTGGAGCTGGATGATCTCCAGCTGTCCCATCCAACCCCAGCTATTCTGGAATTCCACAAAGACCTTTTTGCTTTTCTTTCTGAATAACTGTTCCCTATTTGGAGCTGGCAGTGCCACCACTCGGAGTTTATCCAGGCACCTTCTTAAATATTCAACAGCACAGCTTTGGGGAGAGAAAAAATTCCTTCCTGGAAAGGGCTGCCCAGGGAAGTGATGGAGTCCCCATCCCTGGAGGGATTTAAAGCTGTGTGGATGTGGCACCTGGGGACATGGTCAGTGCTGGGAATGGTTGAATCCAATCTTGGAGGGCTTTTCCAACCTAAATAATTCTATGATTACATGAGGGAGTTCTCAAGTCTCAAGTGCTGCAAACTGCAATGATAATTTCATTCTTAATAGCTGCAGATATTGTAAAAAAAGGAAAAAAGACCTTTTTAAATGATGCTGCAGAGCTCTGGATTGGCTCTGGTACCATTCCACAGCTGAGAGCAAACCTCAGGCTGTACTCAGCACCCTGCACCTCAACTTCATGGCTTTTTTTCCCAAGAAACAAAAGAATGAGCAATTTGGGATTATCTGCTTTGCAGCCATCCCTGGCAAAGGATCCCTCTCCAAAAAATGAGCAGAGAAGAGGCTGAAGCAGCAGCTGCTCCTCCATCCCCACCAAAAGGCAGCAGAAACACCTGAGCCGAGTCCTACAAACACAAACTCAACCTCACAAGAGCAACCAGAAATAACCAAAAAAACCAAGCACAGCCAGAAACCAAGCACAGCACTCAGGGCTGCTAACAACTGATAACTTCAGGAGCAGCTCAAGAACTTTTCCTTTTATGAACCCATCGGATTTGATTTAAGATATTTCTGGGAGTTTGCGTCTTTGCCTGGACCTCAGCACTGCCCAGTTCTGGAATTCTGCAGCAGAAAACATTACAATGAGCTCAAATGTGCAAGCAGAAGTAAAAAAATCAGTTCAACTAAAACCAATTTAGTCACCAAACTGTATCAGACCACAGTATTTGGTCCCAAGTTATCAGTTTGGTACTTCCCTAAGGTATGCTTTCCCTTTAGCTCTATTATTAAAAAAAAAAAATTAAAAAAAAATCACTTTTATAGACCAAAAGCATAAAACAGCCAAAGAAAAAACAAAATATTTTATTACTTCAGGCCTGGGATAGTGGAAGGTGGGATGGGACTGGATGACCTTCAAGGTCCTTCCAACCCAAACCATTCCACAATTCTACGAAATGAAAACAAGTTTGGATGAGAAGTTTCTTCGTGTCCTTTGTGCCCATGAAAAGATTGCAAACTTAGTGGTGACAAGCCCAGCACATCCAGAACGTGGCAATTCCTCTCTTTTCATTCCAATGGGGTGAAATTATTATCTTTTATGTGGATAACTCTTACAGGGATGACACCCAAACGACCAAGGAGGGTCATGTAAAAGGAAATTTAAAGACAGGAACAATGATTATGGACAGAAGGCTCAGTTTGCTGGAGCTCACTCTCTGAAATTACTCCTTATCTGAGTCACCATCAACGCTCACCAGTTCAAGGTTACAGCCTGGTTTCCTCCAAGAAATTTTTATTATTAAGTGCAGCCCTTAATATTAACTTTGCTGAGGGAAAATCAAGCTGATCAAGACACAGCCACACTTTAAAATTAAAGTGCCATTACAGGTTGTGCTGAAAAATAAAATGATGGAAGAAATTCTGGGTAGAAAAGATTCTTTCCAACCACTGAGTCAAAGAAAAAAAAGGCAATTCCAGGTAATTTTGTGCATTTTTAAGGACTGATGAGAAGCATTAAGATAAAGAAGTCCTCCAGACACTCAAAATGCTCCTCTGTCCCTGCAGATGGAGAGTTCTTCATGGGCACATTAAAAAATAACCCCCAACTGAAATTCCTGTGCTGGAGAAATGAGGGATTCCATGGAGAGATTAGTGCAGGGCTGGAATTGCTAAACTGTCATCCACAGCTTTTAGGGGTTCCTAAAACCAGCCAAAATGATGGGATTTTGGAAAAATGACATCTTTAAAACTACACTTTTCAAGTCCAACATATAACTGGTCTAAGTCAGGTTCATTCTCTTTTCATTACACTCCATTTGATTTTCCAAATGAACAAATATTTTAAACAATAAAGAATTGCTAAAATATCTCTATTTGTAAACATTTAACTCAATCTTGGTTGTATTCTGCTTATTTTCACACGCTCCAGCTTGAAAATAATTTCCCCCATAAGCAGAAAAAGAAACAGAAGACAACCAATAGGGGGAAAAAAAAATCTCTGTTTGCTTTCTGAAATATTTTTCCCTCAAACCCTGTCAGTTTGTAGCCCCTCAAACCCTTCTCTGACTAAAGACATTAATGAAGAACTCTGGGAATTAAAGCTGAAATGTTGCTGCACTGCAGGGATTTGCCACATGGGGGATCCCAAAGTGAATGGACCTGAAAGGAAGTCAGGGGGAAAAAGCCATGAGATGACATGGAAAAGGTGGAAAATTGAGGGTTTACTTTTAAAACACGACAAATCCAACCAGATGTATTTAAACATGGAAATTCATGGCGTTGTTCACTAAACAGCTTTAGAAAAATATCTTTCTTTTTCCCCTCTCAAGCCAGACCTAAACTGGTAAACTGCTTCTGGAAGTATAAAATTGTAAAAATTCCATCATTTTATTTATTTTCAGTATTTGAATATATTCTGTTTTGCAGTGATGTCAACTCAAAAATGAATTATCCATCTGTAAATGCATCCCCACACAGAAATGCATGCAGGAGCATTAGCACAGGTGTCAAATCTACCTCATACTTAATATTTTCACTATTATTTCAAGAATTCACACTTACTCACATCTAGGAGTATGTCTGAGGTCTAAACCAAACCACATTTCATTCTCTGAGTAAATTAAATTTTGTTTTGCTTCACTGCTATGAATGTGGGGGTGGGCAGGAGGAAGAGGTTTTTGCTGGAAGTGAGACCGGTGCCAATAATTTGGGCACTAATTTGCACATTTTGTATTCCCAACATCTTTATCATCCCTTAGACTTCAGCAGAGCTCAGCACACAGGTGGCAGCTGCTCTCAAAGAAAAAAATACATGAAAAGGCCATGTTTAAAAACATTTCCTGTCCAGGGGAAGTGACAGAAAACATGGATAAAAATCCCATTTTTTTCATCTTTATGTCAATGCCTGTTTATTTCCCTTTGTTACCGATTTGGAAGCAGATCTTTCTGAGGCCAGCACTTGAGAAAAACGCCACTACTCTGAGTGGTATTTTAAAAAGGATTTCAGATCAAAGCCTCAGAATAATTCAATTACAGAGTCGTTGAATCATTTAGGTTGAAAAAGCTTTCTAAGATCATCGGTCCAGCCGTTCCCAGCACTGCCAAGGCCACCACTGACCATGTCCCCAAGTGCCACATCCGCAGGGCTTTAAATCCTCCAGGGATGGGGACTCCAGCCCTGCCCTGGGCAGCTGTGCCAGGGCTGGAACAGCCTTTTTGGGAAAGGAATTTTCCCAGTATCCCCCCTGCCCCTCCCCTGGCCCAGCCTGAGGCAGTTCCCTCTCCTCCTGTCCCTGTTCCCTGCCAGCAGAGCCCGACCCCCCCCGGCTGCCCCCTCCTGTCAGGGAGCTGTGCAGAGCCACAAGGTCCCCCCTGAGCCTCCTTTGCTCCAGGCTGAGCCCCTTTCCCAGCTCCCTCAGCCTTTCCTGGGGCTCCAGACCCTTTCCCAGCTCCATTCCCTTCCCTGGGCACCCTCCAGCCCCTCCAGGTCCCTCCTGAACGGAGGAGCCCAGCACTGGACAGAGCCCTCGAGGAGGTCCCTCAGCAGTGCCCAGCACAGGGGCAGAATCACTGCCCTCCTCCTGCTGCCCACTCCATTCCTGCTAAAACCCAGGTGCCATCGGCCTCTGGCCCACCTGGGCACACCTGGGGATGTTCACCCACTGCCACCAGCACCCCCAGTGCTTTTCCCAGCTTTCCAGCCCCTCTGCCCCAGCCTGGAGCTTTCCATGGGGTCGGTGTGACCCAAGTGCAGAAGAAGGAGCAGCCCCAGGCCCCACTTCACTCACTCTCAGATACTGCTCCAGTCACATCCACTGACTCCAAGACAGGAATTCTGTGGCTGCACAAATCAGTATCACAAAGCTGGTCCCAAATAAATGTTGGCTGCTACACCAGGTCAGACCAAACCCCAAAAACACAACTCCCCAGAGCAGCATTATGGTAAAATTCAACAGGCTCACAATTCCCACTTCAGACGGAGCTTGGTCCTTGCCTAGGAGTCATTACAGCTCCACACAGACCACGATGGATGTTAATTCCACATCCTCTGCTCTGAAAGCCTTCCCTAAACTCATGCTGCTGATTAATTTTAGGCTGAGCTTATACTGGTCTTCCTCTTTCTGTTCTAACAGTCAGTCGTCGTGGTACACTGGATTTCAACAGTGTATTTTTCTCATTTAACAGCAAAATTTCACACAGATCTTCACACCATAAATTGCTACTGTGTTCTACCCCAGGAAAAAAAAAGAATATTTCTGTGAATAGTGTGAGATAATGTACTTAATTATATATTTAACTTGCAAAAGCCCTTTGAGAGCCCCAGAGATAGAATTCATTCTATGGAAGCTCTCTTTATTAATAAAAGTACTTATACCAATTACTTTTAACTTCTATGGACGGTGCCTTATTTCAAAGTATTTTAATCAATCCTCACAAAATCTCTTGGCAACGGCCTGCAGAAGTACACAGAGGCAAGGGAGCTGTGGTGCTTCAGTGGAGCTACCAATTCTTTATGTTTATTATTCATCTTTACTATGCTTTTTAATTAATCACACAAAATAAAACCAATGTGGTTTGCCAGCCTCCGAGTTGTCCTTTATTAAAAAAGTGATTACACCCAGTAATCTGGAGTTAATATTAGAAAGGCTTAGAGAATTTTCCAGTCTGTACTACTCACAAAGTAACTAATCATTGCAGGAGATTTAAATTAATTTGGGTCAAATGAGATTCAACATCATCTTGCAGGTGCAGCTGCTCCCTCTGCAAAGGCTACTGATCCCACTGCCACTGTTCTGGGGCTGCTCCTGTCAATCCAGCACCAAGGGAATCAGATTAACTCCAACCATTCATTCCAACTTTTCCAGCAGAGGGACAATGCCCAAAGCAATTCAGGGAAGGGTTTGCATCAATGGCTGCTGGGTTGGTTGGTGAAGGACACTCAGCTGCAGCAAGGGGGGAACAGGAGGAGCTGCTGGAGGCTTTCTTTTCCAGCATTCCTGATATTCCTGGATGGAGAAGGTGCTGACCAGAGCCAGAGTGTGTGCAGACAGGAAATGATAGGGATGAGCTGTCGATTGACTCCTCATTTCAGCTTCTGCCCTGCGATGTTCTGCCTGCCAGTGATCCTGAAATTATGGGCAATGGGATACAATGTCCTATGGAGCCAGGCTGGGAGAGCTGGGGGTGCTCATCTGGAGAAGGGAAAGCTCCAGGGACAGCTCCGAGCCCCTGGCAGAGCCTAAAGGGGCTCCAGGAGAGCTGCAGAGGGACTGGGGACAAGGGATGGAGGGACAGGAGCCAGGGAATGGCTTCCCAGTGCCAGAGGGCAGGGCTGGGTGGGATCTGGGGAAGGAGAGGAGGCCCTGGCACAGGTTGCCCAGAGGAGCTGTGCCTGCCTCAGCCCTGGAATTATTCAAGGTTTGGAGCACCCTGGGATAGTGGAAGGATTCTTTGCCCACAGCATGGGGGAACAAGATGAGCTTTAAAAACCCTTCCCAACCCAAACCACCCTGTGATTCCATGATTTTTATTTTATGGAACCATTAATACATTTTACACAAGAAATGACAAATGCCTTAAAAGCACCAAGTCATCTCTCCAACAGAAGTTTCATTTGATCACTTACCATAAATCCCAAAAAGAGCATTGTTTTACAAGCACCCGTTTCATCTCCTGCTGAGATCAAGTGATCTCGGCACAGCTGTAGGGGTTACTCTGACTTGTTTATTCCATCTTTGGAGCCAAACCCAGCTTGAGGACAAGGAGCAGAGCCAGATTCTCTCCAGCTGATGTTAAGCTAAGCCCAGGCTGGTGTCCATTAGCAGGAAAAGTGGGATTGCTCAGGCTGAGCTCGGCTGGTGGTGCCCGTGTGGGGAGCTCAGTGATTTAGTGAAATCACCAGCAACTGCTCAGCCAGTAATTAAACCATAAAGGCCAGAGCTGAGAGAGCTTCAGCCTTTTGAAAGCAATAACCATCAGAATTCCCAGCACCATTGGAACGATTCCCATCTTGGATCATCAGCACTGTCTGTGCTATCAGTCACTGCCTTCCCGTGGCTTCAGCCAAATTACCCCAGCTCTTTTACTGACTGCTTGCTCTAAATGGCCATTCCTCAACTGATCTGCAGCTATGTTTTATCACGAGATGGGAATAAAGTTTTAGCAGCTCTGTTTATTCATTCCCAGCCTGGCTGTCACCAGGATATTAAAAAAAAAAACAAAAAAGAACCACCACCAAACAAAACAAAACTATGTGAAGTCAAATAAAACTTGAAAGACTGGCCAATTGTTTTCTTCCCATTTTTTACACCAAAGGCTGCATTAGCTAAATTTCACAATTCCCCTAAGTGCCTTCAAAATTACAAGCAATTTAGACTGTGATTCACTTTCATGCAGACTCTGACTGCATGCAATTTCCCCCCCCCCACAATCTCAATTATATCTTAATATTATGGGGGTTGAAATGCATTAAATAAATCATATTTCATAGCAAAGCAATAATACTTACATGCATTTCAGAAGAAATCGTCCTGCATTATAAATGTATTTATAATGTCATTACCTTATTTTCCACATTGACTGAAATATTAGACAGCAGCCACTGCTCCGAGCTACGGATGGAAGCTTTTAGCAAACCTTATGTTTATTCTGCTCTGGTAATTAGCTGGTTTAGTTAATATAATACAACGTTTACAAACAGCAATTTATCCAATATACAAACTCGCTCCTGTAATTAGTGAAACATGGTTATTGATTAAGATTTAATATGGCTGCTGCTGTTCCTGCAATGTACTACACAAAGGGAACCATCACTAATTTGTCCGAGGACAGTTCCCCAGTCAAAGCCATCTCCTGGCAGAGGACCATGAATTTCATTATCTATAAAACATTTTCTGCAATGTTCTACCCAGGTTGAAGAGGTTTTAAAGGAGCAGGTAACAACAAAGAGAAATTTAATATATAATTACACACCCACTCTCTCACAGAGACCAAAAGTACTTGATTATTCCTTCAATGCAAAACAAGTTTAAGGTGATATTTCTATTACTAAGATACTAAACCTAAAGCAGAATATTTTGAAGAACACACACAAAACCCAAAAGATCTCTGCCACCGTTTAAAATTCAACAGTAATTACACCATAATGGTATTAAATACAAACATCAAGTGAAATAATGAGCACTGGAACAGGGTGTCCAGGGCAGGAGTGGAGTCCCCATCCCTGCAGGGATTTAAAGCCACGTGGAGGTGGCATCTGGGGACATGGGGGAATGGTGGCCCTGGCAGTGCTGGGGAATGGTTGGACTGGAGGATCTTAAAGGGCTTTTCCAACCCCAGTGATTGTATTTTGTGTAGGAATATCAATGTGAAAACCTGATTTGTCAAAAAGAAGATTCTCTCAGGAAATATTTGCAGTTGTCACAGGAAAACAAAGAGTTGATGTCATCTCAATTCGAAATGAAGGATGAACTCCCACTGCCAACATTGGAACCTGAACTGTAATTTCTATTAATGGCTCTCTGGATTCACCCTTCAATCCAGCACAGTTACCACAACCTAATTTATAATAACAGTCTTGGACACTTGCACTGCATCACTCATCTGATGTAAGGGTTCCCTTTCAGGAACAGCACATTTTATACTTTCATTAGCAAAAGGAAATCAGCAGCTCCAAGTGAAGCCCCATTTCAGCCCCTTTAGATTTTCAGATCAGGTACCACACCTGAGGAAAATACAGCACTAAGGCACCAAAGCACTGTATAAAATAAACAGAACTAGGTCTGCATTCACACATTTATCTGCAGTTTTGAAAATTTCAGTCAGCTTTCAAAATTCCACATTTTAAAACATGCTGTTGTCCCAAAGACTTCAGTTCTGTTCTTTGGGATTTTTTTATCCCCAGGCATGCTTTATTTTTACAATGCTGTTCTGAGTGTTTGTAACTAATAAAAAACTTAAGACATTTTCACTGGCAAAGCAAAGGGTGTATTTAAGAACATAAAACAGTCTAAAAATCTTCCTGTATGTTTGAGGAAATGTATGAATTACCTAAAAGTTCAGTATAAAGTAGAAAAATCATCAATATTCTGGTCTGGGAACGGAGACATCCTCATAACATTACATGAGGTGTTTAGATACTTCAGGCAATCAAAGAAATAACCAATATATAATTAGAATATTAATTAAAATGAGCAAAATTAATTCATATACCCTGCTCGAGTGGGTGACATCCCTGCCTAAAACAGTGGGGTTGGAATTAAATCCTCTTTAAGGTCCCTTCCAACCCAAACCATTTTATAATGTGCTTTAAATCCATTCCTAGATACTTGTGGAACTCAGAGTAAGACACAAGGACTCACTTTTAAATGCACTCTTATCATTTAACCCAGTTCCATCCATATAATGACCAGGGGAATACTGCAGGAACGAGGTTTCTGTTACAGGGAAAGTCATGGAAATGATTATATTCATTAAAATGCTTCGAAAATGTCGAGTTTATCATCTTTGCTCCAGAACAGAGCAAGCTGAGCATAAATTATTTATGATGTGTAACAGTTTAATGGAGTATAAAATAGCTTTTTTTCTTCTCACAAGTAGTACAAGCCCTGATTTTTTATTTTTTTTTGTTGTTGTCAGCTCCACACTCGGCGATGTGCTCGACCCATTTACAGCTGTGACATGCAACAATTTGTAAAATTGTTTTACAGAAACTCCAACTTCAAGGAACGACTTACACAACCAATTCATTCCTCTCTTAAAGTGCTATCACAGCACCCTGCCCAGAGCACAGCATGGAACTCCAGGAAGGCACAGGCAGCTCCTCCAGGAATTTAGGGAAGCCCCTGCAGGAGAACCTGAACCACCCAACACCGAAACCTCTCAAGGGGAAGGGGCTCTGAGATCCATTCCCTGCTCCATAATTAACCCAACAGGACATGCCCCAACCCCAAGGAATGCAGGAATGAGTAGAAATTTGTGATTACTCACAGGACCAAAGTCATCTCCATGCCTTGAGAGGCCTCCTAGAAACAGAGCCCAGTCAGGAATAAAGGGCATAAAGGTGGGGATTTCTTGGAAAGGCCTCCAAAGGTACCCCTGGGGAGCCAGAGGTGCTGCCCAGATGGGCCTCGAGATGGACCCTGAGAGGCCACGAGTTCTTCCCACTTTTCTAGCTTTGGTTCATTTGCATCTCAGGGTTGATTCTCCAATGAAAGCTGCAGTTAATGCTGGAATTGCCCTCAGCTTGCCCCCCTGAGAGGCTCTTTGGTTTGTACTTTTTGGGCCCAGTTTGGGCTGGGTGTCCTTGGAGAGCAGCCCCGGAGAGGCTTTGTTGTGTGTGCCCAGCACAGAGAGCAGCACTGAACAGGGAACAGGAAACTCCAGAGTTCCACACTGGGCACTGCAGGGCTGGAAAAATAGAAAAGTTCAAACCTGAGGCATCAATCTTAAGGGCAATGAGCTAAAAATTAAAATTAACAGAACCATGTAGCGTATAACACATCCCAAAGGAAAAAGGGAGCCCAGTGTAAAACCCCTGACTCCCACCAATTCTTCACAAATGACTACAGAGAATAAATACGTTCTCCCAGAGAATCCTGGAGTGGTTTGGGTTGGAAGGGACCTTAAAGCTCATCCAGTGCCACCCCTGCCATGGGCAGGGACACCTCCCACTGTCCCCCAATGTCCAGCCTGGCCTTGGGCACTGCCAGGGATCCAGGGGCAGCCACAGCTGCTCTGCAGTTCCTGTGCCAGGGCCTCCTCACCCTCATCACAGAATTTCTTCCTTCTATCCAACCTCAATCCATCCTCTTTCAGTTTCAAACCACTGCTCCTTGTCCCATCACACAGGACATTTCTGATTTATAATCAGCAGCTTTTGTGTGCCATAGATGTGGGGGCCACGATAATATTTTTATCTTTTGAGTGATAATCACCTCAATTCCATAACTAACAAGACAACCAGAACCCCTCAAGCCAGAGAGGCATTTACAGAGACATGGACACTTCTTCAGGAAAATATCATAAAATTCACATCTGAAAAGCTCAGATTGCATTCTGAAAGCACCAGTTTTTCTTTAATATTAAAGAGAGCTGAGGGTGAGAAGGTCTGGCACAGCTGACTACACCTGTAACCACCTGAAATGTAGGCAGAGAAAACATTCCTCTGTTTGCCAATGACTGTGCAGGGATACTCTGGATTAAACTTTACAGCCAGGCCACTAGACAGGAAAAAATCTAAATACTCAACTTTGAAGGCAGCATGAACTGGAGATTCCCCGAATTAGTTTTGTTCTTCCTTTGCATAATTAACCATCACACCCTTGGAACCAAACGTGAACAGTAAAACTGATTTTATAACCCCCTCTCTTCCTTCCAATTTATGATCAGACTTGCACTGAAAAGAAATAGTTGTCTCCTTACTGTTCCACTGGTACAAAAACCCTGTGTCACCCTCTCCATAAAATAAAATTACTTTCCATTCATTTTCCACTCCACAGACCCTCGAGCTACACTTCCAGAAGCAGCAGAGAGAGCTAAAGATGCTCCACGCTTCATCTCCACCTTTTCTGAGGGCCTAAGCCAAATTCATTTCATCCATGTCAAAAAGAGAGAAAACCTTTCACTCTAACAAATAGAATTTCATTTCCTTCTGCTGAGAAGTTTCAGCATTCACATGGTTTCCAAGGAATCTGGTTACTACCAGGAGAGAGGTGCCCACCATGACAATTTCAGGGCACTTCCTCCTTTTACCACTAATTAATAAAGTCAAATTAAACTTGACCATTTCCATAAGACCCTGGGGAAAAATAAAATAAAGTAGAGAAAGGGAGCCCAGAGACCTCCAGAACTTTGCAGAACACACAAAGTCCTCCCAGGAATGCAGGAATTATAGGGAATTCTGCCTGCAATTATTCCTTCCAGCTCTGGAACACTGCAGCATCAGGCAATAATAGAGGCCAAAAAGCCAAAAAGCTCCCAGGCATCAGAGAAAAGAGGCAGAAGTTTGTCCTGAAAATATGGACAGAAGGATGTTGTGGTTCTTCCGTAAGAAGAGGAAAGAAAGGGAGAGAGTTGGAGAAAAAGCAAGCAAAAATGAAGAACTGGTGTGACCAAGGGCAGGAGGCACCTCCAGGAGCCAGCAGAGATGGAAAGCAGCAGATTTGAGAAAGAACAGGGGTATTGGGAAAAGCTTAGACAGAAACATGCCAAAAAAAAACTAATTTAAGATCAGAATTTCCGAAAGAAATAGCAACATTTAAAAGGAAGAATTAAAACTCAGATATGATCCCCCACAAAACCTGGACTGATTCACAATTCCCAGCTGTAAAAACTACTTTTTGTTTTCAGGACATCTTTGAAAGCTTAAAGAATGTCCTGGATTTATCCTAGAATAAGAGTTATATCACTCTCCCCAGTATCTAAAATATGATATGAACTTATCTGGACTTTGGAAAGATAAGAGATGATGAGGAATGAGAGAAGGAAAATTTGATTGTAAAACAAGATAAAAATCAATCAAGTGACACCAAAACAACAAAACATGGCAAAATCATGGTTTCAGGAGTTATTTTATCTGGTATTTCTTTGCTGGTGGACTTCAGTTCTGAACTTTGTGTTGATGTAATCTTTAAATCTCACTTATTTATCACCTTTACCCATCCTCAGGCACCAGACTGTCAGCACTCTGAATTTATTAATTACACATGGCTTTTGCCATGATATTCTACATCCAGCTCACCACCCTCACAGGGAAAAAACTTTCCTATTATCCCATCTCCAGCCATTCTCTGTCAGTGGGAAGCCATTCCCTCTTGCCCTGTCACCCCAGGCTCTTTTCCAGAGTCCCCCTCTGTCTTTCTTGTCAGCCCCTTCAGGTCCTGGCAGGCCACAATTAGGTGACCCCAAAGCTTCTCTCTCTTTTCCAGGCTGAACAATCCCAACTCTCCCAGCCATTCCTCATGGAAGAGCTGTTCCATCCCTCTGACCAACTCACTGGACCTTGGCCTTGTTGAACCTCAGGAGATTCCACTTCTGGACCTTGTCCAGTCCCCTCTGGACGGCCCCATCCTGCAGGAATGTCCCTGCACCCTCAGCTGGGTGGCACCTGCAGATGTGCTGAGGGTGAATATCCCTTGATTTTCCTCAAGGTCAGGTCTGTTCATGGAGAAATTTAAAATCAGCTTTTCAGACCTATCAAAGGTTGCTATTTCTGTGCTGTGCATTCCCTCACTCGCAGGCAGTGGGTTCAAAGAATGATTTGCTCGAGTTCAGTATCATCTTCCTGCATCATTACTTTGAAAAGGAACAACTACAAGGGTTTGGGGGCTTTTTCTCATGCTTCAAACAGGCTGATAAAAGGGAGCAGGAAAATTAAAATATTCCATGAGTTACTACGATGTAAAACAAAGATCCAGCTGACCTCTTTATCTGAGCACTTCCTTAGATGTCCCTTTATGAAGGCACAAACAACCCCCACTAATTATCCTTCTTTCCAGAGCATGACAAGGAAACCTGACAGTTATCCCACAGAAGTATTTCCCCACACCAAAACATGAAGTACATGAAGCCACTGCTGTGAGTCCATTGGCACGACTTGAATATTTGGGATATTGGAATATTTCAGCTGTTTTACACACTGAAAATGACTGGTTATTGCTGCATACAGTAATTCTCTTCCCTCCCACAAGACTTCCAAGCAGCTTTCTGGCTCTAAAGGCAGGAACCACCCAGCAAAAGGCTGCAGAAATCCCTCCCTGGGTTCTTCACAGGCTTAAAGACATAAATAAACTTTGAAAGTCAACCTGTAACCTCCAAATGACTTCAATTATTTGAATTCACACTCACACTCTTCATGCTCCACACTCCAACACTTCACTCAGCCCAAAACACTCTCCTGCACCTCAAACCCCTTTCTCAAAGTCATGGCTTTTTGCCTTTATGGATTTTAAATGCCCTGATTTCAGAATGCAAGCGTTCAAGGTGTGTTAATGACTCGGAATTGTGGCAGCTGCTGCAGGAACGAGCCCTTGGCTCCAGCACAGCCCCATTAACCATCCATCAGAAACTACTCTGGATTTGCTCATTTATTACTCCTGCACGGCCCAAGGGGGGAAAAGGGGGAACAGCAAGTCTTTCTTCCTCTGAAGAAAAATCATAAACCACTTACTTATCTTAATGTCATGATTCCCACTGTTTATCTGCATGATAATTAGGAAAATGGGAAGTAATGAGGTTTATTTATTTATTTCTAAGCGTGATTTGAATTCAAGTATCTCTAAAAAAAAGACACTGCAGTTTCTTATTACGTTATCAGAGGGGTGAATTTTCCAAACTCAACTACTAAAAGTAACGAGACCTCAGCTCCCCCAAATTACTGGTAATGAAATTCACCCCCATCACTCCTGTGTGAAATTTCTTACAGTCTTGACAGCTGAAACCAGTTCCTGCTCTCAAAATTAAAAGTTTTGTTGGCTACTTGTTGAAATCAGGGATTGTGTGAAGTGGAAAGTACCTCCTTGTCTTTAAATCTTTGTGCTGTTTACATAAATCCAAGTTTCTTTTTGCTCTCCATTTGGATTCCCCAAACACCCAGTTGGACACACAGACACTGTCAGCATCAGGTCCTGGCAAGTTGAATTTCCAGCTCCCAAGTCCCCTGCACTTTGCAGGGCTGGGGTGATTTGCTGTGCAATTAAAGACCCTCAGCCTTCAGAGGACTGGCAATCAGGAGAATAATTCCCACTGAACTAAGAGGGTGTTTTAATATCCCCAATTTATTAACCCTTATATTAAACTCTTCCTTTCTTTAAAAATAGGAAGCAGAGTAGTTTTTTATCCAGGCACATTGTGGTACAGCTACCGCAGAACAAATCATATGAAAAACACTTGATGGGACTAAAAGATTTCTTTACATTTATATAAACCCCCCCCAAAACCCACAGACTTTGCCATGACATTCCACTTTTTTCCTCATCCTCTCCCTGAAATATCCTTTTTAATTGACTGGAGCACACCTGCTTTAGATATATTTGCACTTATTGCTACAGCCCTTAAGCACCTCAATATATTCCAGATAGCCACTGATATGAAATGATATTTAAATATATTTAAAAAAAAACCTTAAAATTGCATTTAAAAAGGACTTCCCTCACACTCTTCTCCTAGGCTGAGCAAACCAAGTGACCTCAGCCACTCCAGAAAACAGCAATAAAACAAACTTCCTGATTCCTATCCCCTCTGTCTGCCAAAACACCTAAATCTGGTAATTCAACTCAAAATGAGGATAACCAGAGAACTTTAAAGGAGATACAAGTGAATATTTCCCTACCCAAAATCAGCTAATCTGCAAACAAAGAAATATTGAATAAAAGTCAGCCTAAAATGATGCCATGATGATTTTTTGTGTTTTCTTTTATACCCCTGTTACACCTTTGTACAGTTTCTGTATTCTTGGTGCTTTTTGCCTCCATCCTTGGGCTTGTTTGTCAGGCTGGGAGACTGAACATTTCAGCAGCTTCGCAGTGAGGGATCAGTGTGCCCAGAGCCCAAGGGCCTCTCCAGAACACATTTTGGAAACTGAGACAGAACCATCCAGGGGAAGGTTCCTTGGGGAGGGGGGGCTCACTGGAGCCTCTCCTTGGGGAATCTTTGATAGATGTGCTAATTAGTAACACCTCTAATGGGATCCCAGATCTATTGTGGGTGGGCACTGCGGGGTGCAGGGAGGGGCATTGACCTGGGCGTGGTGCACCTGAGGGTCCTTCAAATAAATCCCGAGGGAAATTCCCTTTTTCCCTTCTAACCATGTTTGACTCTTGATTTTAAGAGCAGGACAAGGCACCAGAGAGGCCCAGGCAGATGTTTTGCTGGGTGGAGGAGCCTCACCTGCCTCGAGCTCCGAGCCGCGTGTCAAACGAGCGCGTTTCAGTCCCGTGCGTGTGTTTGCAGCGTGTTGTGTACAAGGACAAGCCTTGACAAGGCTTTGATTTGGTTTTTTGTTGTGTCACACAACTGGCAGGGTGTACATGCTCCAAAGGCCCACGAGTAATCAAAAGGAGCCTGGCTTGGAATATTTATCCGGCGGCACCGCGCTCCAAGAATGGTATTTAAAACATTCCCTCCGTGCTCCCTCCAGGGCAGAAACAAGGCCTGGGAAGGTGTGTGGAAAAAGGGATTATTATCCTTACTTTTAGCCCATGCATGACAAGGAATGATGATATTCATTTGGGGAGACAGCACGGCAATTTTGTTACCATTCAATAAAAAGGGAGTAGCACGAACAAATTGGTTAATGAATGAGGGAGGAGAGAGCAGAGTATTATGCAGTGAATCTATAAAAATGAACTCAATTTGAATTCAACCCAAAGAACAAATTGATGGAGCAGCAGCCTTTGTAAAGCACTAGATCTTCATCTGAATGCTGAAATAACACAGTGATTAATTTTGCTTCAGTCAAATATCTTGGGGTTTGCTATATAAGAATTAAAAAATAACACGCTTTAAACGCTGCTCGACTATCAAAACACATTCACCATTCAAAAAGAAATCTTAAAGAGATTAAATGTTCCTTCTCTGTACTTTGCTTGCCTTCAAAATTCTCATTTTACCGTGTTTTTCCTGTCTGTCAGACTTTGACATGGAGGAAAAAAAAGCCATTAACTGTTACATATAAGAATTATAAAAAAAAATACAGCTATAACACGTTGCCAAGTGAAAAGCTGAAGGAAGGAGAAAATTATTTCTATTGTTCCACTGAAACAAATATCCTGAATGTCAGCATGGACGTTGTAAAGGGAGGCAGAAGAGAGACCCAGGTAAAGGCAACCTGTGGTTCCCAGGCCCTTCATGGCAATTTCAGAGAGGAAATAAAACCTTTATTTACCATTTTAGGTGACAATTCACACTGGGATTCCAACTCCAGCACCAAGGGTACCACCACCCACAGAACATTTTAAATTCTCCTGCTGCTCACTTCTATCAAGGTGGGGGAGAAACTGTTCAGTTATTAATTTTAGACATCAAATGGGTCTTCACTTCTTCAAGGCCAGGCAAGAAAATCACTCATGAGTTCAAATATGTGATAGGCAGCCCCTTTTCTTACTGGGAAAAAAACTCCCCAACTTTATCTGCTTAGCAAGAGTTTCTTGCTCACACAGTAGTTTCACATCATTTGTTTAAGATCCCATAAAAGACCTACCCCAAAAACCTTAATTTCTATCCCAAACCCTTCAGTGCTGCAGTAGAAATGCCAAAAAAAAAAAAAAANGAGAGAAGAAGGAGAAGGAATGTGTGACAGGAGAGACATAAACCAAAGGAGCAATATTCTGGTTATTCCAAGGAAAATGAGTGCAGTCAGTGCAGGGGAGTTGTGTATATTCCAAATATCCATGTCTTGCTCATTGCATCCCACTTCCTTCTCTAAAAAACAACCAAACCTCTCTACCCAAACCAAACATACAAAAAAAGATAGATCCCATCCTCAGTATTCCAAAATACCTCCTTCCTCCTGTCTTCTATGACAGCAATGACCAAATCCAGGTTCCTTTTGCCTATAGGAAAAAGAGTTTTTGCTGCAACAAAACTGCTACTTCTAAGCCATAAAAACATCACAAAAATAACCATGCACATAGGCCTAAAGAAGATTTTATGAGTGAAACTCCCCAAATCTCCACTTTCAATGAGGTTTCATGAAAAATTTCTGCTTCCTAAATCATAGACCTGAGGAACAAGAGACAGAACAACTGTCAGTGGATTTAATTTTGCACCATGCGCTTCCCAAACCTTAAATCTCATGTCCAAAATGAGCCTTCAATGTTTTTACTGCCATCAGTTGTGAATTACAGTCTCTGCTCATGCTGTACTTCTCTAAAAGCCCTCCCTGCACCAAGCTATCCTGTTTTGCCTCAGGCTGTGTAGTTTACCTCGAATTATTTCAGAATCATCTAAAAAAGATTCATTTTTCTATTAAAATGATGAATGAGCTAAATGAGGTATGTAATAAATAGCGCAGGTTTGTAAACAGACTTTTCTCCTGAGAGCTAATGCCTTAACTCATTTAGTGATTCTTCCTTCCCCCCTGGTATTTCCTAGTGAAGTCATCCTAAAATATGGTTTGTCCAGGTCTGGCTGGGAAGAGCAGGAAGGGTCAGGATTTAATCTGTTTATGGAAAATTGGGAATGTCCTCTTGACAACGTTAATGAATTGAGGACGGGAGAAATAAATGCAGCCCTGGAGGAGAGGTCATTGCCCAGCACTGACTAGGACCAGTCAGCCCAGGGTGATGGGGAAAACACCAAACCAGTTCAGGCACAGAGGAGCAGAAGACTCCAGCTCAACAACCTGTATTCAATTATGACAACAGCTCCAATTTCCTCCTCGCATAACTCAACACACTTCAGCTCTGATGTGGCCACGAATGTATTTTGTCCATCGATTTCAGGGCTCAGAGAAGTGAAAGAACTTCACATCTCAAATAGGATTTTGCTAAGGAAAAAAAATATCCAATAATCTGATTATCACAGTGACCCAAAGTACAAAAAAAAAAGTGCTTTTTAATATAAGGATACTTCTACCAATTGATTTTTTTTTTTTTGGGCAAGGAATCTTTTGACAGAACTTCTTGTGCAGAAAATAATTTACAAAACAATGAGATTCCTCAGCACCAACAGATTCCCCCCTCAAACAGGTGCTTCAATGAAAGGCTGGAACACCACACAGGGAAATAGATATAATTGCATTAGTATGGATACAGACTTCTAATGATAGCAATAATCAAATTTTAATGTTCTGGTTACAGCACATGAACAGAACAATATTTCTGTGCCTCTTCAAAGGGAAATGAGACTTTAATGTCATTGGCAGCTCAATAAAACCATTTTCTAACATGCAGGCTCCTAATGACAACTCGTTTCAGTCCAGACAGAGGAGCAAATGTGTTCACAGTAAACTCCAGGTCATTATCAGGAGATGGAAATACAACAGGTCCCCTGCACTTTGGATAACTATTGATTTTTTTACTCCATATTCTCCTCATCTCACCCTGACTTTCATAATGACTCAAGTGATGGAACACCAATAAACTATTTATGGCAAATCCACCACACTGAAAGCCCCTTTAAAAGACAGTGCCCAACTCAACTAGGCCAAATTTTTACATTTGCAGCAAAAATCTCTAATAATTAATGTGGGAAAGAACAGGTCTATGTGATAAAATATAATAAAGGACCTTCAGCTTCACCCTTTGCTGCAGAGAACCACACCAGCACCAAAATTCTGTACGGCTGGGCTCAAATAAAAGATTTGATTTATTCAAATTTTATTTTATTCAATTTATTCAAACTGCTCTTTCAAGAGGGATGGGCAGAAAAAAGCATCATATCTATGCTAAGAGTGTGGGGGGGAAAAAAAAAAGAAGTATTTTTAACCAGCTGCAGTTCTCCAGGATGACTTCAAGCACTCGATGCACTTTGTCCTTTGGTGAAATCCCAAGGACATCTTTGCAAGTGTCACATCTCCAGAGTAAGGAAAGCTAAAGGCACAAAACCCCCTTGTTTGGGGGCTAGGCCAGTTCAAGCAGTTCCCATTTCTCCCCCCTGACAATTGCCCTCCACACACACTCTGCAGTTTCCTCAGCAGAGCTGTTTCTGGAGTTGGTACAAAGCAGATTGGCTGTGTTTGGAAAGGCTCTGGGATGGGTTTGTACAGCATTTGCCTCTGTTCAGATCTGCACTGACACGACACAAAAGGAGAGCTGCAGAGAAGAAAATAAATGAAATTCTTCATCACCAAATCACCCTTTTCACCCAGGCCTGATGTACTGGGAGCCCTGAAAACAGCCCTGCAGACGGGGGGGAAAGCAGAGGGGAAAAAAACCCAGGATAATCCCAGAATTATGGAATGGGTTGGGTTGGAAGGGATCTGAAAAATCAACTCATTCCATGAACAGGGACACCTTCCACCATCCCAGGCTGCTCCAAGCCCCATCCAGCCTGGCCTTGGACACTTCAGGGAGGGGGCATCCACAGTTTCTCTGGGAAAACTGTGCCAGAGCCTCCCCAGCCTCATTCTTCCCAGGTCAGCTCGTTTCAGGATCAAACATCCCACAGGCAGAGATGGGGAGAAGCCGGAGGAGATCCAAGACCTCCCCAGCTCTCCACACCCAGAGTTTCCCTGGCATCTTTTCCAAGATACAACCCCAAAGCTGTGGGATGAGGAAAGCCAGGCTGTGTCCACAACACTCCCAGCCAGTGGCATTTAAAGGATTGCTAAAGGAATCGACAGCAGCTGCCTTCATTTGTGCTGAGATAAGCACCAAGAGTTGATTAAATCCTCACACTGACTCCACGAGGGATTTTCAGCCTTGGATCAGGGTCTGGAAATTCAGCTCTAAACAGTAATTCTGAATTTTGCTGTACAAATGTCAGAATCACTGCTTTGCAAACCTTGGATAGCCCCAAAATACGTTTTTGCAGGAGCTGACACCCCAGCAGGCACCTGGCAGTCCCCCTGAAGTGAGGGCACTTCCAGGACATGTCACAGCTCAATACAGTCCAGGAATTAACACATCCTTTCATCCTTTTTTCCTCTCATTTGTATAAAGAGCTAATTCTAGCTTTTGGGATGTTAATACTACAAATTTCTTCTGAGATTATAACCATTATGGTCTTAAAGTTGTTTAAGAATTGAAAATACGACTTCATTTTATGTCTAATACCTAAATTAGCACCCTTTACAAAGGAATACTAAAATTCTTCCTTTCTCACCATAATTTCTTTTCCTTTGCACACTTCGAACAATTTAGCAGCAGCAAAGGAATTTATTTTACTACTGCTGCTTCAGGAACACTTTTGTTGTTCTCCAAGAAGAATCTGACAAATCAAACCTGGGCTACACAAAACACAAACCTGCTGCAGCCATTTACCAGAACACAGAATTACTCACAGTACCTGACAAAGGATACACAGAGATACATTTCCCTGTGGTACAGATTTTAAATTCAGCTTGGATACAGGAAATTAATGCACAGGTAGGGTAGGCAGTGAAACCAAAGAAATAAAACCTGACCAATTACAGGAAAATAAAGGAGGTGACTCATAGGATTTGCAAGGAAGGTGTGAATTACTCAGTATTTTCATATTTAAAGAAACAAACAGACAAAAGCTTCTTGTTATTTTGTCATCTTCCAGGACACACTTCAAAGAATGCACGAGCTACAGTGGAAATGGCAAATCTGCAGTGGTGATAAACTTGCACCCCAAGAACCACCAGATACTTTCCAATTTCAGAGATGAGAACAGGAAGGTTGATCAAAACCAAGATGACACAACTGCTAACGTTGATATTCTACAGCAAGTGAAAATGAACGAGCAAAACAACCAAATAAAGCAGTTTCATACCCATAAGAAGGAATTTCTCGTGCACTTGGCTGAGGGGAAACTCATCTCATGCTTCCAAAAATCACAGAGCTCACCACAGTAGGGAGAAAAAGATGCAAACCCCCAGTAATTATGCAAATAATAGTCCCCATTATAAATCTTCAGCTCCTCATTAGCTGCAGGCCACAAAACCCTTATCTCTCCCACACATTATTAAAAATCCAGGGATTTAAGGCATATAACTGAGGCTGTACCTTGGTCCTAATTCCTTCCCATTCTCCTTTGTTCCCGTGTTTTACAATGACAAAATATTAAACATTTGTTTACAATGCTGCAATTATTCTTCAGCAATAACGTTTCCACAGAGGTGAAAAAGCATCGAGAAATGGCTGGGAAAGGCACCAGTGCTGAGGTGGGATTGGTTTGGGTTTAAACTGGGGTTTGGGAAAATGACATGAACATCAGATTTTAACCCCCACAGCACAGAGGAAGCTTTTGCATATTGAAGTGATTGATTACTAAGTTACCAACCCATAAACTTTTAAAACCTTGGATTTCACTCAAGATTTAGAGGGTCCAACAAGTGTTTATGTTGCTGCTGACATAAGTAATTCCCATTAATTTTCACAGCAATGCTCACATTAAGTATTTTAAACATCTTTTCCTGGTAAATACCAATTTCTTTGCTATTTACACTCAAGTGTATTTATATTTTTAAGGCATATTCCCAGCTCAGAGAATAATGACTATTGTTAGAAAAAAGAGTCAATAGAGACTCACTACAGCAAGCAAGCACTCTATAGAAGAAGTTATAAATCTGTCAGATATTTGAAATGGACTGAAATGTATAATGTCAGTTTTCTGAGGAAAACAGCCAGCCATATGTTCCAATTTCCTTGTCAGGAAGGTTTGATACATCAGCTCTAATGAGAAATGATTCTTTTAAACAGACTTTTTCACTGAGCTGCTTCCAAAGTCGGAAGCGATCAGCAAAACCCTTTAAAACAGGGGACATTTGACCAAAATAAAATGACACGCTGCTACCTAGTAATGACAAAACCAAGAATTAATGAGAAGATATCTGCTTCCCTCTTCTACCAACGTGCCTGAGGAGAGATTTGCTGGGAAAAGCCGCAATTTCTGTACAAGCCTGAGGACTTACAAAGCGCTGAGCCTTCTGCCGCTCCTCCTCCGTGGCTGCTCTCTCCCTGAGGATGGCCCGAGTCAGGTGCTCGTTTGAGGAGATCCTTTCCCGTTCCAGGAGTTTGCCAAACTCATCCCGAATGTACATCTGCTCTTGTTTCAACCTGCAGGAGGTGCAGCAGGGACATTTAGGAATTTACTTTCCAAACGTGGTTGCAAAGCAGAGCAGGCACTTTAAAAGCAGTCACAGAAATCGTTTACTGTTGGGCTTCTTAAGACACATAAATACAAATATTCACTAAAAGAAGTTTATTGCAGATTGAAGTGTCAAAATGTGAATACACAAAAGTTACGAGTCTTGCTGTCACTATTCATTAAATCATATAAATTACAACTGATGCGAGAACATCTATTTTTAACTAACATTTAGAGAACTCTCTTGGTTGGCTGGGTTTTTCGTCTGGTTTTATGCAGCCATTTTTTCCAGGAAAATCCTTTTCCCACCAGCCAGCAGGCACTCAATTTCCACCTAAAAGCTTTCCTGCACTGAGAAAGTGCCTTCCTCCCTCTAAACACACCATAAACCCAAGGACTTCATCTATTTCCCAAGCGCCAAAAAGATCGAAGAACCATCATCAACCTTTCCCAGCTATTTGAGAGGAGGAGAGAAAATAGTTATTGAACTTGTTGCAACACAGTTAATATAGGCAACTCCAGGCCCAGAAAATCCTCAGTATTTACATGTCACAAGCCATAAAGAGATTGGAAACCTTCAGTGGAGTACTTGAGACGAGCACACCGTGTCTCATTTTCATGGCAACGCTCCGAAATCGCGCAGTGAATAAAACTCGAGTGTTGTGATACTGAGCACAGAACTCAGAGCAGTAATGGGGCTATGAAACACGGGGTTTCAAATGGATTTTTTTTTTTCTGAGAGAGAGAGTGATTGAGAGGAAGCTTCAATATTCTCAGTGCATTTATCTGTTGTCAAGGGAGCTCAGGAGAACAAATCCTAATGAGTCGGGTCACTTTGTAAAAGGTACCAGCATTAGAGTACATTAGATTCATCCCCAGGGAATACATTTAAGTGAGGTAGGGAGGAAAAAAGACAATTACAAGATGTATTACTTCTGTGCTCAGCTCCAACCCTCTGAAACGCAGCAACCAACTGGGAATCTTTAGAAAAGTTTATTAAGCTGCATCTTCAATTACTCAAGAAAAAAAAAAAAGAAAAAAAAAAAAGTCAGATTATGCAGACATGGACCAAATTCCATTAAGTGATTTCCCAAGGTCCCCCAAATTATTCCAGCAGGATTGATATAACAAATCCTTCATACAATCAATGGCACAGTCAAAACACGCTGGTTGTCTTTTGGATTGGAGAAATCATGTTTTGTCTAAAAAGGAAAGAAGTGTCAAAATAGAAGCCTCAGCAGCTTTTTCTGGTGAGCAACAGAGAGCATTTAATGCTTCCTGAGACTGAAGGAAGATCCTTCCGCATCCTTTTTGGATTTGACCTCCTGCAAGTGGTTCTCCCTTAAAAATGTCTCTTCTTATGCTGCTGTACAAAGCAGAGCAATTAAAGGATGTGAAATACACTTCACATATAGAAGAGCTGAAAAATCCAGCTTAAAGTTTCCATCTTATAAACTCTGAAAAATTAAAAACCAAAAAAACCCCACCACCTCACAAGCAAACAAAAAACACCAAAAAACCCCAAAACAAAACAACCCCACAACAGTTGTAAACAGTTGTTTACATTTAACTCTTCTTTTCATGAATTCTTCTTCACATCAAATCAGATCTTTACATCTTCTTCCTAACCTCTCATTTAAATCTAGCTCAAGACACTCAGAGCACTTCAGTCAAAGAAAACTCTACATCCCCCATTTTACTGTTTGGTTTTCTCCTCCCTTCCCCTTCCCTTGCAGGGCATTCTATTAGAAAATTAGACTATTTCATTATCAAATTTTATAAAATTTAGGCCATAAGGAACTTTTTTGCCTCACTCCTGGCAGCACCTTCAAGCAAAAGTTTCAGGTCTTTTTTTCACACCTGTGGCCCTCATTTGTGTGACCACGACCACACAACGCAACGAGTTAAAATTTCTAAAGCATCCACCAAACCTTCTTTAAAGGCAACTTTTACTCACAAAACAAAATTCCTAAACAGCCATCTCAACTGATTGAAATTCAGCAGAGTTTTTACCAAAATAAGCGGGATTTTGAAGTCATTTTCATTTATTTGAGTTCCATAATTGGGTGGCTTGTAGGAGCTTAATGAAACAAACACCCGGCAGATCCCGCTGATCGCAAACATTCCCCTGCATCAACCTCCAGGAGGTTTTTTCCAGGGCATTACAAATTCATTTTCCTGGCATTCAGCATGTACTGCATAAAAGCAAACATCAGCTGGATCTACAGTAATAAATGATATTATTATCTAGGCAAAAGTAAAAAAAAAAAAAAAAAAAAATTTAGAAATAAAATAGAGAGAGGCATCTCTGCAATTTATGAGGAGTTAAACAGCACAACTTGTCACTACTCCAGGAATTCTTCAAGTGACATTTTTAATTACAGCAGATATAAAGGCTCAAGATAATGGTTCTCGTGTCTGAGCACAGAACTCCAGACAACAGAGAGAGTTCCACTGATCATTTATACAGAAAGGATGCTCAGAAAGGTGCTGAAGCAGCAGAAAAGGCTGCTGGCTATACATTTCCCCACACAACTGATAACTTTTTGAATAAAATCCTTCTAAATAATTATGAAATACTGCTTTAAGAAGTGTAGAGTGGCTGATTTAATGAAGTGTGGCATGCAAGGCAATCACTTCTCACGGTGCTATCGGAAAACACACATAAAGCATTAAGCAGCAGCTCCAGTTAAAGTCTGCCTTAACACTCCACAATATTTCATTTCTCAACTGGTTTATAGCACACAACCAACACAAAAAAAGCAACAATTCCTGCCTTTCCCCAGCACTGTCACGAAGAACTTCAACACTTTTAACTTAATGCTGGGAGGAAAATTTATATATGTGTATTTTTTGGTAAGAGGCTGGGTAAATCCTGATAAACCAACCACCAAGGATTTAGGGATCTCAGGAGATTAATTCCTGTTGGAGGGGCAAAACAAGAATTTGGGTATTTTCATTATCACATTATCATATTTAGGCTCCACTGTAAGTCAAATTTTTGACTGTTTTAGTCCTGAAGTGGCTTTAATCAAAATAATATTTGCAGTACATTTCACCTCTAAATCAGATCTGGCTCACAATGACCACAAAATCCACCACGTCACCTCAAGGAGCAATCACACAACACAAAGAATTCTGGAAGATACTCCCAGATAGATAAAAATATAAAAATATAAAAGTATAACAATATAAAAATATAAAAATATAGGCCTGGTTTTGTTAATTGAGATTTTTTGAGGTGTGGGCAGGAGGTACAGAATGTGATCAAACCACCCATTCCAACCACCTCTCAAGCAGAGCTTCAGACTAAAGAGAAAATACTTCACAAGAGTAACATTTCTGCTTCTGCATTCCACCTTTTTATTCCTTTCCTCTTTCTATAAAAGCAAGGAATGTGGGATTTTAGTGGCATTTGTTATTATCCATCTTTTGAACTAAGAATGTCCTACACGCAACATTAAGCAAAAGAGAATTTACCTGAGAATATATCAAATATTTCAGAGCATTATCTGTGACAGCCTGAAATGCTTAACCCACATCTTGCAAAATCAAATAATAACAGCAGTGTAATAACACAAAGCAAAACATGAGGAAAAAGAATTTCTCAACTAAGCACTGACTTACAATTTCTAATTGACAACCCTGATATCAAGTCCAACAAGAGAAGCCAAATATAGAACTGGCTCTACTGGCCAATTAGAAATAAGAATTCGAAATAGAAATTGAAATTTAAGACCCAAACAAGAAAACCTCTGAAGGCCAAGAAGTTTTCTCTATCACAAGAAATACAAAAACACACTCTGGTAAAAAAAGACTGATAAAACTATGCTGCACTCCAAGAAGTTTCCATCCTTTCCACATCCATTTTTTTAGTTAAGTTCAAGAAAAGCAAACTGTTAATTTTGCCATGTGGATTTATGGCCCAGGACTCTCCTTTTGCCCAGCATGACCCCTGTTAGCCACAATAACAAGATGAGTAATTTAATTCTAAATCCACGAGAATTTCCTTTTGTTTACTTGAAAATATCCATTTCTGTTGTTCTTGAAAAACACCTGCAGATGTTAATTAAGGAAAAAGCACCTTTCAATTCAGAGACAACAGCAACACACTGAGACAAGCTGAAAAATATTAGTTTTGTGCTTTGATGACCACTTCATGGTTTATTCTACATTAATCAAGAATCCACAGAAATCCAAAAGTGGCAAACAATGCTCTTAGAGAAATAGAGAGATTTGTCATTTCCAGCCCTTATTTCCAGATACTGGAAATTTATTACACTATCAAAGCCGAAGCATTTTCTTTTTGCTATTTTTTCGGGGCAATGATTACTCGCTGGTTCTTTTATCTTTATTACAGTCTCCCAGCTACACCATCTGATGGATCTGTGGTGTTCCCAGATAAACTCACTCAAGCCTAAAGCACGAAATGTGCCATTTTTCATTGCTCCCAACCAAGGAAAAATCAAAGTATTCCCTGTTCCCAAAGTCCACTGTCAGGAAAATCCTCCTGTCCTCTATGAATTAGGGAAAAAACTTAACGAGGTATCATTCTACGCAGAAGCCAAAAACTTCTTCCAGCTGGAGGTAAGATACAACACGAGGAGGATTCAACAGGTTTCTGCTTTCCTGGGCTCCAAGAAGCTCCCTAATTCCTCCTGACAGACTCAGAGGAGATCCCAAAACGTTTTGAACAATGTGTTCAGGCCACGCTGCAATATTAATGCCCCAATAACGTCTGGGAGCGCTGAGGTTCAATATTTCATGAGCCCGACGCGGGATGCGCGCTTGGAAACCACCGGGGCTGCCGAGGGATTTGAGGGGATGCTGAGAGAAGTCAGGAAAACATCTCCAAGCTGAGCTGAGCTCTGAGAGGTGCGAAATGGAGATTTCTCCGACTCCATTCCACCCGTCTGCAACGTCGCAGCAATTACCTCAAGTTCATCTGATTTTACAAAAACGTAACTGAGGACAGAGATGGGGAAACAAATTATGGGAAACAAATTACTGAAATTATATCACATCTCGGACAACATAAAAAAGTTCTTCAACACTGAAGTTTCCACCACTGTTCACTCATTAAAAACATTGCTCTCCACTCACATAAGACTTTGCACAGCACAGGTGACAGAAGCTGTTCCTACATCAGCAGCAACCACATTCTTAACACCTGCTCTAAAATTTCAGTTTTAAACATTTCAGTTCACTCAAATGTTAACAGAAAATACCATTTTCCTTCACCTTAAAGCCGTGGTGTCAAAAGGACATTTTGCCTTCAAATTTTTGGTGCTCCTGAGAGCAAAGGAGGCTCAGGGGGGACCTTGTGGCTCTGCACAACTCCCTGACAGGAGGGGGCAGCCGGGGGGGGTCGGGCTCTGCTGGCAGGGAACAGGGACAGGAGGAGAGGGAACGGCCTCAGGCTGGGCCAGGGGAGGTTTAGATTGGATAATGGGAAAATTTATTCATGGAAAGGCTTGCCCAGCACTGGCACAGCTGCCCAGGGAGCAGCAGAGTCCCCATGCCTGGAGGGATTGAAACCATTTGAAGATGTGGCACTTGGGGACATGGTTTAGTGGTGTCTTAGCAGTTGGATTAATGGCTGGATTCAATCTTAAAGGAATTTCCAGCCTAGAAGATTCCATGATTTCAAGATTCTCAAAGAGATACAGCAAGGCCAACCCCAAATGCTGAAGCTTTAAAATCGTGGAGATATAAACTCGAAATGGATCACTCAGCTCATCAAACCCAGATTTTATCATTTCATGAGGGCTTAGTGCAAAACCAGTCAAATGTGACAACAGGGACCCAAATTGGCCCCACTTTACCCACCACAACCAGCACCATTAAAACTCTCTGACAAATTCATCACAACCGACCGAGAGCTCTCGTGACTCCGGCGCAGACAGAGAGGGAAGGGATCACACTTGTGAGCAATTATGCTTGAACTTCACATTATTAAATTTAATGAGAACTCTACTGCTTTATCCCACATCCACTTCTTCCTCAGGGTGACTGCTCCTCCTTAACATTTGCCATACATGCATAGGAATTAGCCCTTGATTCATTCCACACCATGCTGAGAGCAGTAAAGTGATTCCAACACCGATCCCTGAGCTGCCAGTGACCTTTTCCCATCCCATGAACTCCTCCCTTGGCTTTGGACCCTCCCACGCTGTCACACAACTCCTCCAGCAGTCTGGGACATGTCCAACAGCAGTGACAAGGAGGGCAAGGGATCAGGGGATTCTGATCTTTCTTTAGGCTGAACTCCCAGCTGGAGTTCTGTGTCTAGCTCTGGGACCCTCAACATCAGCAGGACCTGGAGCTGCTGGAGAGAATCCAGAGGAATTCATGGAGCTGCTCCAGGACTGGAGCCCCTCTGCTCTGGAGCCAGGCTGGGAGAGCTGGGAATGTTCCCCTGGAGAGGAGAAGCTCCAGGGAGAGCTCCGAGCCCCTTGCAGGGCCTGAAGGGGCTCCAGGAGAGCTGCAGAGGGACTGGGGACAAGGCCTGCAGGGACAGGAGCCAGGGAATGGCTTCCCAGTGCCAGAGGGCAGGGCTGGGTGGGATCTGGGGAAGGAATTGCTGGCTGGGCTGGAATTCCCAGAGCAGCTGTGGCTGTTCTGGATCCCTGGAAGTGTCCAAGGCCAGGTTGGACATTGGGGCTTGGAGCAGCCTGGGACAGTGGGAGGTGTCCCTGTCCCCGTGGAATGAGATGATCTCGGAGGTCCCTCCCAACCCAAACCATCCCATGAATCCACAATTCCATGCTGTCTGTTCTCAAACCCAAGAAAACACTGAAAACACAATTTTTAGCAGTATTTCCCACCTTGTCCCCCACAACCATCACTGCCTCAGTTACCCCCCATTTCAAACACCAGGCTTGTCACATCAGCCAAACACCAAGTCCAAGCAACACCACTCATCCAGCAGAACACCCTCATCATTCCTTTCCCTTCCCCAGCTGCTTCCCAAGCCCAGCCCAACATCTGTCAGTGTAAAAACCCTTGCTAATGGCCACGAGATTTTATGTGCCAGCCCTTGATCAGGAGATCCAAGATGCTCATTTTAAAACTCAGTTCTGTGCTCAGTTTAATCCAATTAATTCAATTTATCAACAGCACTTCCACGGACAGCTTGTGAACACTCAGAGCTGACGCTGACTCTTGGCAGTGGTTGAGTTTTCTTGGAGATTCTGAAGTTGCTGAGATGGTTTTGGGGCAGTGCTTGGTGTAAGAAGGAGGAGAGCTGAGTAAAGGGGGGGGCAGGTTGTTGGAGGGGATGTTGTAATTACACTTCATGAAAGTGTAAAATTTAAAATATGTGCATATAGATCAGTATTAGAGAGACAAAACAGATGAGCCAATTCTACCTTTATGCCAGAGGCACATGGAGAACCTGAGTCAGAACTGTAGAACTGCTTTACATAATTTGTGTATGTTTAGCTGGCCACAGAACTCCACTTGAAATTACTTTCCAACTTAATATCCTTCCCCTTGGGATCTGCAAAAGCAGCCCTGGAATTATGACAACATTAATTATCCATTAAAATGAACTGACAGTCAGAAATATTTTTTTTATTATTATTATTATTATTTTTAAGTGTTTCTCTGCTGCCTCTGCTCATTTGCTGCTTTTCAAAATGAAAGAGGGAACAGTTTGAAAGCAAAGGTTTGTTTAAAATTGCCAGGGGGAGAATAGTTTTCCTCCTTCCTACCTGAATCTGAAACTTTGTAGTAGGATTATTTTTGTGGATGCTCTCTGGCTGGCTCCAAGTCATTTTCCCATCTCTCCTAGAAATAAACTGATCAAGATGAAGCTCGGTATCCAAGCTGTCAGCTGAGATGGCAGGTTTTAAAATCCAAGTGAAAAATAATCCCTTGAAAATTTGGGTTTATAGAGGTAGGAGTGAATTATAGCTGTGCTTTCTCCAATTTCCACCTCCCATCTCCAAGATTCATCTCTCCATATCCTGAGAGCCAGACATAATGGTATTAACGGAGAATCAGAGCAGGAAATCTTGGAGAGTAACTCTGCTGTCACCAAACACCTTTTTTCTTCTGAAAACAATACCTTTTTTCACTGAAAACAATAAAAGTTCAACAGGCTTGTAAGGCAGTTTGATACTTCCCAACTTCATAAATGTTTTTATGCCTCCTTGGCATTTTGCAGGTAAAATTCACCCACTGAACTTGGCTGGTTTTAAGAGCTGGAGGCCCAAAAAGTCACCAGCTACAACAGCTCACCTGCTCCCTGTACTTATTTTTGTGTTAAACCTCTGTTTAAATCCCAAATTCCTTCCCACTTAATCCTGGCTTCTTCCCTGACCTGCGGAGGGACAGCCCTGCCCCAGCCTGACCCTCCTCATTCCCTCCTTTCCTGCAGCACAGCAGAATCATCCCATAATCCCACAGACCTCAGGAACATCAGGGCTGCTGAGGAATAAATTCTCTGCTGAATCCACTGCTGAGTGTGGGATCAGACGAGGGAAATCCCTGCTGAGAGAGAGGGAAAAATGCTGGAGAGATGGAATGGATGGGAAGGAGGTGGAATAGGAGGAACTTGAGATGGGAAGTGATGCCAAAATCTGCTGCTGTCTCCACAGCCCTGAGGCTGAAGGGGCCCTTTGGTCACTCCAAGGAAAGAGGTTTAATTTTGTATTTTCATAAAATGAGCTGCCCCTATAAAATCACCTTGCTGTCCTCAGTGGGATTATCAGCTGGGATCTCTGGTTTTACAAAACCAGTGCAGCTTCTCTTGCCAGGAGATATTCAACTCTTCTTTTTAACCTATCCCAAGTCGAAACAATTCTAATCACTTTCACTGCTTCAGAGTATTCCCAGCTTTCTCTCGATCAGCAGCAGAGAAGATGGAGTTTTCCAGACTCTTTTCCTACTTAATACAAACAATACCAACAAGTCCCTGTGGCAGAAGACAAAATAACAACTATTTCCTACAAAGGAGCTTTTTGTTCCCCCTGAAGACAATCTTAAGAGAAAAAGAAGGTTTCCCAATTCCACACAGCTGATTATTTGGGAAAACATCATAGTTTAGGAGGAACAGAATACTTTAAAGAAGTTTTCACCCAAATTAATTTGCTCCCTGTATGAACTGAAGATAGATTAAGATGCTCCTCATACCTTTACCTCACTGAAATATTGAATGAATATTGTAAATAAATCCATCAATTTTCTTTTCCCCTTGTTCTCCATACCTATGCCAGGAAACTGGAATAAACATGTCATTAAAACAGGAATCAATAGGAAGTTTTAAAGTATACACTAGCACGGAAAGGTCAAAGCCCAGTATTGATTTTCATATAACAATTTTGGTGTGCAGTTTCCCAAAGGCTTCTTGTCCAATTCTCCATGCTTCTCTCACTTCACATTTTCACACTGAATTGGTTCTGCACCCGCTCTTTACTCCAGGTTTACCAAGAACTCATTGTTTATGCAATGTGCTGCTGAGAGATGCCAATAAAAAGGTTGGGGGGAAGCAGTCAGAGCATCAATGAAACCCCGGAGTGGGGAGCAGCCATCTCCAGACCCTCCCTCCAGCACAACAACAAAACAACAAATTAAAAAAAAAAAAAAATCGAATGGCTACAATTTTAATAACCTACTGATACCTTAAGTTTGAACTCTTCTATTTTTCCAGCCCTGCAGTGCCCAGTGTGGAGCTCTGGAGTTGCCTGTTCCCTGTTCAGTGCTGCTCTCTGTGCTGGGCACACACAACAAAGCCTCTCCGGGGCTGCTCTCCAAGGACACCCAGCCCAAACTGGGCCCAAAAAGTACAAACCAAAGAGCCTCTGAGGGGGGCAAGCTGAGGGCAATTCCAGCATTAACTGCAGCTTTCATTGGAGAATCAACCCGGAGGTGCAAATGAACCAAAGCTAGAAAAGTGGGAAGAACTCGTGGCCTCTCAGGGTCCATCTCGGGGCCCATCTGGGCAGCACCTCTGGCTCCCCAGGGGTACCTTTGGAGGCCTTTCCAAGAAATCCCCACCTTTATTCCCATTATTCCTGGCTGGCCTCTGTTTTAGGGGACCTTTTAAGGCATCACTACGACAGAGAAACTCCATGTACCAGGGTGAGGACAAAGCTGATTTAGAGTTTAGAATGGTTGTCCTGGAACAGATGAGGATGTCACAAACACAGGTTACAACAACCTGTCCAGCACATGACAGATAAAATGTCCCACCCTCTAGAGCCCAGTGAGCCATGGAGATGAGAATCCAGCACTTCATTCCCAGGGAATGCTTGATGAGCTCTGGTCTGCATTACTCAAAGAAAGGATTTTTTATGTGGTTTTCAAGAGAAAATTTACCCAAGTGTGACGATCTGGTCACAGGTGATGAGAAGGCAAAGACACAGAAAAAAGTCAGTTATCAAAAGCCACCACAGAATCCTGGAGTGGTTTGGGTGGGAAAGACTTTAAAGTTCATCCAGGGCCACCCCTGCCATGGGCAGAGACACCTCCCCCTGTCCCAGGCTGCTCCAGCCTGGCCTTGGGCACTGCCAGGGATCCAGGAGCAGCCACAGCTGCTCTGGGAATTCCAGCCCAGCCAGCCCCCCCTTCCCAATATCCCAGCCAGCCCTGCCCTCTGGCACTGGGAAGCCATTCCCTGGCTCCTGTCCCTCCAGGCCTTGTCCCCAGTCCCTCTGCAGCTCTCCTGGAGCCCCTTTAGGTCCTGGAAGGGGCTCGGAGCTCTCCCTGGAGCTTCTCTTCTCCTTCTCTGTAGTACCTTAAACACTTTTAGAGCAGAGCTGGCAGCAGAGTTACTGAAGGGCCAATAAAGCAAACCAAAGTCCATTTTTAAGCCCTTCCCTGCCTTAAAATTCCTCCTTACAGCAGGAGTTTTCCTCTGAGAAACAAATCCTGGAATCACAGCACATCACAGGACAGTCACAAGCAAACTGCACAGGGAGAGAGTTTTGGCACAGCAACAGAATTCCAGGGGTGAATCTATTGAAGCCTTGAACCAAACACAGTTCCTGCATGACTGAAGGCACTGCCATGCCCAGCAGTTTGCAAAATCACCTCACTCTACATAAAATTAATTTTTGCCCCATGCCAAATCATATTGAAGAAGTGAAAGCTGCGAAACACTTGCCAAGCAAGAAACTGGAACCCCCCCCTCCCAAATATAATTAGCCTGAGTTAAATGATTAGCAGAATAAATAAGACTGAAATGTCTCTGATTTTCATGGGGGAGAAAAAACGCAAGCCATCATTCAGGAATGTTCAATTTCCATGGGAAATCACATCCATCACTTGCCTCCCAAGCAGTGTTTTGTATATTTTAGTGGAGGAACCCAGCACTCTGATGAGGTTGGCAATACCTAAAATTCTGTCATTATGCTGATGACAGAAGTGGTTCCTTTTTGCTGCCTCAAAAGACTTTTCCCTTTGCCTTCTTTGCTTTTCATAAAGCAAACCTGAAAACCAGATTTACTGAGCACACTGGGTATCAGGGAGCCCAACAAATGAACAGCTTTATACCCAAGGACAGAGTTAATGGATGGGGTGGATAAACTTCCATTCAGCTCTCTGATGGGAGAAGGAAAATTACCTATTTCCCTCATGCCTGTTCTCCAGGCCAGAACATTAAAAATTTTCTCATTTTCGTGGGAAATTAGAAAAAAATGCTGAACATTTGCTGAGCTTGTCTAGAATAAGCAGAGAAAAGGCAAAAGTCAAGTTATTACCTACTGCTCCATTGAGTCGTGGGGATTTCTCTTATTTATTATCCATAATTCTTCTCTTAATTATCATTTCTTGCCTGTCACCACTGTCAAGCTCAAGTTTTTGTGCCCATCCCCTCATTTTTATGTTACCTTGAGTATCACTTAAGGCTGCAGCTCTGACACATTGACTGCTCACAGTACCTACTGCAGACACTGCAAATTCTGCTGTAAATCAATGAAAATCAATTTTCCAAATGAACTTTTCGAAGTGGAAACGCTTCTCAGATGAAACATTTCAAAAATGTTCAAAAACCAAAGTGAGGAACAACACTCGGGCTGAGTCAAAGAAGGAGGGAAGAGGAATCAATGCAGAATTTTGGATAAATTCTAAGGTGGGTTTAAATCACTACTTTATTAATTATTCCAAGTTCTGTTTAACAGGAGCTATAATTGATGTATTGTCAGTGAGTTGATGGCATTAAAATATCATTTAAGAGTCATTCTTCTGCTCCAATCCCCAAAATAAGCACAGATTTTAACTTTATATAGAGCAGCCCATCTGTACTGTGCACGGATGTGTGAATAAATAATTTATCTACAAGTTAAAATTAAGATTTCTTCTCTTCACAGTCTGAAGTGAGTAAAATACATTTTGCAATCAAACCCAAATGTGGTCACACACTGCTCACAGAACAGCACCAAAATCAGCTATTAGGCAGTTGGAATCACAACAAACAGGCAAAAGTTTCAGATATTTTCATGTTTAAATGTTATTTCATTTAAATATTGGAAAAAAACCCTGCTTTTGAGAAAGGAGTGAGAATATAAACATGTAAAACACACCATCTATGGTAAAACAATCCATAAGATGAATGTGGAGGTAAAAACCTTAATTTTTGTGTCACATCCCAGCAGGATTTGTCTTCAAAGTAGTGGGTTATGAACTGAAATTGTGAATAAATCACAAGTGCAAGGCCAAGCAGCTTAAATTCAGCATACTGGGAACTGATTGTTCTGTTTTCCAACACTGCACCAACGTGTTTGCATTTATATCACAAATTATTACAGTTTATATCCCATGTTTCCATTATCTGGAACCTTCTGCACATGTGAGACAAAAGAATTGATCTGAACTTCATTAAAACGATTTATAATTTATGTGAGTTTCATGAATGTTTTGAAAACACGAAGCTCCACCAGGATTCAGCCCATAAAGTTTTACTTATGAAAAACAACCTGCATCTTTTACAGTTGTTTCATCCAAGACAAAAAAAGCCTCTCTGCTCTGTTCAAAACGGATTTTTATAATTGTAAACACTGCGTAAAGATTATAATAAAAAAATTCTTGTTGTGGTTAAAATTTAATTAAATAAATCAAAAGTACAAAATAACTACAGCTGTACCAAGTTTTTGATATTTGTCCTTTTTTTATCATCATCATCATTAATTTATTTTGATATTTTACCCAATCCTGTAACAAGTTTTTGGTATTTGTCCTTTTTTTATCATCATAATCATTAATTTATTTTGATTTTTTACCCAGTCTGCTCCCTTTTTTTCACAGGCCAACACACAACCCCTGCAAGCTGAATTCTGGAAGGCACTGAAAGCAGCACATGACAAAATGCTGAAGTTGCAAACCAAACATTTCCATATTTTAATCCCATTTAGCTGAAGCCTTGAGCACTCCAAGAAGCTCAAAAATTACCCAAGTTTTCCTGTCAAAGCCCAGCTGAGATTTCCCTGTAACTTATTGATTTCCTTTATTGCTGATGCAAAAAAAGGAGAGAAAAGCCTGATTTTTTTTTTCCCTGGGACATTAATATAGTCCTGTCTAATTATGTACTCCATCAACCTAACTCAATTAAATACCAGAATGCTGGATAGGAAACAACTGAGATCTATGCAGACAGTTTAAGAAGCACTAATTACAGCCTAATTTTTTTTAATCCATCATAATGAGCCTTTCTCCCCATTTTCAGTGGAGGACAATGTGCAAGTTCATGTTTTTACTCGGGGTGTTGTGGTATCTGTTTACAACAATCACCAAAAGGAGAAACATAAACACAGAAGTTCACCAGACACCAACATTTCTAAATTTCAAGAGGGATTTTTAATTGTTAACAATGGCTCTGCACAGGCTTTCACAGTCACTGCAATTCTCTGAGAAAAAAAAAATGCCAAGAAAGGAATGTTTCAATAGAAAGGAAGGAATATTTCAGTAGAAAGAAAGGAATATTTCAATAGACAAAAAGGAATAGTTCAATAGAAAGGAAGGAATATTTTAGTAGAAAGAAAGGAGTATTTCAATAGAAAGAAAGGAATATTCCAATAAAAAGAAAGGAATATTCCAATAGACAAAAAGGAATAGTTCAATAGAAAGGAAGGAATATTTCAGTAGAAAGGAAGGAATCTAAAGGGTTTCACTGGTGCAGGCTGGTTTAATGCAGTATTTCACATACTCAAAGTACCTCAAAACATCCTTCAGCTCCCAGGAATGTGCAGAATTCCCAGGAATGTGCAGAATTCCCATGAATGTGCAGAATTCCCAGGAATGTGCAGAATTCCCATTTCTGCTGCTGCTCCAAGGCACCCTGGCTCAGCCCCCTGGGTCACAGGG
Organism: Rhipidura dahli; assembly: GCA_013399225.1. Taxonomy (NCBI): domain Eukaryota; kingdom Metazoa; phylum Chordata; class Aves; order Passeriformes; family Rhipiduridae; genus Rhipidura; species Rhipidura dahli. The sequence continues at coordinate 173,055 of VXAC01001434.1, forward strand.
ACCCCAGCCCTGCTCTGTCACTGGCTCTGCAGCACCCAGGGATTCTTTGGGCTCCCGAGAATCCAGCCAAGCTTGAGCTTCAAAGGCTGCAAAAAAGCCCCTCTCAGGAGGTCAGAAGGGATTTGGAGCAACAGGTTGGCTCAGCTCTTACAAGGAAATTCCAGCTCATTTGGTGATGAACATGGATTTAATATCCAAACCTGCTCTCCCAGCACCTTTGTCTCGGGGCACAGAATTCAGCTGCTTCCAGCAAGCAGAGAAATGAAATAAAAGCACTAAGTTTGTTAGAAATGATGCTATAAATGAACCAACCTCCTCTTCTGAGCTTCAGAGTCTCTCCTGGCTCGTTCCAGTGCCAGTTCCTCAGCTATTCTTTTCTTCAGCTCTTCATCATTAACTGCAATTAAAAGAAAATTCCATGAAATGTTAACAGAACACAGCTTATGCCCAATTACAGAAATAACTGCGTAACACAGCGCCCTCGATTGTTTATTGTCTTTTTTCCACACAGCAGCTAAAGCTGCTTTCTTGTGGTTTAACCAGCTTTGAAATTTTAGCACACCACCAGTGAGCCTTTAAGAATTTTTCTTATTGAACAGCTTTTCAATTAGTGCACTCTTTTGAAAATGGAATAACATGGCCTATACATTAAATTAAATATTTTTCTTCAGAATGATGTCTTTGTAAAGTAAAACCATGGGGAATGAGACACATTAACTGGATGAGACAGAGACATAAACAGTAAGGTCATAAAATGCTGCTTTTTATTCATATAGAACCAAAAGAAATATCTTTGTGTAACAAATCAAGTATTCTCAGATGTATTTTATCCAACAAAGCTCTTACAACATCCTAAATATCCCTATCTCTAGCTCCTAGACAAAGACTGCCCAAAATGCTCCTGATTTTGTTTAACCAAGCAGATATGGAAAGAATGTTTCCCTCACTTAGATTTGGATAGATAAATCCAAGTCTGGTTAAAAACAAAAAAAGGAGGGAAGCAACTCCTTCAAGAATACGAATGAAGGGAGAAAAGCTGGAGAGGCACCAATCCTACAGGGCTGAGAAACATCTACACAACCACCAAAATCCAGCTCAATCCCAATCCTGCCTGCAGTAAAGCCCTACCTATGCCAGGCTGAACCTCTGCCACGCTCTGCATTTCCAGCACAGGCACCAGGCAATTCCCTCATTCCTGGCTCCGAGTCCCCTCCACGGCAGTGCAGAGCTCCGAGATCTGATCCCACCCCAAAACCTCCAGGAAAACAGAGCTGCTGAATCCCAGGAGGTGCCACAACACTCAGGGCAGCGACAAAACCACTTCCAGGAGAGGTCAAACCAGGGAAGTTCATTTCAGGCACTGCAGGATCTGCGTTTCAGTGACCTCATGTCCAGGAGCTGGATTTAACTGCAAAGATTATCCAAAATCATCATCCCCCAGCCCCATTATAGCTCAGACTCCCAGTTCTCCTCATCTTCAAAGTGTTTCATGACTGAACGAAGCAGCTCCATCGACTTTATGGGAGCCTTGGCCAACTCATCCAGTTAGGAACATCTCAGGAAAAGCAGCAGGAATCCATCTCCATCATGCTGGGCCCAGGAAATGCTGAGATCACAGAAACATGGAGAAAAATGGGGGGAAATCTCTGAGTTACGGGGAAGACTCCAGCCAAAAAATGTATTAAAATGAAAATTCGGAGGGAAATAGGAACCTTTGAACAGATCTCAACCACAAACCCAGGTGAAAAAGCAAACCCCCATTTTACTGGGATTATCTCAACTGGCACAAGGACAAGAATTGTCTTGTTATCAGAATCTACATCATTAAACTGATGGTTCTGGTGTACAAAAATGAGTACAAGAACTCCAACAGACCAGAGGACAGTGTATGTCATAATGAGGAAAGATTTGGGCACCAGCCAATAAAGATATTTGACCTCAGCAATCAATTAGGCTGCCCATCGATCAGCCAGATACTAATAGGGAATAAAAGTGGAGCTATAGATCATTCAATAGAATTATTGTAAGCTATAATTGGGTAGCTCCCAAATGGGAGCTTTATGATGTTTCAGGTTAAAAAAAAAAAAATAATTGCAGTTTTACAAGGAAGAGGGATTTGTTTTAGGGGAAGAAGCATTTAAAAAGAGAAAAGATAATTTAGTTGAGAGAGGATCAGGAGAAGACTGTTTCTAGATAAAGCAGTAACATTTCTGATGGTCATCTCACACTACAGGGTATTAAAAACACACAGCTGACCACTGAGCTGCTGGGGAATGTTAAACCTGGGGAGTGAAAGACTGCTCAAATATTATTATATTAAAAATTAAATTATTCTTGCATAGCCACTCCTACCATCACCCCCTTTAATATCGGAAGTTCCTCAGGATACTGAAATCAATGTCAACTTCACCTCAGAACAGACAAACTGAGAAGATTTTCAGGCAAGCACATTTAGAATTTATTGCTCCCAGGGCTTTCCCTGTCCCTACAGGAGCACAAAAAGTCACCCCCTGAGCATGAGAGTGCTGAATGCACAGCTCCCATCCCAAACCAGTCAGGAGAGATGGGCAGGAATGGGAACAGGCTGCAGAAAGCCCCCAGAGCTGCAGGCAGGAGCTGCTGCTCTGCCCCCTCTGTGGGGACAGGGGTCTGATGGGCAGCGCTCCCCTGGGATAAGGGCAGTGGAAAACCACAAGGATAATGGGAATGCAGCACACCCAGCTGAGGCTGCACAAGGCTCTGAGAGGCTCCAAACTGCTCCCTGGGACAGCCCAGACACAGAATGGTTGTGCTGGGTTTGTGGGGGCAGGGCTTGGTATCGGGGGCTACAGGGGTGGTTTTGGGGAGCTGCCTCCGTGTCCAGCAGAGCCAATTCCAGCCAGCTGCAGGATGGACCCACCGGGCTGGGCCAACCAGGAATGGTGGTGATGCCTCTGGGATAATGGATTTAGGAAGAAAAATAGTTTTGTGCAGCTGGCCAGAGCAAAGCAGGGTGAGAACGTGAGGAGGAACAGCCCTGCACGGCAGGACAGGAGGGGCAGCAGCTGCTCCAGAGCTGAGATTCCCAGGAGATTCCATGGGAATTCTGTTAATTCTTTTTTCTCTCCCCTGTCCAGCTGTGGAGGGCACTGAGGGAAAGGCTTTGGTGGGAGTCTGGAATCCAGACAGGGTCAAGAGTGATGAAAACCAGAAAGCTCCTGCCTGGATCTGGGCAGACCAAGCAGGGATGGTACAGGCACAAGGAGGTTTTGCAATTTTGGTGGCCTCTGGGATACAGCACCCTGACTCTTCTTCTTTGGCCACTTATTCTTTAGGAGAAGTCTGAAAGACAATTCCTTCCTAATATCAAATTTAAACCCACCCTCCTTCAGCTTCAGGCCATTCCCCCTTGTCCTGTCACTATGTGATCTTGTGAAAAAGCAGATTTCAACACTTGTCCATTCAGTCTTCCCCATACAAGAGAGACCAAGATTCCAGCCCATCCAACATCCTTTGGCAAACCTGAAAAAGGCTTATTCCATCACCTTTTTAAAGGCCACAAACCCTGATTTCCATTAAAAATATATTTATAAAGAGTGTGCAAAGCCATTTGCTCAACCCTTTGTATTTATTCTCCCACTTGTGCTTCAAAATCAGGCAAATAAGGAACCAGAAATCCAGTGTATTTGCAAGGGTCCAAAAGGCTTTGGATAATTACAGGGACAACTGACAAGGACAGAGAAGCAAAAGGGACTGAAGGACTTCTCACTTCCCAGCAGTTCCTGAGCTTTCAGATCCAAAAAAATCAAAGGTCACCCACGGGCAGGATGGGAGCAAAGCCTCATGTGATGCCAATTCTGAGGAACCATCAGCAATTTCATCCTCCAGGTCTACGACAGGTTGGTACATAAAGGTTTTTACAACCCTTGTAGTATTTGCCTCCAACTCCTCAGGCCTTGCTAATCACAAGATCCAAATCCACACCTTTTTTGCTCTCTCTCTAAAGCAGTTGCTTCACTGGAAAAGAAACAATCAGCAGGATGTCAGGATGACACCCCGAGCAGTAAACAACAAACCTCAGGGAAAGCAGACACCTGCAGCCTCCGAAATGTTAGCCTGAGAAATCAGGGATGTGATACGGACAAATTATTCAAATAACTTGCAGCCTGCAGAGCTGGGATCCTGCCCATTAGCTGGGAGTTTGGAAAAGACCCATTAATGCAAACAGCATTTATTAGCAGGCACCTTGACTAAATTCTCTGGAAAAGGCAGCTGCATTAAGTTATTAATGAAGAGATACTTTGGTTTGATACAATCAAACGCCTTTTAGAGAACACTTAGCTCAGATAATGAACAAAAAAAACCCAACAAAAACACAACCAAAAAAAGCCACCAAGTTCTGGTTTTCCTTCTAGTTAAACTTTTAAAGGGAAAATGCTGGCCAGTGGAGATCCTTGCTGGGTAATGGAAGGTTGCTCCAAGATCTCCACACAACCTTTTTTCTTCTCCAGGCTGAACAGCTCCAACTTTCCCTACCCATCTTTGTAGCAAAGGTGTTCCTTATCAAATTCATGGCCTCCTCTGGATTTGCTCCACATGACAAAGAAAGAAGGTTGAAGGGGAAGAGAGAGTGTAAAGAATTAAAGAATATGAAATATTAGTCAAAAATAAGGCACCTCCACACTTCCTCCAGCACCGTGTTCAATCAGCCTTTCCACACCACACTTCAAGCCAAGACAAACTTTGCTGAAATCTCTTTCAGTTCCACCAAAATTCATGGATTTAATACAAGAATCCCTTTGAAACGTTCTCCAAACAGAGAACACAGCTCCAAGGTATCTCCCAACCATTGCCAGCCACAGAAGACTCCTTTTTGTGCTGGAAAAACCAATTCCCAGTGAACTCCTGCAGTTTCCTCCATTCACCTCTGGAACTGCCAACAACATCAGGGCAGTGAAACCACGGATCCCACCCAAGGGGAAGTTGTCCCATCGCTGTGAGTAGGAACCTTACCCAGCTCCTTTGGGACAGGGCACCTCGGGGCTGCCTTCAGCCCCATCATCAGCCTCAGCTGCTGACAGCTGTGGAGGAATTAATGAAGATGTGACCAGGAAAAGTCCTAATTGTGCATTAATGCTCATCAACATTGGAGCAGGGACGTGCCTGGTGCCTTCCCTGCTCACACTCATCAGGGGTCTTCCACAATTAAAACACTTGCCCCGCATTTCAACTTAAGATGTGTAAAATGCAAATATTATAAAATGCAAATTGCCTTGGTTTATTCTTGCTGCGTAATAAAAGCTCTGGTTTGGTCCATATCTAAATTCCACAGGACACACAAAAATCTTCAATATCAACAGGAAGAAATTCTTTCCTCAGGCACTGGAAGAGGTTGCCCAGAGAAGCTGTGGCTGCTCCATCCCTGGAAGTGTCCAAGGCTGGGCTGGATGGGGTTTGAAGCAAGCTGGGATAGTGGAAGAGATGATTTCAGTGTTAATTAAAGATGTAGGAAATGTATTTTGGTGTGTTTAAATCAGGTGGGAAGACAATGACACCATGAAATCTACTCTGCTCTCCTTCATTTTTAGTTCTCAAAGAGCCCTGGATTTGCTGGGAGCAGCACAGGAGAGGAAACAGGAAAATGTTGTCACGAAAGTGCATCAAGTATTGCTGGCAGAGAATTACTTTTTAAATTCAGTGGGTTTCAAACACTGCTGTGCCTGATCTTTAACCTTATAAATAACCCAAATTAGCCTTGCACTCCATGAGAACAATAATGAACCATCCCTCCAGCCCTGCAGTAGAAAGAAAACCCTAAAAACATTTAAAAAGTCATTTATGTGCTTCAAAATGCAGCATTTAAACTGTTGTGGGTTTTTTGTTAAATATTATTCTTTTTAAAGAGCATTCTCAAAAATAAACTCTACTTTCAGACTGATGCAAATTGAACTACCAACACACCCAGCAACTTCTCCGCTGAAATTCCCAATTCCAGACATTTCTTCCCATCAGGAATTCAGTACAACCAAAGCTTCCCCTCCAAGGACAGACATTTGTATGAAATGTTCAGTATTAGTAATGTGCAGGAATATTTCAGGCGAGCTCATAGGATAATGAAATACAAAAAACAATGCAATTAAGTGTGCATAATTTAAAAATATTTAATATTTTGCTTTCCAAAAGCGCTCTTGCATAATTGCATTCTCTATTTTCCAATGTAAATGTGGATCTCAATCAATTTATACTAATTTCAATTAGAAACAAGACAGTGCGTGGTCTAGAAGTAACAAAACAAAGTTAGTCCCTATTATATTTGGAATATTCTCCTTTCAATATCCTGTGAATGTTGGGATAAAGCAAATCACACTGGATTTATGAGGGGGCCGGAAAAAGCAGGATTAGGAGGTTTTCCCCTGTGATTCTCTGAATTAGGTTGTACCTGCCTGTGCTAACAGCTCCGTTCTACAAAAATAATTCATTTCTGAGATTCACACGACCAAAAACACGTGGTTTTGACACAGTTCTGATATTGTGAAATATCCTGTCTTAGAGGACTTTAAATTTGATAAACAAGTGGCAGGCACAGGGATGCTGTGCAAGAGCAGAAACATGAAATATGTTCAGTCCATCTCAAAATACGGGAGATAAAATCAGGTATTTCCCACCAATAAGTGCAAGGAGTTAAAAAAGCAAGTTAAAAATTCCCCTCATTTTTAGTTTCTGCTGAACTCCTGCTGTGTGGATAAATGACTGAGTGGAGTTTTAATGTTACTTTTTCCATCACTCTCAATGGCCCTGGAAGGGAGGGAGTGATTTCAACCAAACCTTCATAACCCATCTTCCTCCCCCACCTCTGGCATAAAATACAGAGATAATAACTCATTGCAGCAGCTGTTTAGCCAGAAGTCATTCTGCCCTCCCGTTAATTTGAATTAATTAATAAAAATAATGAAATAAAAGCATCCCACACCTTTAAAACACCATCCCTGCTTCAGACTGAATACAGCAGAGGAGAAAATTCCCATTTCAGCTGTTTTAGTAATCCCTACTCCACATACACACTGGAAGGCTTTTCTTGTGCAATACAATGGATAAAAGAATCAGGATTCTGCAATTTGACGTTAAAAAAAAAAAGAATAATCATATTGTAAGCAAGGATAAGAAGGATTTGATGATTCTGCTTTCAAGAGGATTAAGCATGTGGTGTCCTTTCAGGACAATTTAAGTTGTCCACTTCCTGATCTTTATGGTTCAGAAGTTTATTGTAAAGCTATTTTATCTGACAGCACAAGGAAATTTACTGGTGTCCTTTTCATCTTCTTGGACAAAATCTGCTTTAAATTCTTTCACATGGACTTCAACAAACTCCTTCTAGCAGTGCAGAGGCCAGGGAAATAATTATGTATTTTTACACGTAGCAGGTGAGTAAAAAAGGGGTTTTTAACTAAAATATCTCTCAGAAGTCACCACTAATGGCAAAGAATTGCCAACCACTCCTGCTCAGCCCAACACTCCCAAATGGGCCTCCCTGCACTGCCAAGGCTCCAAAAATAGCAAATTTCAATGTTCAGATCATCCACCACCATCACCTGTAAGAAGGAACCTCCAGCTGTGATAGTGCACTATCGGTGGCACTGCAAAGTCAATTTTCCCCAATTCCAGCTCGGGATTGGAGCCACTTTGGGCAGGAATGAGGAGATCACAAAGCTGCTCATCACTCAGTCACAAAGGCCTTTAGGGAGGGTATTTTTATCCCTTTCCATGGGCAGGAACACCGGCTTCAGACACGGAATTTTCCTGTCAAATGCTCACATTCCAACCATTTGTGGGGCAGGTGGCTCTGCTTTTCCCATCAGCACACCCCAGAGCTGCACCCACCACTCATTTCCACTGATGTTAATTAAAGCCATTCATTAAGGGCCAGGTCCAGCTGCTCCTTAATGTCACAGATCAAATGGGTGTAACATAAATTCCTTATTTAAGGTGGGGACATTGGCAAAGATTTCCCAGAGAAGCTGTGGCTGCCCATGGATCCCTGGAAGTGTCCAAGGCCAGGCTGGACAGGGCTTGGAGCAGCCTGGGACAGTGGGAAGTGTCCCTGCTCATGGCACAAAATGATTTTTAATGTCCTTCCAAGCCAAACCAGTCTTTAATTCCATGCTCTTAAAGGGTCTCTTCCAACCTATATGAGTGAAGAAATCCAGCAAGAAGGAGGATGGAAAGGATAATGCAGAATTATGAAAGCACTGATAAGGTGGAAGGGGAAGCACGTGGGATTCAGAGAAGCAAATTTGCAATTAAACCAGGAGAAGACAAGGATGATGGAAAGAGCAAGTGGACAATAATGATGGAAAAGGTGTTTTAAGAGAGACTTTTGTAACCATTCCACAGCAGATCCACGTCCACTATGAATTTTCCCCTTCTGCCCTCAGCAAATCCCTCTGAGGGTTTTTCTGAATTCCACAAAACTCTGCAACAGCACCACTGACACCAACCCATTGGCAAGATTTATAAAACCAGGTGAATAAATTAATTGTCCTTGAGAAATCCACCTCTGTGGCTAGAACTAGTTAATAACTTTAAAGATATTCTAGGAGAGAAGGGAGAGGAAAACCTAAGAGCCCATAATCCTGGGAAAAAACCACACAGTAGAAGTGTCCTTACAGGTGAAGGTTAATGAAAGAACAAAGTGTTTCACCCAAAGGTAACACTCATCAATACCTCTGCTGATCCCATTAAACAGATTTCTCACTGCTTGGAGCTGCATGGGAAGATAAATCAGGATCTCAAACTTCCACTCTGCACATTTAAAGCCATTTAACACCCGAGCACTACATTTTAAAGGGATTAAAGAAATTTTCCAGTAGAAGCTGAATATTGAGCAACCCTGAAAAAGGGTGACAATCTCCATATCAAGTCCTGATTTCATTTATCGATGACAAGGGCCCAAAATCTGACAGCAATCACTTCATCTCTAATCAGGTACAGAGCAAGCAGCAGTGAGAAATGAGTGGATCTTTAGCAGCTGCTGTGGGGTGCTCCAATCTCATCTCCTGCTCATTCCAGGTTATAACAAGGGGCTGCTACAAAGCATCCATCAGAGCACAGCAAACCATAATTGCCAGGATTTGTTTATTCAGCTCTCAGGAAAACTCCAGCACATTCAGGCTTGGAATTGCTGAGTGGATTGAAGGTACCAGGGAAGGTATTTAAACATTTGTACAACGTCCTGGACATGAGAATCACTTAGAAAAGGAAGCACAGGAGAATTTCCAAGTATTCCCTGATGCCTTGAGAACAACATTTCCAGAATCCAACACCCCATACAGCAGCTTGAATAATCTGGAAGTGAATTTCCAGAATCCAACACCCCATACAGCAGCTTGAATAATCTGGAAGTGAATTTCCAGAATCCAACACCCCATACAGCAGCTTGAATAATCTGGAAGTGAATTTCCAGAATCCAACACCCCATACAGCAGCTCAAATAATCTGGAAGTGAATTTCATGATCAAGTGGAAAAATATTTATTTCACGTTTTTTAATTTTTATTTAATTTTTTAATAATATCAACAGTAGGACCCAAGAAATCAGCTTAGCCAATATTCACATCTCAAATATGTGCACCCTCAAGAACTCCGTGCACAGGCACAAGGATTTATTTCTCTTAAGGAAAGTGAAGGTGACTAACACACATTTTGATGCTTTTTCTCCAACTCCAGCAAAACCAGATTTTTTTATTGAATTATCTGCACACTGCTCCAGTATTGTCAACTTTGAAATGTGTTTTCAGCCCAAAATTCAGCTCTGTATTGCTGCTTTTAATAAGAACTGAAAACAGGCTGTAAACAATGTGTAATTATGGTGTTTATGGTTGTTTTCATCATTCAGAAATTGTTTAAAAATAAAGGACAATACTGAAATGCTCGAAATTCTTACAACAACATTAATCCAACACCTGCATTTTTAATGATCTGCCATGAGATCTGCTAATAAAAATCACTTGTACAAATGCCTGGTCTCAGCTGATACAATGCTTACTACAAATGGTGGCTTTTTAGTGGGACAAGTTGTGAGCAGAAGGAAAACCAAGGTACTACAGGGGGAAAAAAACAAGAGGCTGCAAGAGGTGAAATATGGAAATCTGAAGGAAAAAAGAACAAACTGATTATCACGAAGATGCTCAGAAAATGGAGGAGTTTTTGAGGTTCACTTTGAGTAGAACACTGTCTTTTCTTCTGCAAGCAGAGAAGAATAAGAGCAGAAATAAATGGGTTCAACACTGGCACAGAAACACAAAAGCCACCAAGTTTTGACCAAATTGATGCTCCTCCAAAAATTCCAGCTTCCTGAGGTTCCTGAAGAACACCAAAATCAGTCTTCTAGGTAACTGCTGCCTTTTAATTCTTCCCACCCATTTCTCCAGATGTTATTTCTTTCCTCCTTAAATTTCCTAAATTGGTGCCACCTCCCCTTGTTGAGAAATGTCAATTTAGAGCATCAGGGATAATGGAGAGTTTTCTCAAGGATAAACTGCCTCCCTCTCACAAAAGGAGGAAAAAGGGAGGAGGAAAAAGGGAGGAGGAAAAAGGGAGGAGGAAAAAGGGAGGAGGAAAAAGGGAGGAGGAAAAAGGAAAAAGTGAAATGAATCCTGTGAAGTGAATCTTGGACAAACCACTCAACTCCTTCAGTAAAAAATTCCAGAGATTAAGGAGAAGCCGAACATTTCTGGGAAGAACCATCACCTCCCACCCTCCAAGAGCAGCTGAGATTAAATGCTTGCTTTTTGGTGATTAACATGAGGTGAAATCAAGCACGGTTAATGAAGCTAAAAATGAGTATCTGATAAATTGGCTCTGTGAAGCATTGCCAGAGGCACAGAACAAACCTTGAAAAAATAGGGAAGGGATGTCCTTTCCTTACTCCTTAAATTTAGATTTCAGCCAGCAGGTAGGAGCAGCCGAAGCCCAATTTTCAGCCTGGTGCTGCTCAAAACTTTTAATACGACACCAGTGAAAGTCAAAGAGTTCAGAACACGAGCAAAGCAGGATGGGGGAGAAAACTGTGGCAATCCAAGTTTTTCCCATTCCCCGGAGGCTGAAGAAAAGGATTCTAAAGTGGTACCTCCTGTTTAACTAAAAAACAACTGCACAAAGCTTTCAAGCAGCAGCACCAACAGAACACTTAACCTGCCTCAGCTGACAAGTGAGGAAGAGCTTTAGGAACACTTTGCTGCAGCCTGAAGATGGAAGAATAAAACAAAGCGTTTCTTTTCATCTCCATGTGATTAAATCCTACGTTTAAAGTGCTCTTTTCTACCACACTGAGGAGTCTCTGGCTGGTAAACAAATGGGGATGGGAAGAAAAGTAGCAATTTACTATTAAAACCTAAAGGTTTTATTACGTGGAGGTCTCGTGCTGCTGAAGTCGTGTTCCATCTAACAAGTGCTATTTTTCAATAAGACAAAGGAAACAAATGCACTTAAAACTCCTCTCTGCTCCTTCAGTCGGCGGGAAGATAAATTTGGATAAGAATAATTGTTGTCCTATAAAATCAGAGAGGATTCTACACAGCAGAATGGCAATTTCCTTGCTCGGTGCTATCAAGCCTTGTGTTGGTGAAATCAAACAGCTCTAATTTACTCATTGGGTTTATCTCGTTAAAATTGTCAATATTTTTTACTTTGTTCTTTAAGATTAAAAAAAAAAATCATTCAAACTGCTCCAGATGATTCCTATTCCAACAATCCCTTAAATTACAAAGCCCTTTATCTGAGCCAGCTATCAGGGCTTTCTGACCTATAATCCCAGGAAGGTCTCTGAAGGACAAAGGAGGAATAGGACAGAACACAGACAATCTGCAAGGACACACAGGGGAGATTTCTAACAAAGACCACCAAAAATGTACCTAAATAGGTATTTCCTCCCATCAAATTCTGATTTCTAATGGATAAAGTAACTAAAATTAAGAAAAAAATGAAAGAAAAAACCCCAAAATATGTTGTTAGCTAGGTTTTTAATTAATTTTAACACACATAAAAGCCCCAAAACTCAAAAGCCCCACCACACAAGTCTGGCTCATAAAGAGTGGATAAACTCTGGCTGCGTTTTCAGCAAGCTCAGCCTAAGGCTGGGCTCAAAGTCCTAAAGCTTTTCCAGGATTTAACTACAAAACAATTCACTCAGAAAAAGTAAAAGGCAATGGCACCACCTCCATCCATAAACAGATCAAGATTTAGTCCTTAAAACTCATTATTTCCTGATGTTTTGCAAAGGGCTTCATGAACTGTGCCCAGCCTTAATTCTCCCTCCTGAACTGAGCTTACCAGAAATTAATACAAGAATCACACAGCAGCCACCAACAGTTGTTTTCCAAAAGGCTTTTCCTGCTAAGCACTGGAAGATGATGTTTTAACAAGCACAAATCTTGTGCTCCCACATTAAAAAGCAGGAGGTTTGAACTTTTAACTCACGAGCCATTGCTGAGCAAATACTTTGGATTTGCTTGTTAAACAGCAGCCCCGACAAAAATCCCTTCATTTGTGTGCTGCACAAGATTTGGAGAGCCAAGGCCTGCACTCAGCAAACCCTAACAGAGCACAGGCAGCCTAAAGCAGAATAGCATGAAATTTCATTTCCCCAAATCCACCAGAGACCCAAAAAGCACGTGGCAGGCAGTACATAAAAATTACCTGTTTCTAAGGATAGATGGAAACAAAAAGCGACACTTCTAAATGAAGGCTCCTTGGGAAAGAAATTCTGCCTCTCTGCAGGAAGCCACACACAGAAAAGCATTTGGAAAAGGCAGAAACTACAGAAGAAAGTGACTGGCACTGCAATGAGTGGGCCTGAGACCTATTTATCTCCACATATGAGGAGAGCACCTGGCACAGGCAGGGCTCTTCCCTTCAATTCCATCTGGAATAGCCCAAGTTCTCCATCAGTTGTGAAGCGAGAAAACTTTAAATCAATTAAATGTCCCCCCGATATCTGACAATATTCATGGGATCAACTGGCTTTTGCCCTGGCCCTCATGTAGGGAAAGAAAACCAAACCACAGATTGAAAAACTGAACTCCTCCATTTGCAGAACCCTTGGAAACCTCAGAATTCACTTCTTTAGTTCCCTTCCCAACAATGAATAACAAATAAAGCAAAGTGGGAGCTGAGCAGGATTATTTCATTCTGAGGAAAGAAACAGAGACAGAGACAGAGAAACCTCTCCTACTTTTGGCCTGGCCTTTCAACTGCACAGCCACACAAACACAGAATTCCAGAATGGCCTAGGATGGACTTTTGACTTTTCAGCTCGTCCAGCCCCCCTGCCATGGGCAGGACACCTCCCACTATCCCAGGTTGTTCCAATCCAGCCTTGGACACTTCCAGGGAATCCAGGGGCAGCCACAGCTTCTCTGGGCACCCTGTGCCAGGGCTTCACCACCTTCATTGTGAACAACTTCCTTCAACCAACCCAAATTTGTATCATGTCAAACTCCAGGTTGATGTTAATACAAATGGCATTTCTTGGAGCATATTTACATCTCTTTAGTTATAAATTGTCCTTGTAGGAGTTTCTGGGTTTAGATCACTGCACACCACATCAGGATAGTAACAGATAAGGGCAGGTAAGGTTCACTGTAACATCAGTTTTAGGTTAAAAACACCACATTTGCAGCTGTTCCAACACCTTTTGCCTTTTATTCCTGCTCTCCTTTAGTGTGAAATGCCTCATTCCATGGGATGTCTCAGCACTCAAAAAGCAACTGAGCCAGGCAGCCCAGAGGTGCAGAAATCCCAACGAGAGCACTTCAATGGAGATTCCAAATGCAGCTTTGGAATGAAACAAATGTTGGGAATACAGCACCAGAGAGCAAGCCAGCACATTCCAGCTTTTCATTCACACCTTGCAAGGTGAAAATTCATCTGGTTCTAGATGTTCATGGAATGGTTTGGGTAGGAAGGGACCTTAAAGGTCCTTCAGTTCCACCCCCTGCCACGGCAGGGACACCTTCCACTGTCCCAGGCTGCTCCAAGCCCCATCCAACCCAGCCTTGGACATTTCCAGGGATGGGGCACATTCCTTTCACACAATTCTGGATATTTTCCATGTTCAACTCCCATGATTTGCCAGTTTCCCACAGGAATTTCAGCACCATTTGACAAGGCCTGAAAGCACCCAAAGAACACCCTGCACATCACACAGACAGCATAAACTTGAATTTCTGCAGCACCTCCTCCAACTCCCCTGCATGATTCCATCTTCTCTCTCCTCCTGCAATCCAGTGACAGGAATGTCAGGCTCCACTAAGGATTTGCTGTTACACTGACAGCACTAAAACTCTGGCACCTTCAGCAGCCTGGTGAGTTACAAGATGTTTCACCTTTAGATAATAAAACACTTCCATCAATACCTTTAACCCAAAAGAATATCAATGCACATCACTGCAAGGAAAAGTCATCTACAAGAAACTATGTGACTACTAAGTAGCAATATATCATTAATATTAATTTATAACAAGCAAATCATGGCCTTTCAGGCCATCAGTGACCTACAACCACCTCAGTGTTGCCTGAGGGTCCCTCTTGGTTTATTTCAGGTTTCCAGCACAAGTTTAAAATACTTTTTAGAAAGACTTCCCAGATCTACAAGTAGAGGAGGGCAAATAAACACGATGGAAAGCAAAACCCAAGCTCTCCTGGCTCCTGCTGCAGGAAGGAAGGTGGAAAATCCATGTCAGGAACTGCCTGAGCTTTCCAGGTGTCTCACTGCAAAGGGAATCAACCCAGGCACTGCCAAACCTCAGGTTTTTTGCTGTTCTAAAAATAAGAGGAATTCTAGAAAGTAACATCACAAATGTCAGTTTATTTCATCCTTGAGTTCAAGCAGAGAAAAAGTGCTGTTGGAACAAAAAGGTGGATGGAAGCAATTAATACATTAAAGGGCAAAGAACTGCCAGGGTTTATTTGCAAAGGATTCTTGCTTAAGTGGCAGAAATTCAGCCCAACTCTGTAAACTTCCAGGTGCTCACAAAAACTGAAAACACAAAATCATTCTCACAAGCAATAGTGCAGAGCTGCCCACAACATTTCTCCTGAGACATTCCAGTTCTAATGCAGCTTTGCACAGTATCCAGCTATCCATAGTTACTGATACCATCAGGACATACTGCAACGCTTCCAAAACATTCAACTTTTTAAAATTATCCTAAAAACAAAACAAGGAATGAGGGCAATGACTCTGCTGTTAAAGTTCTCAGCCACAATCACTTGGCTGCACAAATCCAGGTGATCACAGCGAGCCCTTTCCATCTTTCAAGGATTAAAAATGCCCTGTGGCACTGAGCAAATGGATTTTCACACCCAAATCCCAGGATCACAGGATTTTTCAGGGTGGGAGGGGCCACAGGAGTTATTTCTAACCAGAATACAGGAATATTGGGAGGGTCAGCTGAACTCCAGGCTGAAGTTGAGGTGAATGACACCTCTGCCTTCTGCTGACCCCCAAATCCACTCATTTTCCAGTCTCTCTCTGCTTCCAGCCTCATTTTTACCCTTTAAATGAGTCCAGCCTCACAGTGGATCCAATAATTTTCCTGAGCACTGGAATGTGCTGGTCCTGCACCTGGAAAAGGTTGTCCTTAAGGATCTGCCACCTTCCCTAAAGCTCCCCGAGAGCTTTCTCCTGTGTGACCCCACAAGCAAAAGGTGAAGTTTGCTCTCCTAAAGTTCAGCTAAATCCTGGTCTTGTCTCCAGTTAAAACCCAACACTTGAAATCCTCATTCCTGAACATCCCAGTAACACCTGTGTATGTTTCTGACTGGCACAAGGTATCCAGAGCCACTGAAATCACACCCAAAACCAGACAGCAACACAAAAAGAAGGCACCAGTCCACAAGGATTAATCCATGAAAACGAGCAAGGTGTAACCCAGCCCCTGAGGAGGCACAGAAGGGCTCATTTTACTACACCCCTACCCAATATTTTGTGATGTGGAGCCTTGGCTGATTTCTTCTCATGAGGACATAACAAATACAGTTTAAAAAAAAAGGAGAAAAAACCTCTGTGTCCTTAATAGAATCCATTTCTGCAAATAGGAAAGAAAAGGTTGGCTGAGATGCTCAGCTTCTTGATAATTTAAGCATTTCTTCTTCTTTTTTTCCCCTAATAAACTATTAGTTTTTCCAATATCCACTAAGCTAAAATGAATTAAACAGTTCCCTTTGTCTGAAGCTTGAGGTACAAAACACACCCAGAAAAAAAAAAAACCCACCTTGTTGTCTGACCAAATTGCTTTCCATCAATAATGCTTTAGGAATTACAGACAGACTTGAAAGATTTTACACTTGTTAAATATTTTAGTGCATTTAATATCACTCAGAAGCCAGCAAGTGAGCCAAGCAAGCTGAGATGCTTTAAGACATTGCCTTTAGATGTCAGATTTCAATGTAAGTGGATGTAATTTCATTTTCTGACCCCAAACTGAAGTCAATGAATTCATCACTATTGGCAAGCAACAAGACACAAATTCTTTCATGTAACCTAAGCCATTATTCCTCCACCAAAAGCTATCAAAGGCTTGACTTGAAGAAAGGGCTGAGTTTAGGAGCTCTAATGTTTCTCCCTGTAGACATCTTCTCTTATTTATGCAAAGTGTTATTTGTCTGGGATACAGAAGCACTTCACCCAGACCATGAGCTCTTAAAGGAAAAATTCTCCTAAGGTTTTCCAAGCTTGAGAAGGCCAAGCAATTAATGGAATCCTGGAATGGTCTGGATGGGAAGAGACATTAAAGAGCTTTTAATTCCACCCCCCTGCCACGGGCAGGGACACCTCCCACTGTCCCAGGCTCCTCCCAGCCCCAATGTCCAGCCTGGCCTTGGACACTTCCAGGGATCCAGGGGCAGCCACAGCTGCTCTGGGAATTCCAGCCCAGCCAGAAATTCCTTCCCAAGATCCCATCCAGCCCTGCCCTCTGGCACTGGGAAGCCATTCCCTGGCTCCTGTCCCTCCAGCCCTTGTCCCCAGTCCCTCTCCACCTTTTTTTAGGCCACACTGAGGTCACCCCAAAGCTTCTCTTCTCCAGGCTGAACAATCCCAATCGTCCCAGCCTTTCCTCACAGCAGAGGTGCTCCATCCCCCCCAGTGAACTCTGGACTCATTCCAAGTCTTTCAACAAATAAAAATAATTAAAAACAATCCTAAACAAACAAAAAAAACCCAACTAACCAACCAAAAAAATAAAATGCACTAATTTCCAAATAGAGAGAAAAACAAAAATGAAAGCTCCAGCAACAGTGTGAATTAGCAGAGAATTTCTGGGGTACTACAGAAATACTCCCACATCCAAAAATCCCAGGAGCTTGCTCCTAACACCATTCCTGTAATTCACATTTAAGGATGAACAGCAAACACCACAGGGAAAGCAGGTGAGACATGCAAGTGTTGTTCCATAAAAAATCCTTTCTCTACAAAAATTTCTTCCCCACAGTGAAATACAGGGACACAAGGAAAAAGCTACTACTTAAAAAATTAAAAAAAAAAAAAAAAAGATGATTCCCTGTCCATGGTTCCCTGCCCATTGAAGGGGGTTGGGATGAAAGGATCTTTAAAGTCCCTTCCAAACCTTAAAGGGTTTTTAATTCCGGATAAAGAATTAAGCAACAGGAAACCAACTTTATGCTCCAGAAGGAAGGAAGATGCTAAATTCTGTTTACTCAAGGCTGCCACAGGACTTGTGTTTCATCAGTGCTGAGTTTGCTGGGGTTTTCTCTGAGTATGGAGGCAAAAGGCCCTTGGGGAATTCTGCTATCATGAATATTTCTGGAGCACTGATAAGAGCCTTGCTTGAACTTTCCAGGTTTCAGGGAGTCCACAAATCACCTGCTCCAATCTGTGCCACTGCTCCTGAGCCCTGCAGCAGCTGCGCTGTGCTCGCTGCGCTGAAGGATTTTAAATTAGAGCAGAGCATTCCTGGCACGAGGTTTGATGCATTTCAACAGCCCTCAGTAATGAAATATAACAAGTTAAGAAAGCCATCGATCTGTGGGAGCTGTAAATCACTTATTTCCACCATTCCAGGGTAGGAAAAGAGCACATTCTCCTTCTAAGGTTTGCTTAAGTGTATTTCAGCAGAACCTCACTAGAATAAAAGTCAGTTTTGATTAAATAACCAAGAATTTGCACTTCAGAACTCAAGACATATTTGGATATTTGCTTGTTCTGGAGGTGTTTGGGGTTTTTTTTTAAGTCTTTAACAATGGATAACAGCGTGGAAAGCCAAGTCTGATTCATGTTTTACACTTGAATGTCAGCCAGAGGAAAACAAAGAGGAATTTCACTCCTCTGAAAGTCTACAAAGCTGAAGATGAGCCAAAAAGTTAATGTCAAAAAAATCATCGCAGCAAAAGGGCAACGAGTTCATTACAATGCTCCGAAGGACACATCTGATTCCTTCTTTTCCCATGAAAAAAAGCAGAAAAGCAGAAGCAAACCTGCACCTGAGCCTCGGTGCTGTCTCCCAGGCGAGGAGGGCTCCTTCATCCGATCGATGACGCTGTCGGACAACTGCAAAACACAACAGGGTCACACTGCAGCTCCTTCTTCATCCCCACTTCCCCTCCAAATGGAGTAAAACTTCTTTAAAAAAAGCCTGGAGCCTCTCTACAAGACATGACAGCTGCTAAAATTCAGTCCTCAACATGAAACAATCCCCTTACTTGCAAGGTGAGAGCTCCAAACAAACAGGACAAGAAGATTTTGGCTCTCACAGAGGATACAGAGAAAATGAAATAACACCTTTGGACGTGTTGCTGGTAATTAACCAGCATTTCTCCCATTCTCAATGATTTAATTTGCCTTTCTCGGGTGCAGAGCACTCATCCCAGGAAGAACTTCATCCTGGGAAAGCCCTCAAAGGACTTGTGCAACACAAGTGGTCACAGCTAAACACAAAGTTCACCTCGATGTTGACACAAGCAGACAGAAAAACACTGCCCCAAACTGTTCAGAATCCAACTGAGTAAGAGCAGCCTCCAGTTCCAGACCTATAGAACCCCATGGATAAAATTAAACAAAGGGAAGCAATTATTAGCACAACTTCCGGTTTTTAACTCCTGTTGTCAAATTGCAGAATTATTTGGGTTGGAAGAGACCTTAAAGGGTTTTTAATTCCCCCCCCTGCCATGGCAGGGACACCTCCCACTGCCCCAGGCTGCTCCAAGCCCCAATGTCCAGCCTGGCCTTGGACACTTCCAGGAATCCAGGGGCAGCCACAGCTCCTCTGGGGAACCTGTGTCACATTTCAGAGCACATGAACTGTCTGGAATATATAAATTTATATTACATTTATATCACTGTCACCTATTTACTCAAGAGCATTAAATGACCAGAAATGGAAAATATCCATTTGCTCAAACAGAATGAACTCTCAGCGTTCCTCCTGCACCTCTCCTCCCTAAAAGCAGCAAAAGAAGGATAAGTAATTATCACTCCTGATATGAGTTACACAGTGTCTGCCATGGAAAAATCCCTAAGTTTCAAGAATTCCCAAAGTTCCTTGTGTTGCTGCCTTTTCGTGGTCTTAAAATC
>VXAC01001437.1:0-38756 GCA_013399225.1 Rhipidura dahli
GGTGGGGGGGTGGGAAATGAGATAGGAGAAGGGTCCTGATGGTTCCAATTAAAATCCCAAACGTGTTAAAGAAATTTAAACACTACTACACCCCACTGAGGTCCTGTAAAGTACCAAGGGGTGGGGCTGACATGCATCCATTCAGACACCTATGCGGTTTGTTTTTTCCTTTCCTGCTGGAGAAGACAGGAGTTTGCAGCCAGTAGGTGCATTTAAAGTCGAAAGGGAANGCGGAGTCAAAGCCCCTGCGGCTGAGCGGAGCCAGCGAGAACCAGCCGGCAGCGGGAGGGACGCTCCCGGCAGCGGGAGGGACGGGCGGCAGCGGGAGGGACGGGCGGCAGCGCGGATCCCTGAGGGGCGGCAGGACCCGGCCCGGCCCCGCCCCGCGCCCCCCGCCCGGCGCATGCGCGGAGCCGGCACGGGGCGGATGGCGGCCGGCGTGGCCGCGGCCTGAGCGCGGGGCTTGTCCCAAACCGGGCACAGCGGGAAGCGACGGGGGAGAGGCCCCAGGCCGGTTACCTGGCCGAGGGTCCCGCGGTGCAGGGCCCGGATCAAGCCACTCGGTGTCGCCATGGCAAAGGCGGGAAGGAAGAGGCGGGGGGGAGGGAAGCAGGGCAGGAGGCCGGCAGGGTTCGCGCATGTCCCGCGGCCCGCAGGGCGCAGGCGCGGTGCTGCGGCGGCCGCTGGGAGGGTGCGGTTATCGGGAAGGGGCGGCGCTGCCGTCGGTCTTTGCCCAGGCTTTTGTGCCGGTGGAGGCGGTCGCTTTTCTTTTCTTAAGGCTCCTGCCTCACCTGCGGGGTCTCCTTGAAACGGCCCCTCTCCGCAGCGCGTCCCCCCTTGATCCCTGCATCCTTCCGGCCCCCTGGCAGCTTTTCCACGGAGAGATCCGCAGCCTGGCTGCTGCTGGCTGATGTTCACGTCTGCCCGTCCTGTCAGACTAGCTAAAGTCAGCCCCCACTGAACGCCCTAAAAAGCTGCTCTCTGCCCTTAATATATCCCTCCTCTGCTCGAAAGCCGAGGCAGAAGCAGCTCTCGTCCAGCACATCAGACACAGCGTGTCCCCATAATCCGCTCTTTGTGCCCATGTCTCTTCCATAGCACCAGGTAACAGACCCAAAGCAAGAAACACCGAAGTTACTAACGAGGTCTGACATGCCCCTGAAGAAGTTGCACATCAGTCCCTCCTGTCAGCTCCTCTGCTAAAGGTGCCTGGTTTCTCCTCAGTTCAATGCCCAGGCTGGGGAGCCACAAAATGATTGTTAGCAGTGTTCGGGTGATGTGGACCGCAGCTCATCTGCAAACACCTGGGACAGTGACTGTGCGAATGTGCTACTGCAGGCTCTGGGAAAACTAACCAGTCATCAGGAAAGAAGGTGCACTTGCAGCCTGTTACCAGTGGCACTGCACCTTGTACCGGTGATTATTTCCAGGATATTATTACGGAATGTTCCTAATTCTAAAATTTGTAGTGAGTGTAGTAGTGAAACCCACCGTAAATTTACGTAACTGTTTCTTTATTTTCACTTTGATGCATTGGTTAGTTACAATTTTTATCTTTTGAAACCATGTATGAAGCGTGCTTAGTACATAAGAGCATAATCTTAATTTACTTTTCCTGCACTGCTATAATACAAATTGTTTAAAATGGACTTTGACTTTTTAAGAAACTTAGCTTGAACCCAGAAATTGCACATAGAAATTTTTTCATCATTTGCATCAGCACTATAAATATTTTTCATCATTTGAGCTGAAAACTTCTACGCACGATGTTCATCTTTATTCAGTGTTTCAGCAAAAAATGTGTCAGCCATTTTTGAGAACATAACTAGGCAAAAATGATGCTTGATGTGGGAAACATCAGCTGAAAATTTGAATATTTTTTGAGGTTTTCTAGTTCTAAGACCAAAAAATGATTGGATGAGAGCTGCTCCTCTAATGTGAGACTGAAGATGTGATCTGAGTGGAGCATGAGGCAATACTGCTGATGGTGGGAGGGATGGGCAGCTGCCCTAGCCCCTGTCTCCCAATGGGAACTGTTCTCTTTTGGAGACTAAATGGAGCAGGTAGAGCTGCTTTAAACTAATGCCATGAAGCAAGGGATGCTGGAGACAAATGGAACACAAGCTTGTCTTGAAAAAGTTGTGAAGAAAATTGAAATTAATGTCATAAGAAAAGACAGTTTTTCAGTTGCAAACAAATCTTTTCCAGTATGTTTACCAGGGAGAAAGCTTTCAGCATCTAATAAATACAAATATTATAATGTGGTTATAAATCAGTAAGTCGATTGACTTACCAACATCATTGGTTTGAGGCAAAATGATGAAGAAAAAAGCTTTGTAGAATTCAGCAATAAAAAACTAAAGCATGAAGGATACTACTTTAAAAGCATTAGTGTTCATTTTCAAGGTTATTAGAGTTTGAGTTAATAAATGGAACAGTAAAAGTTGATACTTTTTAAACTTGTAATACCTTTGACTTCGTATCACAGAGTATTTTAGTAAACATACATGAAATGACTAAGGGCTGATTAGATGATAGGTCTTCAAAAGTACTTGTTACAGTAGAGTTTTATGGTGACTTGTGCTTTTCCTTGCTTAGTACTGCTGCTGGTAATCTGGAAATACATAGTGAATAATTTATGTTGAACCATTGGCACAAATATTGACAGACTTGTAAATAACACTAAGAGCATCACAATCCTATAGATAATAGGAAAGTATTAAAGCAAAGTGTGTTTTAAAATTGAAACTGAAGTAAAAGTTGAATTAAAGTTGGATTTTTTTCTTTAACCAGAACTGAGCCTGCATTATTATTTTTATGTCTTTATTTAACCTAAATTTAAGCTGAACAAAAAAAAAAAAATATTTACAAGAGCTCTTTAACACAAGAAGGGCCCACTGCTATGACAGAAATCTAGCAGGGGCAGGAGAATAAGCTTGGGATATCCTTGGTGCAGGCAGACAGGAAAAGTGGTGTGAATGTGTAAGGCAGGTGAGATGGGGAAGAGGTTGGCTTGAGAAGCCCAGGGAAGATGAGATGGCTTGCATCCTGAGAAACAGCCAAGTTAGGAGAGAAGGAGGATTCACTGCTAATGTTTATTGTCCTCTGAAATCTCCTGCTGCTGCCAAAGCACCTCTGAGCTTTCTCATGTATTATTCCTAGGCGCTTTCCCCCTACCCTTATTACTCCAGTGCACATTATGAATCCATTCAAGACTATTGAGATGTGAGGAATTTGCTAGAGAGCCCAAATGAGGAAAATTTGGTGAACCAGAACTCAGTCAAAATATCACTAGTGCAATTTTCTGTTTTTATTGCCACCAAACTGACTGTTGATTTAGAAACAAGAGTTTGAGACCAAGTCTTTCAAGTCAGCCTGTGTCCCGTGGGACATGGTGTTCTGCAAAAATTCTAGAGTTTGTGTTGGACAAGCAAATCTATTTGCTAATGCTGTCCAGTAGCTCAAATGGTAAATTTTTTAGCACTGGGGTACCAGTCAGAAAATACTAAGTCCACTTTGGGGTTCCATGCTTAAAGAGGGATACTGCAAAATCCGGGAAAAAACTACAGACAATAGCTGTAAAATTATTTAAGAAAAGACTAGGCACGTGCTCAGTTAATTAGTGACGATGCAGGAAGTTCTAGAAGCAGAACAGAAAGTCTGTGATTCTTTTTTCCCAGGTAGGAAGACCTCTGTAGCTGGGCTACAAACCACAAAACTTTTATTTTCATGAAGCCTTCAGGAGACAGTGCTTTACACAGGAGCATGTAACATTCTATGATGTGAACAGAGTTCTGTGGGTCAGTTAGGGTTGTGTAGAGAGTTTTTATGCACAGCCTCCGTGTCTTACCTAACATAGAAATTAGAAGTTGTTTGGGTTTTGGCAGCAGAGTGCAAAACAGAAGAACTGTTAAAAAAACTGAATAAATTATGAAAACTTGATTTTATTCCTTGCCACTGTGAAAAACTGTGTGTACTAAAATAAGTTTTGTTCCTCACATGAAATATTATTAGAAATTCTGTGCACTCCTAGTTAAAAGCTGTATTTTTTGTTACTGTGCTTCCAATATACTCTATGCTAAAAACATAAACCAGCCTAAAATATTAGAACCTATGTCTGTTATTTTAACAGATTTAAGATTTACATAAGATTTGTGGTTTGTGCTTAATCTATTTGTGCTTTATCTCCCATCTTTAAGGAAGAGTAACAGCTATTCAAGTCAGTATTGTCAAAATAATTTCACTAGTACTCTTGAACCATTCACATCCTCTGATAAAAGTAACAAAGAAAAAATGTAAAAGGAAATTAGTAACTTTCTACTCAATGAAGGGATTATGACAGGAAATCCTATGGTAAGAAAGATTTGGACACCATTTTGGATAAAAAAAGTATTTTAAAAAATCAACAACACTCAATGAAGCAAGACCTTTGCAGAAAAAGTAGTATACTGTGATATAGCTCGAGATAGTATCATCATATTTATACAGAAGAAGAAAGAGAAATTAATTAAATCACATTAAAGGGTTGATGCTGTGATTCTTCAATTTCTGAGTGTCTGGTTACGTATTTTGGTGTAGCTTGTGGGAAGGGTAATTAGAACTATAATTGTTGTTTGCTGCAGCATTGCTCAGATACTGTCTAAAATAAGATGCCTTTGTGCTGTGCATTGCTCAAGCACGTGCCAGATGATAGTCCCTGCTCCAAATAGCTCACAGTTAAAAAAAAGTGAACACAGATCAAAGAGTGCATGACACACACAGTGGTAAATGAATTTGCAGAAATCAACATGCAAATACTGTTTTTCAAGTGAAAGTTGTCATTTAGCACAGTACTACTTGAATGAAGGAGCTAGGAAAGGAGATTTAGGCAAACTGGAGAAGGCAGAGAAGGGAGACCAGGGAGGTTGTGGTGTGAAGAACAGAGTAAGAGAGGTCTGAACAGGCAACCAAACAGCACAGGAAAGAGCCCAGTCAAACCCTTCACTCTGTCATACGTAAAGAACTTCACTTGAGATGAGTAGGTTGGCATAGTTTAAAAAGCACATCTTCAAAATTCTTGAGAGCCTAGAGG
The DNA here is from genome assembly GCA_013399225.1 of Rhipidura dahli. Classification (NCBI taxonomy): domain Eukaryota; kingdom Metazoa; phylum Chordata; class Aves; order Passeriformes; family Rhipiduridae; genus Rhipidura; species Rhipidura dahli. The sequence continues at coordinate 5,072 of VXAC01001437.1, forward strand.
TTAGCAGCAAGGCTGGCTGAAGAGGGTGAATCAATTACTCTTACCTGTTTCATTTTGTATTTTACACATGCTATGGAAGAGTCTTCTGGCCATTTTTATACATCTGTCTGTTCAGTGAAGCTCTAGCAGGGAAGTGTTGAAGATATGGCAGAGAGCATGAAGAAGAGTTGTACTGTCTCTTGTGTGCTGAAACTGATGGTAGTATCAAAGCATTGCAGGGAGCTGTATCCTCTGAATTTAATGGAAAAACACTGTATTGGTAGCCACTGAGAAATAAAAACACCTACAGTCGTCTGAAATCTGTAACCTTTTTCTCCCTATAATATGTTGGGTAAAAGAAATCTTTCCTACGTGTTTTTTTGTATTATCATCAGTTATGGTGACTGTGTTCTTTACATTCATTTTGAATCTGTGTTTCCTGTCATGAGCAGATTAAAAACAGAAGAGAGTGGAGTGAAAGTTTTCTATTGCAAACATCTGTGTCTGAAAAAGGATTGTATTTCCATGTCCTGGAACATCAAGGGGAAAGGCTTGCCCTCCCCAGACACACACCTTTGGTTTGCAGCAATAAGGAGTTTATAGACAAGGTTGCTTTACTACAGTAAATAGAAACCCCAATTCTGCTATTATTTCTGGTGAGTAATACAGCCTGGATGTCTGAGGAGACCTTAGATCATTGTTCCCAGCAGAGAGCTCTCTTATTCTATATCTTTGAAATGCTTAACAAATTTGTGGGCGTACCATAAGCAATGCTTTTAGTAAATCCTGTCTTTTGTATCTGAAACTGCATTCTATATGCAAATATTGCTGTCCTGATAAGTGTTCTAGGGACTGTCATTAGAAATGGTAAATGGACATACTTACCTTGTATAAGTCAAATTAAATCCATAGAAAAAACAAAAAAACTACAGTGTCAACAGACTTCACAAAGAAAAAAAAATGATGCTGATGTATCATCCTTATCTGTCTTCTTTTAAATAACACAAGACTGGAAAATGAGAGAAAAGATGTAAGAAGCACTTAAGGGGCCAGATAAACAGTACTTTCTCATACTTTTCGGTATTCTTACAGGAATTTAGCCTCGAAAACAAGGAAATTTATTGGTTTAGAAGCTGCCCTGAGACCTTCCTATCTCCTACATAACTGCCCTCCTTTTTAAACTACAATATACAATATGCGTCAGTGCAAATATCACCCAAAATATATTGCACTAGATCCATGTACTCCCTCACTCCATTGAACCCAGAGGTCTGTTGTTTGCAAAAGTGTAACGAATTTGGGAAACAGTTTGATAGAATCATCATTTGGGCTGGTTCTTCATTTGTAATTTTCACAGGCATTGAGGAGGCTCTTGCTGGTGTGCAGCAGTGGTTCTTCCTTGCCAAAGTGGAAACACATCTCCACGTAACAGTTTTACTTTGGGCAACATTATTAGTGAGGATGGTCTTCTGTCTTGTAATAATTTCCTTCATCTGCCAGATCTCCTTCACATATACACAACTGATGGTGATACTTCCATACTTGTGAACATACTAAAAACTCAAGAATATTAGAATGAATAGAAAAAAAATAATGAAGAAAACATAAAGCTTTAAAGTTTCAAAACAGGCTTGGCAAAGTTCAGAAATTGCTTGTTAGAAAAATCTTGTAAGCAAACAGATTGGGAAAATTCAGGAAGAGGTAGGAATTCACAGTCTGAACCTGTGCTAATTTATAACTCTTTTTTAGTTTAATAAGGGAACTCACAGTTGGCTATTTAAGGTGGCAATTAATATGACATCTCTCTCACTTTCTCTAGAGTATATATTACAGTGTGAACATTGGTCTGTGACTTACATTCTGTCCAAGATACTCATAAGACAATCTAGAAAGAAAACGAAGTGAATCCTTCATACTGCTTGTTGGAATAAGGATCCTTAAATGTGAGAGTAGGGTACAGAGAGATCTGCTCGCCTAATTTGCATTTTAAATGGGGGTCATTAGGCCCCAGACACTTATGTAATGACATTAATGTAAACCCTATTATTTATTTGTATAAACTGTTCCAGTTTCTATGAAGTATACCCTGTTTCTAATATAAATTAGTCTAATTTTACTTTCCAGTTTTAGACTGTGTAACCCCATTGCCTTTTAAGCTAAGACATGTTTTACTTTAAGAACTCTTCTTCCCTTCTAATCAAAGAATGTTTTAATTTTTGTTTCTTAAAGAAACAGCATAGACTTTTCTTTATTCCCCCCAGGCTGTTGTAAAATAGGCCTTACACATTTTAAATTACAGTTGTGGCTCCTTAATCTTTTCAGCTTTTCAGGCTCTTCTGTTCAGGGTTAAGCACGAAAATGTGCTGCAATAGTATTGCTATTCTCATTATCATTCGTCTGCTTCTACTCAACTATTTGCTAAAAAAAAACCCAAAGAAACCAGCTTTACTGAGAAAGTTTGCAGATGATGCACAGATTGATAGAACAATAAATAGCATTTATGTATTTGAGAATAGAGTTAGCTGCTGTACCGAGCTGAGCTCAAATTTTTTTATCTAATCTCTACCAATTTCAGTGTCAGTGTTTTCCACAGTCATACAATTCTTAAGGGTGACAGGTTTTTCAGTTTCCAGGTGTGTGACCTTCCTCATTTATGTGTGTTCAGACTCACTGCATGAATGAGTTCCCCTTCCTACCAAACAACCCAGCTGAGTATAACTATTTCAATGCAGTTTATCATTCCACCAAGCTGTGTATCATCTGCAAACTTTATTAGCAGCACTTTTCCTATTTTCTTCCTTGTGGTTCATAAAAACGCTAATTGCTAAAATGAGATCAGGGGCTTAACACCTGTTGAACTGGTAATGATTTAACATCCAGTCAATGTACAGTTCAGTATATACTTTACTGATTATTTTTATGTTAATCTAAAAAATAAGAGTACCATGAAGTACCAAAATAAACTCTATTCAAAAAATGTAGTTATGGCACAGCCAAGTGTATTTCTAAAAAGAATGAAATACATAAAATGCAGAGTTGTTATAATTATTGTTAAAAAGATCACTTGCATGTGATTATTTAATAACGTTCCTAGACAAAGATTTCAAAGTTGTTTTGTTTTTTATTTTACCTTTTATATGCACTTTCATGGCTACACTCTGGCTATTGTGTTCCCATCTGAGGAACGCAAACCACCTATGGTTTATGGGACACTTTGACTGGGTTTGCAGCTGCTTTGTTTCATCAGAGCAATGAAGAGCTGCTGAAACAGATTCTAGCACCCTTTGCTTTCTGTGCTCCAAATTCCTCCTGATTTGTCACCCCCCCACCATAATTTTCCTTCATACCCCCTTGTTTGCATTCCCATTTCTTGGCTTTATCCTGTGAATATGAGGAACTCCTTAGGCTCATGCAATTCTTTTCCCCTGTATGCCAAACTGGTACTTAATTCTGGTGGAGTGACCAGCTGCCAAGAGCACCAGCTTTGTTGGGGATGACAGCAAAACCTCCCTGCTCTGCCACCTTCTTATCTTGTGCCCCAGACTTAGAGGGTGCACATGTCCCTTTCCTCTTCATCACTCCTGCAGGGAGAGGGCTCCTGGTTTCCCCTTTGGTGCAGAAGACAAGCATTCTTCTTCCCACCTTCCTCTCAGCTTGCCTGCAAATAGGGTCTGGCACAATAGGTGCTTTCCTCTCAGAGGCTTTATATGAATGACCATACTTGCTGTTGGTTTTTGTAACTGGAAGTTGTTTTGTTGTTGTTGTTGTTTTCCCCCCCATGCAGAGTTGTTCCCTTTTGGACTGGCCACCATCATCCATTGTTCTCCATGAAACAGAAACTGCCATTGCCCTCGGGGGAGATGGTGGTTGCCTATACTGTGAGGCATCATAAAACACAGACCCCGTTGGGAACAATGGGGAAAAGCCTTCTCAACGTGGCCACCAGCTGAGGCCCACGCTGAGCACTGCGGAGCAGCCATGCTGAGGGGAGGCAGTGGTCCACCAAGGAGCCTCTTGGCCCTGCCTGAGGGAAAACGAGATTGCATGCAATAGGAAAAATACCCAAACCAAACCAGCTTAATTAAAAGAAGCAAGTGAAATAAAGTCTTTGTGCAAGGTTTCAAAGAGTTCTGCTTCTGTGTGAGTTAGCAGAGTTCTTAGCCAGTTGTGTAGGGGAGGTTGAAGTTCTTTTTGGCACTCTCTCTTCTGGTTGCCTTGATTCCCCCTTAAAAACTAAGTGAACAAAATTCTTATTTGACAGTTTTAATAGGAAACAATTTTTGTCACAGAATAATAAGCATTTTGTCTATGAAAATATGATATTTTTCCACCCTCCTTCACTTTTTACTCGGCAGCTTTCTTCCCCTTAAATTCTTGGCTCTGTTGAGTATGTGCTATTTTTTAATAAGATCGGAGATAAAGAAAGGTCTGATAATGGGTGGTTCATTTTTAATCTCTATGTAAATCAATACATTCAAATATGTCTTTCAAGTTGCTGCAGAATTTGTAATCAAACCATATGTATTGTACTTCTAAGGAGACTACACTGTATTTTTTTCATGGAGAGTAAAGAATCATCAACAAAGCATACCTGAGTTTGAAAATTGTACCTAACTCTAGGGTATTTTATTGCCTCTGAAACATGAATATAGTTGGAGAAAATATTTTTAAAGATGACAAAATTTGAGGGTAATGATCAACGATCTTGCAGAAACCATGCTTTTGGAGTGTTGTGATTATTTTTGAAAACAAGCATTGTGAGTCAGAGAAATAAGTTGGCAAGACCTATCTTCACAAGAATTTAAATTGTTCAGGTAATTAAAATCGCAGTTAGCATACTCGCCCAAGTCAAACTGTGATCTGCTAAAATCCCTTACACATAAACCTTCAGATCTCCATGCTTGTACATTTACAGTTCCATTGGATGAACAGTCATTAGCTGACATTATTCTTCATAGCAGAAAATTTTCTCTTGAGCAGAAGTCTTGATCCTGCCAGAGAGTGACACTTTATGATTATGCCTCTGACCATGTCAGTGTCCTTGTAATTCAAGTGATAAAATTGATCTGTAAAGATTTAGTATGTGCTCTCCGCTCTTTAGAGTAGGGACAGTAATTACTTTGAAAGTAGCGATTGATCTAGAACGAAGAAGCCACATTCTTGCCGGAGACAGTGAGTTACTGGTATTGTACACTTAATAATATGACTTTGGGAGCTGGGAGGCAGATTTTCAGTTTTGAATCACCATAAATCCCACTCAGGGTGCTAGGTGTGCTGGTTGCCTTCCACACTGGCTGAGTATTTAGGAATAGCTTAAACAATGGAGTCCACTGCCCCAAAATAAGCATTGAATGCCGGGTCAGAGGATCGATTAAAATGATTGAAACAATGGAAAGCAGGAGGAAGCCAGGAGGGAGCAAACCCAAAAATCATGGTACAAGAAATGAAGTGAATACACAATGGTCTTGAAACAAAGCCAAGGAGTTTTTTGAGCAGAGCCCAGACTGCAAGCAGATCTGGGATCATGAGCAAAGCAACAGATTCTTGCTCAATCTTACTGTTATTTCAAGAAGTGGGACTTTTTCTGTAGTAAAACAAGATTACTTCAAAGAAATACCTGGCTCTTGTAACCAATTTCTCATTCTAATGGAAACAGCCTGCGATGTCGTGCATACTGGCTAACTGCTCAGGCCATGGTGGAGTTAGACACTAAAACCAGAGAGGGCAAACAATAAGGAAAAACAGGAAAAGAGACAGAGGGAGATTCTAGAAAAAGACATGGCAAAGTGGGAGAAAAAGGAAAACTTGCAGGAAATCAACCTAAGGCACAGAGCTATATAAGAACTTAGTCAGGATGTAATCTTCAGAGTGATAGTCAGTCAACCAAGTGTCTCAGGGAAAGAGTAAACCCTAAAGTGCACCCATGTTCAAATTTCTGATCAAAAAGAGCCTGTCCCTCCCGCCCCTTGGCCTTTTCAGAAAAGCAGCCCTCTCTGACAGGCAGCCAGGCATCATGATGGAGGGCTAAAACACATGAAGCTGCTGCCCATTTGGAACACACTCTGTCTCCTTTCACATCTGCAGAGCATTTAGCTGCTTGCATCTGGTTGTGTTTGCGCAAATATAATTCCATATTCACTAATAATTCCCGAGGCTAAAGGCCCCTCTCCTGTAACCTTGTTAATATTCTCACAAGGCCTGGTGTGAACGCCTCACAGCATTTGGATTAGAATTCAGTCTGGTGGGTTTTCCAACCACCCCCCCCCCCCCCCCTTACTCTTTCTCTCTCTCGTACTTTTCTGGCCTCCAGTTTCCTGGCCACCCACATGACGAGACACTCTCCCTCCCGCTCTCTCCCCATTCTCAGTTTCAAGGAATTTCCTTTTGTCAAAGGCGAAGTGTGATTGACATATTTTCCCCCTCTTAAGTGCAGTCTTCTTAATACTTGATTTAACTATGTCCTTATGGGGCTCGTATAATCATTACCTAGGTGAGAAAGAGACCCCCTGCTCCCTCACTACCATCCAGTCTTGGCCTTCAAGCGCCAGACAACTGGCTACTTAGCTCTTTTAACGTGGTTTTTATTCACTTTTTAAAGACATTTTTATTAATTTGGTGGTGATGAGGTGTTCCAGATTGACAGCATTGGAAACTGAAGTAATTTGTTTGTCCACTAAACATGTTCCACCGAAGCAGCACAACCGCCAGCTCCCCTACCAGCGTTCCTGGGGATCCCCTTTCAAAGCACCTCACCAAAGCCAGAAAAATTGCCTTCTCCTCTGGCCTTTGCAGAGAGAAGGCAATTCAATTTTCTAATCAGTCCTCATCCCTGATGCTAAGACTGATAAAAAAATGAGCTGGAGCTCACCCTGACCACAGTGTCACGAGAATGGGGGATGTGAGCATTTTGCTGGTCCACTTCTGGTCTCTGCTTTCTGTAGCACGAGAATTGGTTTCCTTTTGTTCTCCAGACTTTTTTCCATGTGACATGCGTAGCACAGGCCATGAACAAATGTCCCCCCCAAGCAGAGTCCAAGGTGCGTTAGGGTGAGGACAAAGGGTTGAAGGAGAGGATTTGGGAATGTAGGTGTGCTGCTGGCAGAAAAAGAGGAAGACAAATCCCCAGGCTGATAGCTTGGAGTCCTTAATGATTCCCGGGGTGATCTCTGTTGGGTACCCTGCTGCATTGCTCTGTTTTCACCCATGTCTTGTATACAGGAAAGTAGCACTCTGCAGTATGATGTCTGTAGCTTGGCTGTGGGTATGGAATTGAAGAGGTAGCTCAGACTAAGCAAAAAATTTTCAATACAATGTAGGAAGGGTTACTAATGAGTTTTTGAATCAAGATTTGCAAGATCTTAGCACATCTTTTAATCCATATGAGAGCCAACCAGAGTTTTGTATTGAATTTAACAGTAATAGTCCAGAAAACTGATTATTATAACCAACATATAAGGAAATGTTTATAATTATGTATGTTGAAAATTTTTGCCACATCACTGTAATACTTTGTTTTCAGTTGTGTGTGGACTTTGCTATATATGAAATAACTACAGTGAAATTTCCCATGTCAGGGATTAATCTCTGTGTCTTGCATCCTTCTTTTCCCCTTTCTGTAAAAAATGGAGAAAAGTAAATAACTGAATTTTCAGGAAAAGTTTTGGGAGACTATTCTTACATGTGCTAGAAAACCTGAAAGGGATACCAGTAACAATTAATAGTCCATACCTAATCTGGATGAAAGTGTTGTCTTTTGATCAGCGTATGGGGTGGAGGGTCCCTCTGATGTCAGGAATGTATTCTTGTCCATTTCTGTGAAAATTTTCCCGCATTTAGTCAAGTTTTGAGCCTGAGGGAGTCCCACTTCACACAAAGACATTAGAAATGTTTGTTCTCTGAAGGATTTCTGCCTGTTCTGAACCTCAGAGGGGGATGGCAACCTTATCTCCCTGCGCAGCAGTAGGCTACGTGATGTGCCCATGTTCTCTCAAGGCAGGGGAGATGAACAGTGCTACTCCCTCCACTGTGGTTTCAGTGTTTGTCTGACAGAGCGTGGGAGAGGAGAAGGAACCTTTCTAGCAAGACTGCAAAAGGTAGGGACCTGGGTTTCAAGTGCTGTGAGTGAAGACTTTGGGACAAAAAGCTGCTGAGCTCAATACCTTGATGTTCTGAGAAGAGGGTGGGGGGCTGACAGGTAGGACTGCAAACATGATGAGGGAGGAGCATGGACCTTAGATGGTTGTCTCCAGAAACACAACAAGAATTTCCACACAGTGGAAATTCATAAATTAAATGCAAGTGGGGAAAGAAATCCCTAGAACTAGAAATTTAATGATTCAGGCTTCAGAGCAGTTTTTGGATGATATGCAGTATAAGACATGAGACACCTATTGAACAGTGGGTATAAAAGAAGACCTTGAATATACAGAATCTTCAACAGAGATCCAATGGAAAGTTGTATGGGGTTATGTAATCCAGCATGGTGAGGTAGCTCACAGACAGAGCTGGAGGTCAGGGTTATTTCTGAATAAAGCTGAAATAAAGTCAGGCTTATTACTGGTGGTCCTTGACATCTGGGTATTTGACTTTGCAACATTACTAGTTTTTCATATGTATTACGTAGTATAAATATTATCATTAATAATAAATTATTATTATTATTTTAGTATATGTTATTCATATTATGTACCATATGAATAATGTAATAATAATATTATTCATACAGTACATAGACCTGGTATAGCCTATAGGCCAGGAACTCACTGCTGCAAAGTGAGTTAAGTTCTTTATCTTATTAATGGCTTAAATTAAGTTAATTAACACACGTTTACCTTAGCTCTGGCTCCAAGCCATAAGGATTCAAAAGAACACATCCTTTGCAAAGCCAGATTCTGTGTATTCTGCAATGAGACAAGACCAAATGGTAATGATATAAAAAAAATCCTTTCATTCTTGTCTTCCTTTCTTCACACAAACATGTGCATCTGTGGCCCATATCTGCTGAAAATAGTCATCACCACAATATGGCAATGAATATTTTCTACCATTCTTTTAAGAAAGCTTTTATCTTTTCTTGGCCTCCAATGTCTCCAGGCAATCTATCTCCATTGTCAGGGCCTTGTTTTGTGAAGTATTGTTTCAAGAAGCTTAGCCCAGGACTTTTTTCTTTCTGGTATGTGCTTGGGAAGGAGTTAATTTGTAGATGGCTTAAGCAGTGTATCAGATCAGAGTCCTCAGCCTTGCTGCTGCCATGTGCCAAATGCTTCCCTTGCCACAAAGACCCATGACCTGTTTTGCCCTGGCTTTGCATGCATTTGGTTTGCAAGCTGGCCAGAAATTCATGTTGGGTACCTGACTACAAATATTGGTAAAATACTGTGCTTTTGAGTCAGGGAAATGTGCCAGATTCCACTGGTGTGGAATAAAAGAGTTAGTGCTTCCAGAAGGTGATGCGAGAACTGTTGTTTCCAGCCCCAAGGCAGCTCTGCCTTGCTGCAATGGTTTGCCCCTGGTTCAGGTTCTGACAGTTCTTTCCATAACTGTGATAGTCAGAAGCTTCTTGAAATAAAAGCTATGATTTCTAGGGCATGGTTTACGGTCAGCCAGTTGTCCATGGGCTGCAGAGCTTGGGAAGCAGGGGCTCTGACTGTGCAGCAGAGCAGGCTGTGCCCCAGAGCAGCTCACACTCTTCAGGATTGCTGTTCTGCTTTTTCCTCTGAGGCATTTCTGTTGAACGCCTTGTGCCACACATGGTTGTGCATGTCACCTGTGAGATGAATTCTCCACCCTTGTGTCCTGTTGGGCCACTCTTCTGTCTGATGTTAGGTGAAGCATGGCTCCCCTGCCTACCTGCCCAGCCTCAGGACTGTGGTGTGATGTTTGGAGGGGTTCTTAGGCTTACAGGATTGTGTTGTTAACAACAGTGCTCTAGGTAAGAAAAAAAAAGAAACTTCTGCAAACTGTCAACCAGCCTTGGCTTTCAGAATGACCCAATAGCTCAGAAGACAAGTGACCTGGAACCTACTGGAATATTTATATTCTCCGGTTTTGCTGAAGAATATCCCCTCTGTTCTCTGTCATCAAAAATTGACAATAATAATATATCTTCTTTTTAATTCAAAGTAACAAATAATCCTGCATCGTCCTTGCCAGATTTGAATAGCTTTAAATCTTTCTCTTTTCCAGCTGTTTGAATTGCTAATGGATATGTCCGGTGTTTTCCAGGTATATGTACAATAGTATGTTACAGCTGCATGTAAAATAGTCCTTTCCTTAGTGTTCTTACAGTGTCAAGAAAGGGTACAGAAATTCTGGAATTGGAAATTGGGAATGGGATGACTCCATCACAGTCCTGGAGAATAGACCTGGACGTCACCACCTGGTCAGCACGAGGGTCCAGTTTGGAGTATGGGGAACACAATGCAGAAAGCCTTTGAATCACTCCATTGTCATCAGGTAACTGGGAAGCCCACAGGTGAAGTTTGCCTCACCTCCTTTAATGGCCAGGCCAAATATCAAATACCAGGCTGCTGCTTCTGCTTAAAAATTGAAAAACAAAGACCTTTCTGTCCCCTCATTCCCCCTCAAACAATGAGCAAACATGAGGAAAGCTGGGCCTTTTGGTTTTGAATCAGTAATTTGACAACTACACTATGAACAAGGACTGATAGCAAGGACAGTTAAGATGTGGAATAAGAGAGCAAGACAATCCCAAATCCAGGATTTCTCCTAGGAAGAGGGAAAACTGGGATATGGCAAATGATGTGTCTGTTAAGACATGAGTGATCAGGAGTTCCCTTCTGCATCTGATTTTGAGCTGCCTGCAGACATGTAAGGTGCTGCTGTGGCCTGAGGTGTGAGACAGGGTGCCTCCTTTAGGCTTTCCAGAGGCAGCTCCTGTTCCCGTGAATGTTTTGGACAGTGAATGGCATTGTTCTGGGGGCTGCAGCTTGCACCGAGAGGATTTATACACAATGTCAAATCCCTTCTGTCTTGACCCCTCCTGACTCCTGGACATCTGTAAGGGAACACCCCTGAGATGGTATCTGCAAAGAACTGTTTATTTTGCAGTGAAGGGTAATCTCATAATAACCAGGGAGTTCCTCCAAGTTCCTGGGAGTACGGAGTGAACCTTGCCCAGTGTTGCTGGCTGAAATGTTGCAAACACAAATACAATGGAGGCTCTGAAGAAGACAGAGGGGCTCAGCACCCACGGCCCATGTTTATTTTCTCCAGAGATGAAGGGAAGACTGCAGGTCAGCAGGAATTGTGCATTTTGACTGGTATTTATTGACTCAGAAGTCCTTGCTGACAGACAGACAGACAGTCAGGCAGGGAAGGGTTCCATTACAGTGACGTTGTTTCTTTCCCTCCTCTCCCCCGAGGCTCTCACTGCTGGCACTCTGCATGTTGCCGTGGCTTCTCCAGCTGGTGCTGGGGCGAATGGCAGCCGCCTTTCACCCTGCTGCTGCTGGAAGCCTGGCTGCCCGCAGGGAGCACTGCTGGGCTCTCAGCGACACCCACAGCACATCTGTCAGAGATGTGGCAGCAACGCGGAGCTTGGTGCTCAGCCTTCCCTCTGCGACCTGGGTGAAGGCTGGAGGTCTGGGTAAGATGCTGTAGCCTGGGTGGCTACAGGGGGTCAGTGTACAGGGTCTGTCTGAAAGGGAAATACATCCCTGAGCTGTGTTCAGCCCCGTTTCCATCTTCCAGTCCCTGGTGCAGTCACTGCTAATTAGGTCTCTGATTGCCTATCTCTAATACTGTGTTTTAGGAGAGATTTGAATCCTTCCTGTGACTGACAGTAAGGCAGATCTACTGACAGCTATATGCAGGGATTCTACAACACTGAGCAGCCTCTGTTCATGCTAAGGGCCATGGCTTTAATACTTTTGATTCCCAGTAGAGATCCTCTAGAGTGTCCCTTTGGATTTAAGACTGTGCTGGAGACTTGTATCTCTTGCAAGCAGTACAGTTACCTGTTCTTTTAGCCATCAAAAGCAAGGGGGTTTTTTTTATGAGTCCTCACTGGAAATGTAAAATACTGTATTCTTTATCCTTTGTCAGAATTGAGAGGCAAAATGTACATGTTTAAACAGCATGAATTGTTTCTCTTGTCTCCACACTCTCAGGGGTTTTTTTAAGGTGAGTTATCTCATTTTAAGTCGATTAAACCTAAGGATGCAGCAGGCTGGGATACAGGGTATCATAGAATCATGGAATGGTTTGGGTTGGAAGGGTCTGTAAAGATCATTTCAAAACCCCTGCCATGGGCAGGGACACTTCCTGCTAGATGAGGTTGCTCAGAGCCCCATCCAGCCTGGTCTTGAACACTTCTGTGGATGGGACATCCACAGCTTCTCTGGGCAACCTGTTCCAGTGTTTCATCAACCTCAGTACAGAATTTTTCTGCAGTATCTAATCTGCAGGCAAATTGCCAACTGCCTTGCAGTTTGAAGCTGTTTCCTCTGTCCTGTCACTCCATGCCCTTGTAAAAAGTCCCTCTTCAACTCTCTTGTAGCCCCTTCAAGTATTGGAAAGTGTGTAGGATCTCCCTGGAGACTTCACTTCTCCAGGTTGAACAACACCAACTCCATCAGGAGTGTTTGCAGCAAAGCAATGCCAGGTAATTCTGACCACAGGTTCTTTATGCACTTCACAAACATCATATCAGCAGCATGGACAAGTGAATCACAATGCTCTCTTGCTTAGTGAAATTTACATTAGGGATGCTACAAAGTGGCAATGAGGGGGCCCTCCCAGTTTCAATCTCTATGGATGTGCTGCCTCTGCAAATACGGATGCACATGAATGAGAACCCAAGCATCAGATAATTCAGTCCACTTCTTGACTGCCAATGCAAGATTATGTGCAACAGTACAAGTTTTGTTTTAACAGTTTTAAATCATGAGATATCTTCCATGTTTGGATTCTGGCTGTTTTTCCTGTAATTTGATTCATGCAGTGAGGCATGGTTGCAACACTTTTCTGTTCTGTCACAGAATGCTTCTTACATCACCTAACATATATGGAATTCTTTTCAGGCTCTACCTCATTAAAACCCGATGCTTAGATCTCCTGCCTCCCTAATGTACAGGGGCAGATCTAGGCATATTTTCACTTTGAAAAGATTTCCTCTCCTTTTCATTAATGACAGCTGTACAGCTGTCTAAAGACTGTGGAGATTTCCCTCTGCACTGCTGTGTTTACTGTCTTTGTAATCTGTTTTGGAGAGCCACATGCTTTTGTTCCCCCAGTAAAGCTCTTTTAAGTAGAACCTGTTTTCCTTAATGTGGCATTCCCTAATGTGGCCCTCCCAGTAAATAAGAATAAAGAGGATGAGGGGTTCAATATGTGTGTGGTGGATGCCAATGATGGGATGGTACTGCAAGGCAAATGCTTTCCTGTCTCTGTCTTAGCTGCTTAGGGGATGTCTCTTGTCAAGGGGCTGAAGAAGTGCATCTCTGTGTGAGGGTGCATATGGAGCACCTTCAGGGTGCTTTTAAGTGCACACCGACTTTCAGTGCTACGTGTGGGAAGAGCAAACCAGCCCGTAAGCATTTTATCCCCTAGTCTTGGTGAGCTTTATGTCCAGCAGAGCAAAATACATTTCAAGTACTTGGCAGAGTCGTCAGCACTCTAATGGCCTTCCGTGCCTGAAGAGGGAGTAGCTCGACCGTAGAGATTCACCTGTGGGCTGACTCGGGTACCTGGGATGTCCCAAGCTAATTCCTGTTTGAATAAGAGCACATACATAGAAAGAAAGCTTGATTTAAAAGCAAACTAGATGATTACCAGTCTGTTGCATTACTATCCCACTGCAACTTTATTTTCTCTGTCTTTAATGCACTGCATTTCTCACCTTTCCCCATGAGGTATAGTGTCTTTATGGCAGTGGCTTTCAACTTGTGACCACAGAATTCTGCAGGTTGAGGGGACTGCTTCTAGAGGGTGTGTGAAGTAAAAGCAAGGTACGTGTGCTGTGCTGTTCTCTATGTATGTGAAATATCTACAGTAGATATCTGTGTGCCCATTGGGATGGTCAGGAAAGTAAGATGAAAGGTTTTTCTCATGGGAAGAAGCAGGGTATTTAAATCCTAAGTTTATGGCAGTTTTGTAATCTTCAGATTCCTTTAGTTCTGCTTTGTTTCAAGAGAGGCATGCAGACTGGTACTTTGTAGATTGATGACACCTCCCAGGAGTGTCCTGTACATGCAGAAAGAAAGGATATACAGTGCAAGGAGTGTTCACATGTGATTAGAATAGGTTCCCTGTTATGGAAATATACTGTACCTGGCTCAAAATTCTGCATGAGGAAACCTTGGACGTGACATCCATGCACAGGGAAGATGCTGACATCAAAGAGTGAAAGCAATCTCTTTAATAAATGCAGGCACAGATGAAAACCTGTCCTGGACTTGGAGGTGAAAATTTTTTGATCCTGTGCAAATGACTATAAATCAGTTATATTTGATCTCTAATTCAGATCCCACTTAATCCCTTTCAAGGACACTCCATTGTGTTCTACTCCATTTCTTCTACCCTTGCTCAAAGTGCTACCATGGCCTGTTTGGCCACCATGTTAACTTTTGATCCTGATTTTGCTCAGCACCTTGGAGTCCCTTTTCTTCAGAGCCTGTGGTTGCATCTGTTTGGGGCAGCTGTATTCTAGGAACACATTATTTTGCTGTTTATGCTTTCCCTCCAAAGCAAGTGACAGTCAGGCACAATAGATGCAACAAAAGCCTGCATCCATCATTACTTGTAGTTAAATGTTAAGTTTTCCCTGCAAACCTCAGTAAGCTCCACTTAGCTTAGTTATCCCTGTCACTGCAGAAGAGGAGACAGATTTTGCTGTTTTGCCTTCTACCAGTGAATCCTCAGCAATGAGTGGTACTTAAGGTATAGATAATAACCCACATTGTGCAGGTCTACAGTCCTACTGTCATTCATCCGTGGCTTAGGACAAGGAAAAATTAAGTTCGGCAGTGTGGCCAGAGACAGCTAAAAGCATTTCTTTAAAGTAGCAGTTCTCTGGGTTCTTTGTCAGATCTCCCTTTGGTTTTGTTTCTTTCCAAAAACATCTTGTGTTTTCCTGCAGGCAAACAAAATGATATGAAGTATTATGTGTACCTAATTTATACATAACATCTATACAATGCAAGGCACACAACTGAGTCTCCACAGAAGTGTACACTCACAATTGTGTAGGTTTATAAGTTTAGATACTTTAAGTGATGCTGGATGTTGTTTATGCACAAAATGAAACTAAAGTATAAATGTATGCTGGAAGCTAATGAATTTTTGTTGAACATGAGGATAGAGCAAAAAAAGCTTAATTAAGTATTATTTTGTCTAAAATAAGCAAGGGTGCACCTACCTAATCCTGGGTAGAAATGAAATTTTTGTCACTGACTCTTGACCATACATGTTTAAGTTGGAAAACCCTAGCTTTTAAGTTCAGGTTTTGCAGCATAGATCAGCTGTATTATGAACTAGGAGTTATGTAGTATGAAGTGGGAAATGGTGCTTTTCTTTAAAGGCTTGACTTCTTCCACTTTTGTCATGTTTTTGTTCTGTGCTTATCCTATGTCCCCCTACTTTATTTCCATGTCTCTCAACTGCACCTGAAATGCCTGTTATTAACATGTACTGTTAATATTGCAAACTTACTTTTCAGAAGTGCAACACAAAACCAAAAGCAGTTGCTTTTGGCCTCAGCTGGAATCCAGCACCTCTGAAAGTCAGGCACTCCTGTTTTCCAGTTGGAAGAACTGATTCTCTTCTATAAAATGCTTTGAATTTAGAATTTAAAGAACTTTCAATCTGTGTAGGTTTTAAAACACTGTGTACATGCTATGTTCATACAGGAATCTGGCAGCCATTTCTAGGGAGCATTAAGCAACAAGATCTTGTACTGAGCAGCAGAAATATTTTTTATTTAGAGATTACATAACTCTAACAAAATGGAAACCAGCCCCCGTGCTTCACTGTAGACCAGAACTTTCTCTTCCCAGATGGAGGGTGACCTTTAATTGTGTCAGTTCCACCCCACATCCTCAGAAAACAAGGACAGCTGCTTCACACATGAAGGGAAGCAGGGACTGAAGGAACCATGTCGATCTAGGATAGATCAAGACGAAGGTAACCTTACAAAAGCTTCACAAATCTGATTTCATCCATCAGTCAGGTCTCCAAGAGTGTCCAGGTAAAAATAATTGGTCTTAAGTGTCACACAGTGAATGAGCCCCCACCTACCTCTGTCCCTTTAGCAGCCAGAGCTCTAGCAGTACTGATGCATCCAGCAAAGCTGCCTGTCACTGCTAATCCATGTGGGATGGATCAAGCAGTGTTTGATGCTAGCAGTACAAAGAGTGACACTGAGCTGGAGTGGGAGGACTGGGCAGAAGGGGAGCTGATGGTGCCCTCGGGCTCAGTCTGCTGGAGGAAGGAGTTCCCATGTGGACTTCGTGTAACTGGGACTCAGCAAAAAGAGAGAAACTAGAAACACACCAAGTGTTCTTTCCCGAGTTAATCAGTCAGTACTCTTATATCCCTTATCAATAACTGTCCTAAAAAATCCACCACCAGCTGTGCTCCCCTATCTTTCACTCCTCTTGTTCCAGACACTCTCTTAAGCATTCAGGGTTTATATTCTCTTTCCCTATTCCTTTACTGTCTTCATGGTGCAGAAGGGGTGGGTAGGCAGGAGGTGCTGGGACCCCTTCTGTGGAGCAGCTGTGATTGCTTCCCAAGGATGTGTGAGAGTTGGGAAAGATTGCGAGGTCTGATTTTTTACTGTATGCTGAAAGGCTTTCTCCATCACCCTGAAGAAGGACCTGAGGAGTGCTGAAAAGGTATAGAGTTGTCAGCCCTGAAACAAAAGCATTTGCACAGTTGGGAAGTAACTGGACAGTGTCTGTGTCCTCTGATGAGCTGAGACAATTCCATTACCCACATCTTGCCATAAATCAGCGAGTTCTACTCTCTGAAACAGGTATTCAGTGTGTGCTCTGCTGTTCCTGCAAGTTTGGGGCTCTTGGCCAGAGAAATTACTTTGGTGAGGTGGTGGCATGGAGTCATGGCAGTAAAGACTTTATCATTTCTTTTGACAAAGTTGTCACTGAAGGCAGTCACTTGCTAAAACCCGGGTTTAAAATAGGAATTCCCTTTGTTTATGTTAACTTTCTGTGAACAGTCAAGCAATTTACTTCTATTGACAAGAAAATCTGTAAAAAGTCAATGTCAGAGATACATATGTGTGCATTTAAGTAAACTGGTTTAAAGTTTGAATGCATAAGCATTCAGTTTTGAAGTGCTTACACATTCCCTGAGCCAAAGGAATGGAAACAATACAATGTGATTTATCTGACCAATCAAACCTAACCCAGACAGCTGTGGTGCAGGCTCTCCTGCTGGCTGCTATTTTCATGCCTGCACAAGAGGGTAGATGCCTCACATGATTGTGTTTTTGTTGTGATCTTGGCACTCTGCTCTTCTTGCCGATGACTCAGAAGCTAGGAAAAGGACAACCTGCCTCCAAGGGTCAAATGGGAAAAGCCCAGGAAATCTGGTGCTCACCAAGCAGCTGCCTATCCATGGTCTTGACTGTGTTTGACCTTTCATTTCTATATTTGAATATGGATGTGTTGATAGAGGAGCAGTTTGCGTGCTGTGCTGGATGTGAAATCTCACTCCCCCATAACTGATTCAAAATCACTAAAGGAGCTATGGACAAATTCTATTCCCCAGGTTGCATATTTGGACAGAATACGCTGACATTTTGTGTCACTGTGTTGTTCTCATGTAACATGGGGGATGCATGACATCCTCACTGAAGTAACAGATTCAAGCTATACCTTGTATCCCTCCTGTGTGTATATCCCTATGAACAACTCAGAAATAGCATACAAAGCCCTCATTAAAAAGAAAAAAAAACCAAAACACCGACACCAAGAACCAACGTCTAGATTGCTCAGGGACATGCCAAAACACCAGCAAAGCTGCTGCCAAACCTGAAGATGTCTAAATTCCTGGCAGGGCTATTCCATAGCCAGCAAACCTCCTTGTGATCTTGAAAGTGCTGCTGAGCAGTTAAATCTTGGCTGCTTTAGGTAGCACAGCACATAACCTGCAAGATCTCGAGAAGAAAACCAGAGAGGTGTGAGCAGGATTCCCCTGCACAGCCCTCAGGTCTCTCTTACACCACAGAAATCCATGCCTGGGATTCAGGCAGATTATGTGCATGCTTGTGGTATGCTAGTGATCCCACCCAACAGCATGGATCAGTCCACAGCTCCCTGTCCATGCTTGCTCTTGGCTTCTCTCTTACTTGTCTTGTAAGATTCCTTCTATCTTGTAAGATCCTTCCATCTTAATCCATTACAGGGAATCTTTGCAAAGGACTTGGGACAAAAGGTAATCTGTGGACAGGTCTGTATTTTCAAGGGGCACATTCTGACTGGGGTGGGCACTTGGAACAAAAGGACACTCAGGATGCAGTGCTCCTCAAATCAAATACTTAATTAGCTGTAGTAGCACGACCTGCTTGCTGTCTAAAGTCACTTGTCAAACAAAAGTCTCCCTATAAAAACAATTTTTTTTTAGATCAGAAGAATTGAGTGGTTTTCCCTTTTCAAACCAGAAATAAAGGCAGATGGATACCTCATGTGTGAGTACTACCATTTTTGGTTTGTTGTTGATCCTTCCCATGCTTTCAGGTGAAACCCAAGGGTGGCTCCCAAGGGTGTCTATGGCTGTGAAGGGACCATTTTCTGAGGTGTGGGGAGGCTCCTGGTGGGAGCCTCTGGTGGCCTCCACAAGGGCAGGAGCAGCAAACATCTGCTGCACACGTTTTGTGTAGCTCTTGTTTGCAGCAGCCGTGCAGGCAGCACAGTGCATCTCACACATTTTCTCAATCTGTATCCCAACCAGGTAGGATTGACAGCTGGAGAAAACCATCTATTCTGGGTGCTAAATAGGTTATCCGCCATCCGTAAGAAAGAAAAGCAGTGAGCTTTACAGCCCTGCCTCCCAGCCCTGCCCTTGGTTGTGACTTTGCCACTGGCAAGGCTGAGTGCCTGACCCCTGCTAACGTGCGGTGCCTTTAATAAGGAGAGGGAGGGAAGTAATTTTATACTCAGCATGCGAGTGATTCATGTTCTCAAAGGGGATAAAAATGTTATTAGAAAATTCTCCTGCCAAATGTGTGGCAAATGAAACCAATTTATTAATGCTGTGAAGCCAACGTGTGAAATTGGGATAAAAGGTGCGGTCTCACCGCTGTGCTTGCTGTGGCAGAATGTGTGTGAGACAAAGGGCTCTTGTCCTCCGAGAGGGGATGCTGCTGTTGTGACCGCACACACCAGCAGCAAACAAACACAGCAAGTTCTCTTCAGCACAGATGCACTTCAAAGTGTTGGGATGAGAGATGCCAAGACTTAAAAAGTAGACCTTGATCATGGGTGATCAAGCTGCTCCCTCAAACCTGTAAAACATTGTCAGGGCACTTTTGAAAATGCTTTTATTCATTTCATAATTCCCATTCATTTAGAGTTACTATTTATTTTATTATATGTTAAGCAGTTTCAGTGTTCTGTGTGTCTCACAAGACACAAAATAAAATCAGTCCCAGGTCCCCGAATACTCCTGACCTGAAATGAAGCCCACACAAGCAAGGCATGGGTTTGGAGACAGGAGGCTCAGACATGGCCCATGCTTTCATAGTAATCTATTTTACATGGGACAGTGATGAAGGTGACCACATGTTCATGGAGTACCTATAAAGCAGGTGCTGTACTATTGACAAAAGCAAGGTGGAAGAGGTTTATACTGAAGTGACTCTTGAGAGGTCCAGAGTCCTCTGCCCTGGTGCCCTTAAGCTGAAAAGATCTGTGACTCTTTCTGCATCCCCCTGGTTTTCTCTCTCTCTCTTCCATCTCCATGCTGGATGTGACTGAACAAGACTGAAACAGTATGGATGGAGCTAGAAGCAGGATGAGCAAGTCTTAGCTCCACTTCTTTCTACTTCGTATGCAAATTGTGTCATCTGCCTGTTTTCAGTGCCTGGAAAACATCAGCATTTGGACAAAGAACAGCCAGAGCCTGTCAGGACAAAGGAAATCTGTGGAGGAATTTCTGCCTTGGAAAGCTTGGCTTCTCCAGAACAGTATCTGACTTCAAATTATCATGTAAGTACTCATACACAGTTCTTCTGGACTCCTTTCTCTTCTTGAACAGCCCCCAAAGCATAGATTCTAATAACTCAATTTTTTAGTTGCAGGTATCTAAAAATCTGGACCTTGTTTAATTAAATTCTTTTTTCACTGGAGCAATCATCTTCTCCAAGATGGTTTGTTGTGTTATTTTATACTCAGAAACAAGGCAGAGGATTGTTCTGATCAATTTCTAGAGAGCTTTAACCCAGGCATCAGCTCACTTAGCCTATCCAAGACCAATCTTTCTGCTCACATTTCATTCATTAAAGCACCTGCGATATTATCCCCATACTCTGGCAGTGGGGCAGAAGGGTCAAGCTTTGAACAGAGAAGTGAAGTGGATTCTGAATGTTCCTGGACAAGAAGTGTGAAATCTGCCTGTTGTTCTTTTATGCTAAAGAGGAATGCTTAGGAATTGCTGTAAGACTATAAGGCATAAAATTTAGCTGCTCAAGTCAAGCACATGTAGAATATGAGTGACTGCTATCTTTTTTTTAAATGTACTTCATGGATTTGACCTAGAAATAAAGTTGTGCAGATTTAACTATTCTCAAAACTATGAGGTTTGCTTTATTTTCTTATTCCCAATCTAGCTTCTATTATTGAATCTCATCCTGGTAAATTTATTCATATATGGGATTTCTTCAAGCTTCTCTCAGCTACCATTGTATGACTTTTCTGCCTGCCATCAAACCAGCAAACTCATTCCACAAGGTCTTAAGATTACTTGTATTTTGTCTAAAGAAGGGATAAATCAATTAGCTTCTGGCATAATATTAACATTTTATTAGCATAAGTCACAAAGCTGAGTGATCCAGAATCCTAATTAATTTTTGGGATAAGTATAAAGTACCCACAGTCATCTGTCAGGTAAGTGTCTCCATCTGTCTGTGTTTATGGCTGGATTTCAAAGCTGAAGTTTTCTGAATCAGTAGCTCAGTCCTTCACCTTCATATCAGCAGCTAACAGCCCTCAGCTTTCTTGCCACTAGACCAGAGCCCTTCCAAGAGTGAGGTAACCACAGATGATGGTCAGATCACAGTATTCTTAGGTGGAGTCCAAAGTCTCTGACACATAAAAAGCCATTAATAAATAAAACCTACCACTAATTGACAGAAAAAAAAAATTCAAGCTCCATAAATGCTTCAGAGCTCCCAGATTCATGACAGGGTCCAGTATCAGACTCCTAATCCAAGCCCCACAGTGTTTTCACCTTCACAAGCTGCTTATTGTGGTTTCAAGTTCCTAGTTCCAGTGTCTCTTAACTTTGTGAATGAGCTGCTACATACTCCACATTTTAAGAACGTCCTTGAGGCTCAAAGCTTAATTCCAGCATTTGTCCACCCTCTTTATGGAAGTGA
Source organism: Rhipidura dahli (assembly GCA_013399225.1). Taxonomy (NCBI): domain Eukaryota; kingdom Metazoa; phylum Chordata; class Aves; order Passeriformes; family Rhipiduridae; genus Rhipidura; species Rhipidura dahli. The sequence goes on from VXAC01001437.1 coordinate 26,628, forward strand.
CCTCAGAAATACCTGGCTGTGGGCTTGCTCAGTTGTTAAAGCCAAGGAAAATCTTACTCGTAAATTGCTCTTTGAATTAAATTCAAGTATGCACTTGCCTGGAGTGTGGATGTACTTTGTATTTTCTGTCTGATCAGCTGATTGCCTGTATTCTTTGGGCTCTTCAACAGCACTGAGAACCCAGTACATTCAATTCAGGAATTTTCATACGAGAGCCTCCAGGGCAGGTAGAACCTATAGACACTGCAGGCAAAGGTTACTTGTGCCTAGATTAAGGCAAGAGGAACACCTGAAGCTGCATCTCAGAAGGTGAAGCCTGAGATAAATAGACTGTTCAGATCATAGTTCAACAATCTGTTAATCATATTCCCAGCATTTTTTTCCCCTTCTCTCTCAGTAACATGAGAGTATTACTACAATCCACTCAACTATAAAGAAAGCCAGGATATAATCCCTCTTTGAAGAAGTCTTCTCCATGGGATCCCTGGAGACCAATGTGCTGCATTTCAGGAGATATAAGAGTCTAGTTAGTGCTAACTCTGGAAATGCAATCCCTAGGTAAAGACTGTTACTTGTGCAATTCTAATTTGCAGACCTGTTATCTGAATTGGCTAATCCCTTGCTGAAACCCCTCATGGGTCAGTGACTACAGAAGAATATAGTCTGAATATCACTAAGCAAAATAGAAGACAAATAACTCCATTAATCATGGAACTAAGGGAACATGGATGGCAACTTGTGGTACTCACGTGGCATCCACCACAACTTTGACGCCTAATAATGACATCAAAGAACTGAACCTCTTCAAAGAGACTTTTCTGCCACAGTTTGATAATTTTGTGTGCTGGACGGAGACTTAACAGTCAAAATGATGGAAAGGACAATTAATTAACCAGTTTCTGATGTCACCTGGGCTGGTGTGTCAATCCTTTGGAGATCTGTTGAAGTCACTGGGATTACTCTGTATTTCCACTGATGTGAGCACATTAAAACATAGCCTCATTTGTGCTGTAACTAACTTTTTTAGGGAAGCATAGGATTTTCCATTTTGTATAACAATACTTAATTGGGAGATGTTTGTTATTATAGCATTATTGTCATGTGGCCTAAGTGTTAGTGGGCAGAGTCATTTGTCAATGTAATTTTGTATTTCCTGAAATCCCAGATCCTCGGATGTCTCAGACACAGTGCTTTAGCCAGGAGCAGTGTAGATGTGACTGAGCTGTAAGAAGCTCTTGGTATTGCTTTGCCACATAAATTGTGATTTATAGCTGTGTATCTTATTGTTTGTACTTGTTGTATCTTATTGTTTGTGTTGTTTGCAGCTATATGGCAGCAGTGCTCTTCACAGTGTGCCAGAACTGCATTTTCTCTTGGATGTCAACATTTCCACAGCAGGACAGTGTGATTTTGGCTGGGCCTCGTTAGCATTAATGTGTGTATGGATATATTTATGTACATATCCTCTTGTGCCTGCTCCCCTGTTCTGTGAATCCATTTGATGCAGGTCTTAGAGTCACAGAATAGTTTGGGTTGGAAGGGACCACGAAGGGTCATCTAGCTCCAAAGAGCAAAGAGCAGGGACACCTCCCAGCAGGTCAGGTTGCTCAGAGCCCTGTCCTGCTTGATCTTGAATGTTTCCAGGGACGGGGCACCCAGCACCACTCTGGGAACCAGTTCCAATGTTTCACCACCTTCACTGTAAAAACTTTCTTCCTTACAGCTAGTCTAAATTGACTGTCTTTCAGCTTAAAACCATTACCCCTTGTCCTAATCCACAGTCCCTGCTAAAAAGTTCAGCCCCATCTTTCTTATAAATTCTCTTTGGCTACTGGAAGGTTCTATAAGGTCACCTACAGCCTCCTCCTCTTGAGGCTGAACAACCCAAACTCTCTCAGCCTTTCTCCATGAAAGTGGTGTTTCAGCTTCTTGACTATCTTCATGGCCCTCCTTTAGTCCAATATATGTAATATTTAAGTATTACAGTGTTTGTCACCACAAAGAAAGAGTGTCCCAATAAAGACATTGGTATTTCCCATTGCTTAGCCTGCAAGATCCTGACAAGAAATGAAGGTTGAAGTGAGACAGGTTGTAAATATATGCCTTTAGAATGAAGGGTCTTTCAACAGTCTGTGTAGTCACAGTTGGATTAATTTAGCTAAAAATTGGAAACATATTCTTGAAGAGTTCTCTTCTTAGTAGATAAAACTTAACAGGGGTCAGTGAGGGTGTGCTGGTTTTGGCTGGGGTAGAGTTAATTTCCTTCACAGTGGCTGGTGTGGGGCTATGCTTTGGTTTTGTGCTGAGCAAAGGGTTAATAATACAGAGATGTTTTTGGTATTGCTGAGCAGGGCTTACACAGAGCCAAGGCCCCTTCAGCTTTCCATACTGCCATACTGGCAAGGAAGTTGGGGGTGCATGGCTAATTGTGAGGAAACACAGCCAGGACAGGTGACCCAAACTGACCAAAAGGATATTCCAGACCATATGACTTCGTGCTCAGTGTGTAAAGTAGGGGGAAGAAAGAGAAGGGGGGGGGATGTTTGGAGTGACAGGATTTGTCTTCCCAAGTCACCATTCTGTGTGATGGGCCCTGCTGTCCTGGAGATGGCTGAACACCTGCCTGCCATGGGAAGCAGTGAATCAATTCCTTGTTTTGTTCTCTTTGTGTGTGCAGCTTTCGCTTTCTCTATTTAACTCTCTTCATCTCAACCCATGGGTTTTCTCACTTTTACCCTTCTGATTCTCTCCCCAGCCCTGCTGGTGGGGGAGTGAGCAAGTGGCTGTCTGGGGCTTGGCTCCTGGTTGGAGTTAAACCACCACAGAGGGCCAGCTGCTCCCTAAGAGCTGGGGACCTGGAAGCCAACAACAGTGACGTGCCTGGCAGGGCACCTGGCACCTGGCAGGTTTACCAGGCCAGGGCTACTTCCACCCTGTAAGCAGAGCAGACCAGGGCCAGGTGCAACCAAGAGTCCAGATCATCAGGCACCTTGTGATGATGGAGGAAACTCAAGGTCAAGACAAGAAGTCGATCCACGGGACAGAGTCCAGTGATCGTGGGGAGGGTCTGTAGTGACAAGACAGGTCCATGAGCAATGTCCAAAACGTGAGGTTCAAGATCAGGCACAGGCAAGGCTGTGGCTTCTCTGGAGACCAGGAGCCCTACAACAAAGCTCAAGCAATGGCTGTAGTTAGCTCAGGGCTGAACTAACAGGAACCTCCTGGGCCCATGGACAGGGTATGTGGGAGAGTTCCAGGTGTAAGGCTGATCAGAGGAATTAAAGCTGCTTAGTACAGTCAGGGCACTGAGAGCTTTAAAATGAAAATACTGTGGAAATAGTTAGAAATGTGGCCCATTACTGAGATGAAATTTTCCTCAGTACAAAATGCTCTGTAAGTATCCCTTCTATGTGTCTGAATTCTGCTTGAACTCCGTCATGTGAGAAAGCATTTTCTGTCTAAATTGATTACGGTCTAGAGCTAATGTGAGCTCTAGAGCTTGCAGGAGCTCACCGAGGAGCTTTACCTGCAGGACTCAATGCATTTCCAGGGAACATGGCTAGTGTGTGTTCATCAAGTTTATTCTTGGTCTATTAGTCTCATTTTGTTTGAAAGGGAATCAAGGGCATGACCTCTTAATGGAAAACAGATGCTGTGCTTTCAGTTTGGGGCAGTATTATATTATATGAACAGAAACACTCAGCTGAGAACAGGTCTCCAAAAGAGACTTGTTCGGCAAAGCAGGGAATTGTATCTGCAACTTCTCCAAAAAGCCTGTAGGCCAAGTGATTTAGCTGCATTGTGGGAAATTGCCTAAAGTCTCCACAGGGCCTGATCCACACTTGCAGTCCTTATCTCGTGTATTCCTAGCGTCAACTTCGTCCAAAGACCCATTTGGTCTTTTCTGGAAATCCATTGGTTCATGTGGCAAATGCCACTTTTTATGATTATTAACTGGAGCAGGAACTTAAATCTTGTTTTCACCTGCACTGGACAAGTGCCATATCTGCTAACTGTGCAGAACCAGTCACTTGGAGTCAATAGGAGCAATGTTGACTTGCATTTTGTCCCACCTAATGTCTGATTGCTTATTTGAAGTGGAATCCTGTCAGTAGGAGAAATCAAAATGGAGAAAGCTCATCTCAAGTTTTTGATCTTTACATAGGTAAAACTGAAATCCACAATTCTGGTTGGGAAAATGTGTCTTCAGCAAAGAGTCGTACTATGAAGTCAATATAATTGCAACTCTCAGTGATTGCCATCTTTCCTAGCACTGTACTACATGGTGTTGGAATCAATACTCCTCAACTGAGTGGAAGGAAAGAATGCAGGATAATAAGAATAACATGTTTCTGTCTTGATAGGATGCTGAGCACTGTAAATCAGTGTGGACTTCAGCCAGAAAGAGTCTTCAGCCCCTGCTGAGAGTGTCAGCAGCAGAGAGTTCCCCAAGTTTATATCCCTTTGCACAAAATTTGTGCAAATTCGAGACCCTCCTCTCTGGTCCAATAAATTCTGAAATAGATCTTCGTTCTCCATTCCTGGAACTTGTGATTTCAGCCTCTTGGGATTTGGGGTTTCTGTGTATTTTCCCCTTAAAATGTCTCTGGTTGAATAAAATAAAGTTGTTTTTCTACAGTGTATTGGCAGAAATAATAAAACATCTGTCACAGAATTCCAATATATTTTCAGCCAGTGTCTAAATGCCTGTTCAGATATGCTGAGAATGGACAGTCAAACCCAATGCTGGCCTTAACCAGCTTAATCAGCTAGTAGCACATTGTCTTCAGATGAGCTGCATCACCTTACCCTAAGGTTAAACAGGGTATTTGGAGGGCAGTCTCTTTATGCTTTTGCTCTTGTTTTGACAGGGCATGCCCTTTGTGGTGAGCTCTTTGATTCCACAGTCCCCAGCTGGAATGTAAATACAAGTGGAAATCCTCAAGTGGTGAAAAGTGTTGTATCTCTAGTTGGCCAAAAGTCAGGTGAATAAACACAATTTCCATGGCAAACAGAACCCATAGTAAATGAACAGCATGGCTGAGTGGTATGTGGTCAGTTTGTTTCTCTCTGCATGTGGCTGAGCTCTCGAGTGGGATTCTGTATCTAGGAATAACTCATACTGGGATCCCTCCTAGACTTCTCATAGTTAGGTTTCTTCCTAACTAGTTTCATGTCCTATTTCCCTCCCTCTGAGGATGTAAATGGTGCATCCTGAAGAATTCTTGTTGAGCTGTCACGCAGAGGATGTTCCTTAGATAGCAGGAAATGCAACTCAGATACATGGCTTGAAAAGGAACTGGTTGCTTCTGCTACATCCCACAGCTGCTACTGTGCTGTAGGGTGAGTTGTCTTACTGTGGAATTCTGTGTGAGGCTGACACAGAGCGCTCCCACCCTGATGGAAGAAAGTAATTATTTTCCATGTTCTTGATGTGAATGGAATGCTATACACTAGCAGGACAGAGGAAGTAGGTAGTGCTGGTGTGATGAAGCTTATCAGCTGGGAATCAGTAACTCTTGAGAGTCCAGCTTGTGGCAGATGACTGAACACAACCTTTTGGTGCAGGGCTATGGCTGAGTGAGCCCAGTGAGTGATGGCTGGGTGATCACTGGGTGTATAAACAGACAACGCTGAATAAAGGGGTCATATGTCCTCTGCAAACAGCTCTGGTCATTTGTATCTGGCACAAGATATGTGCCTGGTGCTGCTGTCCACACTTCAAAAAGGTGGTGAAAAAATAATGAGAGTTTAGAAACTACTACAGATATGACCACAAAGGGAGTCTTCACAATGAGAAAGCAACTCAACAATGGTGTGTAGGTAACTATACAGACAGAAGATCTTGATTGAACACAGACAAAAGCAGAAATTACCAATAGTCTGCAAGTTTGCACATTGTGAAATAGGGAAAATCAAAGTGAAAATCAATTTTGGACACATGGTGAGGCCAAGGAGCTGCTGGAAATAAACCATCAGCAAAAACAGTGTATTCCTCTTTCCTTAAAGTGACTAAGTAAATTTACATTATGGTTGGCAGTTTGCCTGTGAGATGTCCTCCAGCTCTGAGAAGTTTTCAGGATTTATATAGGATTTCTGTGCCTTGTATTGTACTGGAAGTGAAAATAACCTCCTAGTTTTCTCCTTTAGCCATAAAATCTACGTCTACCTTCTCACCTGCTTCTTTGGCCTGTGGGATTTCTTACTCTCTTTTGTGGTGGGCTTTGAGCACAATCCTGAATGCTGAGATAGTTCATATTCCTAATCTACAGGAAGGGTGGATTAAATTCACTGGGCTCATTTTTCAAATTCACATCATAAACAAGGAAGCTTGCCTATGCTTATTTCAATTGTGTTATTGTATGAAAATGTCACGTTTAGCAAATAACTGGGATCTTGCTGCTGCTGCTTCTTGTGTCTTCACCTCACTCCTCAGCTTCTTCTGCCAACTGCAGCTGTTGTGTTGGTGCTGAGTGGCTAGGAAAATAATGATCTGGAACTCAGCAGCATATTGTGTGCAAGCAATGAGTTTATTGCCAAGAGTATGTATAAAATAAATTACTGCCACAATCTGTTTAGAAATCCTCACTTTCCTTAGCTTTATGGCATCTCCTTGGACAGTGCTGGTGGGCTGGAGCTCTGGCAGGGACTGTGTGTACCTGGGCAGGAGGCTGTGATTTGGCACATGGCAGTGGGAGGGTGGGAGAGGGAATCAGAAGGAGCTGATGGAAATGGCTGAGGCTAAATTTTGCTCTTTTTTGCTGTGGGACCAAGGTAATTTTTCTGAGACAGGCAGCTGGATGAGGAGGGCAGGACCAAGGTGAGAAAGAAACAGGACAGAGACACGTATTGGGATGGGTTAAAAGGACCACACTGGAAGGAAAAAGAAGGGCTGTCACTTCCAGGCTCTGAATGGAGAACTGAGAATCATTAATTTTATTTTTATTCAGTTACCTATGAACAGTACTGTGAGAGGACTTAATCTCTGTATATAGGATTGAAGAGGTTGACAATCTAATATTTCTATTTGATAAAACAACATATATCTGTGTTAGTTGAAAAAATTCAGTGTCCTGTTGTGTGCCACACATTGCCACTAGTGTGACATATCTTTGTGTTTCTAATTTTTTCAGGAAGCCTTTAAAGAAAATGTGTCATGTGGATGTGTACCTAAGGACAGGACCATAGCATGTATCCACAGGAGAGCCTAACTAATGTAGGCAGTATAAAAACCCAAGCACGATAGATTATTTCTCATTTGAGATTATCTGTCATTACAATGGTTAGCAGTGTTTTCATAATTTCGTTTTTCTGTTTGTTGATTTGTAAGGTTCTACCCCATAGGTAGCTTTATAACCTAGTAGGCACTGACTGCTTTTTGCAACACTCATGCCCATGCACACCAGTGTTACAGCTCAGCCTCTGCTGAAATCCCTGATCTGCCTTCATTTTCTCATACTCTTATCATCCCATTTCTATGGCTTCCCTGAGTCCCAGCTGTCCAGACCAGCACATAGCAAATTCTGCTGCCCATCTGTTGGTCTACACAAAGAAGCGTGACCACATCCCCACAGCCTCAACCAATTTCATTCACTTCCTGCTGTCTTTGTATTCCAGATAAAGCTCTTTTTTTAAAGAAACCTTCCCCAGACCTGCCCACTGGATGATGTTAGTGTGCATGCTTTCCTTTAGAAGGAGGCTTTATCATAATGGCTGTATTGCTTTCCTAGCAATGCCTGCCTGAGTAGTTATGCTGATTGGGACCATGGGAAGGGCAGGCATTTCTCTGTGTCTGTTCCCATTAGGCATTTGATGCCCTGTGTCTCCACATTTCAACTGGCAGCTATTTTCCATGGAAGTTCTTGCAGCAAGAATTTGCTTTTATTCATTGCTGTGTTAGGAGCAGTGTCAAAAGCCCCAGTCACTGATATGACCCTGCCATGTTTGGTGTTAGATGAACACATGAAACTGCAGCCTCTTCCCCCAGTTGCTTACAATGTGCCAGCACCATGCAATAGGTAGCCCTGCAGCAAGCACTTCTTCATTTTATTCCCTGGAATGGATGCCTGCAAAATGAACATGGTCTGGAAGCAATGGATCATTTTACCTAGGCCACCAAACATGTGTTTGTTGCTAATAGCTTTGGTTCACTATTCGAGCATGTCCAAGCAAAATGAATGGCCTGGATTCAGAAGCCTTTTTATCCCACCTCCACTTTTCCCCACACATATTGTGTTATGTTCTATAACGTGAGTCCCTGATCTATGGACGTTTGGTTTATAGACCTATGTAAAGTACCATGTGTTTTACAGAACAGAACAATAGTGACAGCCACATTTTCAGTCAGTGTGGTTTGGGATTTGGATGTCTTTCCTCTGCCTCTCTACCCTCTTTAGGTCACTGTATTATTTTCAGAGCTGGCATATCTCAGCAATCAGCAAGTGACATATCTCTGCTTCAGCTGGGAGCTTCTTGAGTCCCTCAATTAAAAAAAAATTATTTTAAATTTAAAAAATTTAAAACATTCAGTCTCTAGAAAAGATAATCCTGGCAAAGTGGTAATATTTACCTTCTTTTTTGCAGCCATGACATCCAAGCAATGAGTAAGCTCACCAGAATACCTGCCTGGCAGTGCACATGCCTGTTGTGCTGGTCTGTAAGCCAAAGCACTTCAAGTGATGGCCAGTGAAAGCAGGACACCATTGCCTGGGAAACCAAATAAATAGAAGCACACAGCCATCCATCACTGCCATCTGGAAAAGATTGGGCTGAACGTCTTCCTGTCAGGATCTGCTACAGTATTTATTTGTGTAGCTGAGCTTTGACTTTGGGGATTTCAGCAAAATATTCCTTTCAGCGATGACTCGAAGAGAAGATTTGGGTCTGATTGTCAGGCTAGTGCTAATTCCTCTGTTCAGTTTTGCAAAATTACAACTGTGGCTAATAGTTGTGATTCTTATTTTTTTGCAGGTTGGGACTTCACAAGTATAGAAACAACGTGTAAGAGATGATCTCATTTTGATATTGTGTACATGTGTTACCAAAGCAGCGTGAATGACCATGAGCTGGTGACAAGTACAGGTGTAAATGATTCATGATGGATGAGCTTGCTCCTCCAGTGGATGTCTAAACCTGATAAGAACAAGTTTTTGCTTAACACAAATAGTCTGGTGGATTCTCCTAACACAGCAGAAAGATGGAGCTATTTTAAACATTAAAAATAGAAACATCTGAATTTATCTAGTGTACAAGGAGCTTGTGGGTCAGATAAGTAGTTCTGAGGATACTAAGGAATGCATATTGCAGTGCAGTAAAACAAACCTTGAAATGTACTAAAGCCGTGCTTAATACTGGAGGGACAGCATGAGGACAAGCTATGCAGAACAGAAGAGGGGAAGGAGGAAGTTGTACTGATTCATTTCTCTATGAAGTGAAGACACAAGAAAAGGAAATAAACAAATGTAAATACGCATTTCTTTCCTAACCACCAAGCCAGAAGGGGAACACGAGCAAAATCATCTCAAACCAGAATATCACAGAATGATAGAATCATAACATTTTTAAGGTCAGAAAAGACCTCCAAGATCACCGAGTGCAACCTTTGACCAATTATCACTTTGTCAACTAAATCATAGCACTGAGGGCCACGTCCAGTCTTCTCTTGAATAATTCCAGGGATGGTGCCAAGTACAGGGGGACAATCCCTGCCCTGCTCCTGCTGGCCACACCATTGCTGATCCAGGCCAGGTGCCATTGGCCTTCTTGGCCACCTGGGCACAGCTGGCTCGTGTTCAGCTGCTGTTGACCAGCACCCCCAGGTTCTTTTTCNTCAGGCCATGGGCTGCCAGCTTCTCCAGGAGAATGCTGTGGGAAATGTGTCACCCGGTCATAAAGGAAGGTCAGGTTGGACAAACAGAATGCCACAAAATGTCAAGTTTAGGGAGGAATATAAGCTTTTTGTATGCTGATAACTGCCAGAAATTCTCTTTAGTCAAAGAAGGGCAAAATAATTTCCTAAACTGAATAGGAAAAATAATATTATTGTTCAGAAGAGAGGGAGTGTAGTCAGGAAAGGCACTATGGGGTATCTGCTTTACCATCTGAGGGGGCTGGAGAGGATGTGAAAGGCACAGAAGAGTTTGTCACCAGGACTCAGGGGGTTCTGCCGACAGAGGACATGGACTGAATTACTGAATTCACAAATACACTGAAGAACTAGAAGAAAGAAAAAAGTTAATTAAAAATAGAGGACAAAAGAAGATGGAATTGAAGTAGGCTTGTTCTGTGGGAGAACAGGCAGACATTTAATTAACATACTCAGAGAAAGATCTAATTAATAGTCAAGAACAGTCTAATAGTCAAGATTAATAGTCAAGAACAGAATGTAGGAGTCCAACATTTGTTCTGCAAAGCTAGAGTGAACATATCTGAGAACAAGAGCTACTATTAAGGGACAGATTATGGTGCAGAAGACTTTGGCCAAAAACAAATATGCTGCTGATTTGCAGAAAATTTATTCATAATAGCTTTGGTCCAGAGAAAAACAAACCTCAGAGCATGTGCAGACAAGGACCTTCCTTACCTTTCAGCTCTTCACTGTTAGTGCTGTTCTTTCCATTTGAGTGAAATATGTTTTGCCAAATAGTTTGCAAGAGCAGCAATACATAGATGAAGAAATAAGCACTAAGCAAAGGTGAAATTATCTGCTTTTGGGGATCAAACAATGTGGTGTGTAGTTTCTGTACCATTTTATAGGAAGTCTTAGGAAACTGTTGGACTTGAAAGCCATGGCCTGGGAGCCGAAGAGGAAAATTTCTCGGTGACTTTCTTGCTTTCCAGTGAAGATGAGACTCTGGCATTCTGTGGATAAAAGGTATAACCTCCTGTCTTTAGTGAAGTTTACAACAACAACAACAACAACAACAACAACAACAACTGAAGGCAAATAGGAGAGCAGAAAATGAGGAGAAGAAATAAAAGCACAAATTCCCTCAGCTGCTGGACTGTGGCTTTATGCTGTGGAACAGAAACTCTGGGACTTCTGTGTCTCATGGTGATGTAAGTACAACCAATGAGTATTGGTTGTACTTAGCTATTTAGATGTACTGTACTGAGCTATTTAGATGGACAGATGTTGCAGAGATGCTACAATAATCACACCTGCTTTCTATATCCAGTGTCTTGCTTACTTAGGACTCACTCAGGAGATGCCAAGCAGCATTGTTTCTGTGCTCCTTGCATCTGCTGCCTTGGAGGAGGCCAGTGGTTTTATTTTCTGCTTGGCTCTCTGGAGGGATCATGACGCACACAGTTGTAGCGGGATGGTTTGTTGTGAGCAGGTCCCTGATGAGTTCAGCTCGCCTCTCTTCCTGCACAGTGATGCCTTCTTTGGCTGCCTTGCTGGCATGCAGTAGCGAGCTCACAGTGTCCTGCCAACATGGAATGCACCATCAAGTACTCTGGGAGCAGATGTCTTTTTATTTTTGTTACCTTATATTCTGTAACAGAACTTGGATAAAAAGGGAGAATTGGTGTTTTGCTAAAATGAGAATAAATGTCTACTGTGCCTTTTCACCTCATTTCATGCTGCTAATTCTCACTATTTACCTGTGTGCCTTGTGACAGGTAATATTTTGGTTTGTTTCTTTTGCAGAAGGGATTTTGTGTGTCATCCTTTGTCCATAAAAATAGCATATTTGTATATTGAGAGGGTCAAATGTGGAGGCTGAAAATATACAAAGATATTAAAAACATTACAATTTATTATTTTTAAGTCTATTTCATGACTTTTAAGTAAGCCTAACAATTTTCTTGCATTTGAGTTGTAGTTTCTGATCTCTTGGATGGGCAATGCAGTAGTCTGAAGCTAAAGGGGAATTTTTTCTGTTGGCTTTCATAGGTGCAAAACTATATCAATATGTGTTATTGCTAATAAACTCGATTTTATTTATATAAGCTCTTCCAAATATGCCGCATGCACTGGGCTGATAAGGGAGGGATTTCTGTCATTTTAGAAAAGACACATGGGAAATTTCAGGTAAAATGAAAGGACAAAAGCATGAAAGGAAGAAACACAGAAAGTAAGAAAGAGAGAGAGAGAGAAAGAGAAGGAAGGAAGGAAGGAAGGAA
>VXAC01001437.1:38864-168588 GCA_013399225.1 Rhipidura dahli
GGAAGGAAGGAAGGAAGGAAGGAAGGAAGGAAGGAAGGAGGAAGGAAGGAAGGAAGGGAAAGAGAAAAGAGAGAAAAGAGAGAAAAAGAAAGAAAGAAAGAGAAAGAAAGAAAGAAAGAAAAAGAAAGAAAGGAAGAAAGGGAGAAAGAAAGAAAGAAATTAATTTGCCTGCTTGAGCAGGGGCTAGATTTTGCTTTGATGAAGCCGCAAAGAATTTGAGCACATATGAAGAATGTCTTATGAAAGTTTTTTTGAACCCAAATAAGACATACTTCACTCCTCAAAGCATTGCCATAGAGCAATCCCTCATGTCCCATTCAGTACATCAGCCACAGTGCATCAAGCACCTTCAATTTATCACTCTGGCATCTCTCAAGTACCTTCTGTTCAATCCCCTCCTTCAGCCTAGGCAGTTGTCTTTATCCTAGCACATCTTTAAGTGCAGGAAGACTAGGAAGGCAGGAGGAAAAAAACCACTGCAGCTTATATCATGCTACTGACAATTATTTTAAAGTGATAGAAAATGAAGGACGAAGCAGGAGACTGAGTGAAAGCAAATGTAGAGCCCGTCATCAAAAAAAGGAGCAAGATTGATGCTGTGGAGTGCTGTAGCTGTCTCAGATGGCATGCAGGCTACCAGCTGGACTGTTAGCTGTGATATAAATACTTTGTTGAGGTTTTTTTTTTTTTAATATTCATGGTAACTTTTTGAAAACATTTTTCTCATTTCTGGAGTCACACTCTATGAACTGTAAAGTCACAGTAATGTGCTCGTAGGCCAGGAATTGTTTAGAGTCAGGAGAAGAGCTGGTAGATATTTTTCACTTGAAAACAATTTTTTGATGAAAAATGGCCTCTTTTGTGAAACCTTCTGTATTTAATGAAAAACAGAAAGCAAGTATGTTCTTTGACTCTAAGTTAAGAGTAAATATCATCCCAAGGCAGTGTGAGCTCCACATGAAGGGGGAAATCAAAGAGTGGGAAAGTGCACACACTCCCTAGAGCTTCTTTCACTCAGAACCTGTCATTTCCTCCATAGGGGTGCTCAATTGAAACTGGTACAGGATACAAATGTTGAATACAGAGGAAAATAGCAGTTGCAGGAGGAAGATTACAGCTGTTGTAAGCCTTATCAAAAAATATCAGCTAAGGGTTCCTCAGATTCAGAGTCCATGGTCTACCTGTCTGAAAGATGCACCATTGAAACGTCACAATGATACTTTCTGGTCACTTTTCATCTTAGTGGTATTCATAGTCTTCCAGTGATTCTGGAATATTTGTGGTTTGAGGTGGGTTCACAGAGTGAGCCACGGCTGAGGCATTTTTCAGTCTAAACAAAATTACCTTCAAGTTGTCATCATTTCTTAATGTGCTTAGTCTCTATTTGGAGCTAGTAATAAGCTGGATTTGTCTCCATCATCTAAGTATTTAAGTAGTGAATAGTTTTGGACTCGTATGTCACTGAACATCTCTGTGCTCAAACATATGTGAACTCTCAAGGACTAAATTTAATCCCTGGCATCTTGCTTTGTAGGTACAAGGAAGCTTATTTATTGATTAACTTGGTGCTTCATTCCACATGGCATAAGAGAGACTGATGCTGTGACTGTTTGCATTTCACTGATGTACTTTTATAAGCTGATGTCTTAGTTATATTTCCTGTCAAGGTGAAGGGTACAGTCTCCAGAGGCAGATACATTGAACAGGACTTCTGTGACTTGGACTTTTCTTATGGAAAGCTTTTCTCAGATGAAGGTCCCTCTTTGGAGGAGCAATGAACAGAGGATCACCCAGGAATTCAGCTGGCAGCTCTGACAGCTGTGAAATTGTCCTATCAGCATTGCCATTAAAGGGAGCGCCAGATCTTGAAACAGAGATAAATGTCCAGGAATTGCCTATTAATTTCCTCATGGTTCTTCACCTTGGAACAAACTTTACTCTTTTCCCTTAAATCTGAGAACCCTCTGTGTGAAGCAGTGAATGTAAGGGAGTGTGTGGTCCAGCAGGGGCCATCCTGTGCCCGCTGTAGAAGTCCTCACTGCTGTGCAGGATTGTGCCCCACTGAAAAGCAAGGAACCAGACACGCTGTGTCTGGGAAGGGAAGTCTTCCTTGGTAAGCAGTACTCACAGCTCGTGGGCCAGCAAAATCCTAGAAAAGGGGTAGCAACTTGCCATTGTCTTGATCTTTTTCTTGATTCCTAGATTAGTAACACTTTTGATATCCCAGGTTGTTTCTTTGCACCAAGGTGTTAGACAGCCAGTGGAGGCATAGGGCCTTATAGCAGATGTGCTCGTGCTCCATGATGATTTTACTTCACCTTGGCTTGAGGGTCATGTTATTTATTTTTTATTCCCTTTTTTTTATGCTGATATTTTGAAAAATGCATGTTGGTTGTTTCTAAAGAAGGAACAGTTGCAAATAAATGACAAAGCTTCTCAACTGAGTACGAATGACTGCTGAAGCTGAACATGCAGAATTTTTTTTTTTTAGTTCAAAGGCTGTCTTTAATTTGTCCATTACCATCTGTAATTTTCACCTATCAGACTCATATTTTCAAGTCTGACCACTGGTGAGGAAAAGTGATTTAGTAATTCCTAAGTGTGAGGAAAAGTGCAAACCCCATGCTTTCCCAGTAAAAAGGGATGGAAATGTTCTTATGATAATATAGTTGTAGACAAAAACTTCAAAATAGGCAAAAAAAAAAAAAAAGTGTCTTCACTGAAGACAAAACCTGGTGGATGTGCTGGTGAAAATTGATTTGCTTTTGTCTCAATAACAAGCACTCAGGGATCACAGTCAGCCTAGGCTCAGTTCATTTTAAACTGCTCCTGTCCTACTCTTAACAACAAATGCCCACTGGAGCCTTTACTGTGTCCATTGTGTTTCCTGCATATAAATTATTTTCCTGAGCTGTTTGTCTGGCACATGCAGTAGTGGTGGGCACTGTGCATGTGCATTTGAAGTGGGGAGAATGGTATGGCAGAAGCAGGCAGATTTCATTGGTGCTGTAGCATTATGATCACTGCTTTAAATAATTGCCTTGGCATTCTGAAGGATCAAACTGCTACGGAAATACAAGTTATAATGTAGTTATATAAAATTAGAGCAGCAGTAAAAATGTGAGTGGGCTAGAGGCAGGAGAGGATACATGAGAAAACAGCTCCTAAACTGAAGCATAGATTAAAGGTTCATTTAAACAGGTTGCTGTGTAGTTCTGGACTGACCACAAGCATGTTAAGGCAGCATTCAGCTCCTCTGTAAAACATTTGCTGGTCCACAGGAAGAGTTTGTTGCATTAAGTAATTTATGGGGTGCTAAGAAGTTCCTTAAGCTATTATTAAAAACATACAAAATCTTCCCTGGTTAGGACTCTAGTAACTCAGACTTCTAACTAAGCAGAACTGATAGGGCAGGCCTTTTGATGTTTAATGAGTTCTGAAGCAGATGTGAGATGTGATAGACAGGGGAGCCGGGGTGATTTAGTGCTCATGGAACAAAATGATGAGATCCCCTCCTGAAAAAGAAAATGTAGCTAAAAAGGACAGGTTTTTTGGTTTTTTTTTTTCCTTCCCCCCCTTCTTCCTTCTCAGTGCATATGTTTTTGATTTCCTCACCCCGTGCCTCTCAGTGCTGGCTCGTTTCCATTCAAACACACACAGAACACTGAAAACTAATTAGCCCTGGATGCAGCCACAGGAAGTTAGCCTGCCAAGTCCCCTTTCCCCCACAATTCCTCAACTTTCTCAGCTTGCCTCAGGCCAAGGGCCTTGCACTGGGCCTCTCTGTGTAGGTTGCCAGGTCTAATTTTACAATTTCCCTTCACCTTATCAAGTGTGCCCCAGGCCCAACAAGGGGGAAAGGATCAGAGCCAATGTTGTGTTGTGGGCCTTTCTCCCCCACACCCAGTCCCCACCCACCTCTTTTCTTTTCTGCATCAGTTTTGGGAGTCTTGGTCGTATCTAGTTTCGGTGTTGACTTGTTAATCTGACCTTTGCTAATGCTTTTTAAAGGAACTAAAGAGAACTTCACCATCTTGTAAAACTTGAAAGTCCCTCCTCTCCAAGAACTTTTCTTGAAGGTTAACAAATTTTCCCGAGAGCCAGAGGAGTACAGGTGTCAACCATTTTCAGGCATCTCATTTCAAAGCAGAGCCCACCACAATCCCAAAGCGAGAAGCCGGAGTCTGATTAGAGGAACGCAGCAGGCTGGATGCCAGCCTACCGTGGGCAGAGTCGTGACATGTGCAACTCCACCAGAAATTACCAGCATGGCTGCCAAGCTATCACGGCCTGGAAGGACACTGGGGTTTTCTTCTTGATTCTTATGCTTGGTTGCTGTGAGACATTCAGCAAAAGTCACTTCAGCACTTTTGACATCCCTTTCTAAGCTGGTTATACCAGGACCGTAATCCCTACAGAGAGTACTTTGAGCTTTGTGGATGAAAGGCACTGAAATACGACACCTGTTATCAAATCACAGTGGAAGGAGGTGGAGGAGGAAAGACATTGGGCAACCAGAGGCCCCCTTCCTTCTTCTGTGGTATAGAGGAGTGGGAACTCGTGGCCTTGTTGGACTGTTGCCCATCCACTCCAGTGTCCAGAAAAGAGGAAGATTCAGAGGATCATGCGGCACAATAGCTGAGGAAAGAGAAGAGTCTTGTTTGACCTTGTTTCCCAATCATTTAGATCCCCAGGAGTCAGGAAGTGACAGAAGCCCTCAAATGCAAAATGTTTGCCGTTGTTGCCTGTGGCCCATGTGGATGCTCTTGGTCCTTTTTTACTGTTGTTTCCTGAGTTCCACAGTGTTATTTTGTGTTGTGTGAACATCCTCTTTCCATTGATGGGCTCTGTGAATATCTGGAGAAACTCATGCTGCATCTGCTGGTGCTGCACCTGCTCTGTAGACAACAGAGAACTCCATCAGGCATGGCTGAGAGAGGGGGGTCACCTGGGAACCAGCTCTACATCAACTCGGAGTTTGAAAGTAACCTGAAGGAAAATATTAAGCACAGTGCTAGGAAGGGCTGCTGCAGGAAAAGGAGAATATCCTATTCTTATTTCATTTTTCCCTGATCCAAGACTTGAGAAGAGTGTTGTATTTAAGTTACATTTTAAACACATTTACCATCTTGCCTTTGATCTCCATGAATGTTCTTCCTGTAGAGCAGGTGGTGGCATCTGATGTGGAATGATGGGTGAGGAGACATGCCTGCTGCCAGCCTCTTTTCACAGCCTGCAAAATGCCTGCGATGCTCTTTTATTTAACATTTTGTACATTTTGTAAGTGTTAGAGACAACCCAGTTACAGAGAAGTGACTTCACTGCATAGGCACACTGTCCTGGAGTGGAGATCAAGCAGGAGCACAAAAACATGATGTTCTAGACTCCAGTTGGGAGCATTCTTAAACGTGTGATGTGTAGCATGCGACTGGTCCATAAAGTGAAAGGGACTACTCTGGTGATTACTGTGTTCAAATAGCTTACTGAGCTCAGGCAGCCTAGATAATTTTTAGGGAAAGAACCAACTGTCTTCTTTGGGTACAGGCAATCCTGCTCACCTGAGGTCAGCAATATCAGTGTAGCACAAGTTCTATTAGGCAATCTGTTTTTTCCTCTGCATTTGGACCTGGTACAAGTGACTCCCAGTGTGTTTGGCCTGTCCCTATTACAACATTAACAAATGCAAATTTGGCAGGGTGGCAGAACTAGCAGCTCACTAGCTGACCTCTGTGCTCTCCCTCTGGCTTCAAGTTTTAACTCTTCTTGCAAGAACACAGCCTCTTACTTTTTTGATCTCTGCCTGAGTGTCAGGACTCTTGGCCAAGATTATCACATCACTATTGATTGCTCTGAAGGAATCTCTAAACCCCAGTGAGAACTAAACAGCAGGACACATATGTCTTTAAAGAATAAAACAAAGACCAAAGCAGTTTTTATGCAAACATCCATATTTCTTTTAGCAGGACCAGAGCAGTGCAGCAAATGGAGCTCTTGATAAAGATTATTTCTGATTCTTGCTTTGAAGTTTTCTAAGAGGTATTGCTAATGACCTGCAATCCTGGAACCAAAGCACACCTATGTTATGTCTATTTTCTGAGATTGGATGCCTCTAGTTCAGCTAATTTTTCAGAATTCTTCACTTTTGCTGAAGAGTAAAAGGAGGAAAACAAAAGTCTAATGTGAGAAGTTTTCTTCCTTTCATATCTGTGACTTCAAAGAAGAGCCTATATTTTACTAGAGTCCTAGCAACATAAGCCCATGTGGTTGGTCCTAGACCTATGACATTTACCTGAGTAAAAGTAGAACACGCTAAAAAATTTCCATCCAAACTTCATTTTGTAAAACTAAAAAAGAGGTTTTTACTGAAAATGGAAGATTACTCAAAATAATCCTTATTTCTATAAGTTGTTCACTTATTCTTCTTAAAACCTAAACAAAAAGTTTTAGAGAACCATTCCTGAGTTCTTTGTGGCCAGGATTTATAACCTTTTGTCAGTTGTTTAAAATGTGTGCCTTGCCTTGCCTTGCCTTGCCTTGCTTTGCTTTGCCTTCTTTGTCCTTTTTCTCAGGGATAGGCTTTTAAAAAGTAAATGTTAAATGTTCCTCCATCAAGTTTCTCCTTCAGAAATCTTCACATTTCTAATGGTATTATTGCAAAAGTTCCAGTCTCTCCACTTTTGATAATTCTGTGAAGGAGAAATAGAAGTGTAGCCATGGGTGATGCCTGAGCATGGGGATGAGCTTCAACTGAGTGCACATGGCTGGGTTTGAGGAGATGAAATCACCAGATTTGAATGTCTTAACATAAGAATCAAATTTTAGAATGTGTGAGAAGCTGATCTCTCACCTCTGAATTTGTGATCAACAATAGTCTCTCTCCAGTTAAATAGGCCTGAATATACAAGGTCTTAATTATCTTTCTCTGTGGTCTTGCAAATTAGACCAGTTCCTTCAGGATCTTCCTTATCTAATACAGAAGATAATGGTCTCCAAAGCCCTTTCTCTGGAAAGAGCATTTGTGAATGTCTTTAGAGAGGCTTGCCAGAATAAAATTTCTGCTGTGTTTTGCCATTAAAATCAGTGCAGAGGAATGGTCTAGATCAGGACTCCAAACCTGATGCACATCCTCACCTGCTGCTATTGTGTCTTGGAAGACAAAAGGAACAGGAGGAAAGACAGACAAGTTTGATTGTGTTCCCCCATGCTCTCCCCATCACCTCTGGTGATGTTTTCAGGCTGGGATGCTCAGAATTTAGTTTCTGGCTGTTGTTTGGGCATTAAAAACTATCAGCCTTCTCAATTTCTCTACCTTCTTTGTCCTGTTCCTTTCCTCTGCTCCATTTCTGTGCCACTTTTCCTCACCTCAGGCTTTGATCTCCATGTCCCTTATACACCCTGCCGTTTAACACAGGGAAAGACAAAATTAATATTATATTAATAAATTAATATAAATAAATAATAATATAAAATTAATATTTCCAAACAGATTACAGCCCCTCCCTGCAAAATCAAGAAAATTAGATAATAATGAGCATAAACCACTTCCAAATTGCTGTAGTTGGATGCATTTTCTTTTTTGTCACCCTCTCATTTTGGTAGTATGCTAGAGCTGGTTGAGTGTTGAATTTTATTTGATTTGGGCACTTTCCCAGGGAACTTGGATTCTTTCAGAAAACAGTCAACATGTTCACAGACATTAAGACTTACAATGCAAAACTAGTGGTTTACACAGTTTGCTTGATGCCTCTCTTCTTCCCAGTTTTCAGATTTTTTTGTCTCTTACAGCATCTCTCTCACCATCAGCCCTTTCCTGGTGCATGATTGTGCCAGAGCTTTAAAAGTTATCTGGGACTCCACACTAGAGGGGCACAGGGGCCTGAGTTACCCAACACATGATGAAAGCCACCATTGGTCAATAGAACTGTCATTAGTGATGATTCTGGTATCTAATATCCCATGGGTATTTTACACAGATGAATACGTGATATTTCTGGTACTTAAACAGTCACAAAAGAAAAACTGTTTTGTGTACAACGTGGCAGACAGGAACTAGTGAGAGAAAAATATTTAAGCTGGTATATAAAAGCAAATGAATAAAAACATATCTCTCAAGATATCTCTCAATGAATAAAAAAATATCTCTCAGGAAAGTGAAATAAGCAGATTAATTACTACTACTCTGTCAGTGGAAAACAAAGAGACTCTCTAGTGCAGCTGACATCCTTAGAAAGTCTTTGATGTTACTGTCATCTTGGGTTCCCATCTCTGAGAAGCAATCTTTCTCAGTCTCAAATATATCCTTGCATATAAACATGGCTTTTTATTTTTGAATCACATGAAGTAATTTAGTATAAACTAGAGAACAACTTCCAAATGCCCTTTTTTGCCTGCACTCTTCTGAGAACATGTGGGGAAGATGGTACATACTTTTCTTACAAAGAAAATGAAAATGCCATTGTTGTCCCCAAGTTAATTTGGAAAATACATTTTGAAAAAATGTGTCTTTGAGATCAACCCCTCCCATATCAATACATCAGAGGAGTAACCAGTCACCTCTGCAGAAACATTTATTAGTTTCCATCATGTTGCATTGTTTAAAGATGAGACAGCACGCTCTGCAGAGGGCAGAACTTCCTCTCCTCTCCTCTCTACTTTAATTGTATTTCGGTTCTCAGTATTACATAACTTTAAAGGTATGTTATAAATATTGTTCTGCATCATAGATCATGTCTATAATTTATACAGCAGTTTCATGTAGACATAGTTTCCTACAGAAAAAGTTAAACATGGGAAATTAAAATAAAAGAAACCAACATGCCCATTTGAAAGACATTTGGTGCTTTCCCCTGCCCCCAGAAGCTAATTTGATGTATTTTGCATGGTATGGTAATTATGCAAAGTCAGATTAGAAAGTTTGATCGCTTTGTTGAAGTCAGAAGAAAATTTTGAATAGAATTTTCCCCTCATGTCTATAATTTCATGTAATTTGTTTTGTTTTATTATTTAAAATTCAAGATGAAATCATGTCTGATTCCCACCCACCGTGAGGTAAGCAGATTAACGATAGTGGGGAACACCACACTAAAAACAAGGCAGATGTGAGAGCAACCAACTTCATTCCTCGAGTTTTTCACAGTAGAGCAGGAAAGAGGGGAGCTACAGGTACTGACATTTGCTCTTTTCACATTTTGCTCCCACAAGGTAAAACTTCAACTCCTATGGCAAAGAATAGGGTCATAATGTGAACATTTTACTCCTTGTTACAAAACTTTGCTCGATTGACAACTTCACAATCCAGCCTACATTTTCCCATTTATTTTATGAAATTATGGCTATTTAAACTGTCAATTTTATCATTAAGTGTAGGAATATATTCCTATTTGTCTTCCAGTTGAATCCTTCTAAGTCTACTCTGGATGCTTCACCATAATGTTGAACTTTAAAGAAGGGAAATATATATTTAAGTAACAAATTTTTTTCTGAAAATAGCCTTAGCATTAGCATATCAAATGCTCAGACCGTCCGCTTTCCTGCAGAATAGAAGTTCTGTAAAGCTTTATCCGTAAAGTTAATTTGTTTCACACCTTTATCTCTAAAACACATTTCAATATCCCTGAGTTACATTTTCTTTGGGTTTTTTAAACCATATTTCATTATTAAAATAAGTTTGTGTATTGCATTACAAACTCTGTAGTTCAAATTCCTTCTTTCTCTAAGAGGTTGGGCTCCCTGGCTGGACAATTTCTTTCCATGATGTACTCAAGATCTTGTCATTCCCAGGACAAACTTTCCCAGGAAAGGAACAGTATGGGAGGTGCATATGGAGGTGGGATGGATCTCATCTGATGGTTTCAGTCATGTACAAAAAAAAAAGACAGCAACAATGGCTTTGCTGATGTCACAGACATCATCAGTGCAGAAAAGGTCATGTTTTTCACAGGAAAAACCAAATGACCAAAAAAATTGGTGCATGGAAAGGGGAGGGCAACGTTGTTTCAGAGCAAGATAAAAACTGAGGATTTGCTCGATTGCAGGTTGGCTGTGAGTTGCCAGTGGGACATGAATGTGGAGAAAACATATGTCATCCTGCAGTGCACTGAAGCATTTCTACCAGATGTTGACTTTTAACATCATGACACAAGAGCTCAGATAGAACACAGCTCATGCCTGGCAAAGCCTGAACTGGAAGTAAAACTGCAGAGGATGCCTGCTGGCGTGGCTGTGAGTAGAAAGCCTGTCTTCTGTGTGGAGACCAAGATAATTTGTCTTTTTTAACTGAGCCTTCAGAAGACCAGGAAGAAGATGCTAATGTTCTCTGTGCATAATCCAGGGCTGAGCAGCCAGGGTACAGAAGAGCCACATTACCAGAGTAACCATCCTGGCACAAGAACAAATGGCTCTGAGCAAATGTGTGCTGTGAGCTGGGAGAGTGAGGAAAAGCATCAGTAGGAATAATGGAAACTGGAAGCTGAACAAACTGTAAGATGGAGCTGGTAAATATTTTAAAAGGATTACGTGATGTGATTGCCTGCTTTGGTGACTGGGGAGGTTCATTATGGTTCTGCTTTCTGCTTCCTTTCAGTCAGTGTAGCCCTTTCCTGGACACCAGCCCTTGGGAACAAAGGCTGAGAGGCAGTTCATGGGATAAGATATCTGCCCACACATCTATCCCATGGCTTGTGCCAGCGCTCCCTGCGCAGGTGTGAAAGGATGGAGATCATCCCACTATGTCTCAGTGGGCTTCTTCAGGCAGTCACACAGCCTCTGCCACAGGTTTGCCAGGAGCTGGGTACAAAACTTCCATTCCATGTCCTCCCATGTGGCTGCTGTCTAGCAGATGACATCACCTAAATGCCCACAGTCCTGGCTCTACCCTCAAAAGGCAGAGTGATTAGGGAAAAAAATAAACCAAACCTCCTCCCTAATCACCCTCATCCCTAAAAAAAGTGCAAAAGTCAAAAGTCTTAATGAATTGTGTCAACTGAGGAGCAGCAACCCATCCTCAGGCCTCATAATTTGTTACGGATACTTAATTGCAGGGTTGGTTTTCTGTGTTTTTGTTTGGGTGGGAAGCCTGCAATTCCCCTTAAGTCTCTGTTATATACCCTGTGACATGTGGTAACGCTGGGGAGAATAAAGACCAGGAAACATATGTGGCTGACAGGCAGGGCCAGTCGTCTTCCTCCTGCCAAAGTAGGCTGCCTTCATATGTGTTTCTGGCAGGGAGCTGCATGACACCTCTGGTTCCCTCCCTTGTCTTTCCAAGAGTAACAGAGATTTTCTTCTTTGCAAAGGAAAAATGAAATCATGACAAAAAGTAATAAAAGCCATCGTCCCAAGGCACTCAAAGGAGTTTGAGACAGGAGTTTGTGGGTTTCTAGCACAGAATTATTTCTTTGCAGATTATTACTGGTTACTGTGTTTTATCATTTTGTGTTTTATTTTGAAGTGTTTCATTTCTTTAAGGTGGTGACCTTCAGCATGCTGAAAGCGTAAGTGGATGATCTTACCCCGCTTTGTACAGTCCAGTCATCCTCATGCATGTTTCAAACACTGAAAGCTGCTCCTAAGCTATTTTGAGACCATAGTTTACTAATTAAATACCTGACTAATTAAATGTTGACTTTAGCAGAGCTCTAGGGGAGCAGTGGTATCTTCCCTGCAGTGCAGAAGGAGCTGGCAGCAAGGTGGGTGGTGGTGTGCCGGTGTCCAAATCCTGGGAAGATGGGTGTCCCGAGCCCTCCAAAGTGATTAGCCCAGCCACTTTTAAATATTTATGGATGTATGATTCTTGCATAAACTGTCTTTCCCTTCTCTCTGTTTTGTGATGTCTCTAGGTGTTAAATACTCTCTGAGAAAATTACGTTTTATTTCTTTCTCTTTCCTCAGGAGGGTCTTCACCTCCCCAGCCTCACAACATCTCTTTGTTCTTTCTCTTCTGACCTTCACAGTCCCCTATGGTCCTTAAAATCCTACTACACCACAGGGTCCCCTGAGATCCCTGTCAGCCCTTCCTTGCACACAGCATGCACACAAGTTTTTGTAACTACTTCCTCTTTATTCTCTGCGGTCTCCCCACACATCCCTATTTTCCTTATGTCTCATCCTCCTCCTACATGTTTTATGATCTCTTTGCCAGTGCAAAGTAGTCCCCAGTAACATATTTACTACTCCTTTAATAATTTCTAATGATTAAAGTGTCATGAGAGGCAGGACTTGCCTAAATAAGTGATAATTCAAAGATGAGACCCTAATTCTCTCTTTAAAAGTGCAATCCAATTTGTCTTCCTCCCCAACTTTGCCAAAACTACAAACCAGTCTGTCTTACATTTCATATATATGATCTCATGTCAGAGCAGGAGTTTTCTGGAAAACTTGAGAGAAATTGGATGAGGCATTTTTGGACTTGTACAGAAACTGAAGCATTCTTTTAAACAGATTTTTTTTTTTTTTTTTTTTTAACACAAGTTTTCTGGCATGTCATGACTCAAAAGCACATGGGCTGGAAAATTCCAGATCTGCCAAAATCATGGGTTTTCTCCACACAGTCTAGGTTTTCAGGTTCTTCTTGGGGCCCAGAGAGTAAAATCAATAAAAGGAACAGCCCTTTTTGGTTGGTTGTCTTTCTCCCTTCCCTGATGGAGCTGTGGTGTGTACCAAGGGACAGCCTTCCATGTAATTACCCATCAGCTCTCAGCTCCAGGTACAGAGGGTCAGGGAAAGACCTGGCCAAACTGAGCCAAGTCCATGCATGTTCAATATCAAGACTTTTTTATGGTTACTGAATGATGGTTTTTAAATTGTTTATCAATAGGTGGTTTTTCAACTTGAATTCTGAGTCAATGGCACTGAAAGAAAGCTTTTTCTATTTTTCTTTTTTCTTTTTTTCTTTTTCTTATTTCTTATTTCTTTTTTCTTTTTTCTTTTTTCTTTTTTCTTTTTTCTTTTTTCTTTTTTCTTTTTTCTTTTTTCTTTTTTCTTTTTTCTTTTTTCTTTTTTCTTTTTTCTTTTTTCTTTTTTCTTTCTTTTTTCTTTTTTTTTCTTTTTTCTTTTTTCTTTTTTCTTTTTTCTTTTTTTTGTCTAGTACAAATTTATTTTTTTCTCCCATCAAAATAAAACATTTTTTCAAGATGCTTTTTTTTTCTTCAATACCAAGCCAGAGAATTCATTTAAATGTTGTGAATTGTTTTTTAGCCTTGAGAATACTACCTGTAGGCAAATTTCAAAACAAAATATTTTGTGGAAAAATCAAAATGTTTATCAAGAAAATGTCAATTTTTTTTTTCACTTGCCCCCCTCCCCCCTCCAAAAAAAAAAATTCTGTAGACTTGGTAAATTCAGTGTGAATTTATTAATAGTTTTGATTAACCCCAAATGATATCTTTCTGAGCAAATATATTAATCATTTTCACCAATGTATTTTGTAGCTACATTTTACAATCTTTTTCTCTGATGATCTCATCATTGAGTGTTGCTTATGACTTGTTTGGTTAAGGCTTGAAGTTGAAATAAACCTATGAGTTTCTTTAGGGACTTTGCTTGCTGATTTTTATGAGCCTGAAGAAGCCCAACCCAGCCAGCTATGACATATTTAATTTTTTTTGTAGCTTCCATTTTTGGATATAGCATATGCTGAATTCTCAGTGGATGTGGGGGAAGTTACCCAAGCAGTTTTAAACACAGAGAAGGTGACTGGGAGCTGTGTATTTCCTCCATGACAGTGCCATCATATGAAGATTCAGAGGGCTTTGCCTGCTGTAGCTGAGGATCTCAGGTGCTCTCTCCCTGTGCAAGCAGCAAGCCATGAGTATGGTTTTCATTCTTGCCAAGATAAGCTCCTGTCAGAAGTAGAGGAAATGTTGCACAGTATGCTAAAAAATAAAGCATAAAATACTATAAAATGGCCATTGTTTTCTCTTGGGAGTGAGAAGAGTGGAGAAGAAGCTCTTCATCTTTTCTTTGTCCCTTTTTTCTCCTCCTCTCCTGTACAAACCTCATGGTAACTCACGAGTGGCGTGTGCACGGTCTGCTCTGAGGGCCAGAGCTTTGTAAGGAGTAAAGCTGGAAGCAAGGCTTGCATTAATCTTTTATTACATGCAAGTTGGCAATGATGGGCAGTGTGCTGCCAGGAGAACAGAGTGACTGTCAGGGCAGAGCATGATCACAGCTGCCAACACACATTTCATGTCTTACTCTGGTATATAAATCAGGTCTTGCACTGGCCTTTTGCGTGAGATTAATTTTATTCTAGAAAGGGGTGACATTTCTTCCACAGAAAAATGAGCACTCCAACAGTCTAAATTAAATTAAAATTAAGAAAATACCATTCATGTCTGAAGAATGAAAAATAATGGTGAAAGGCTAGAATTTAAAGTAAGTAGGCTTAATGGAAATTCAGTGAGGTAACATACAAATCTAAAACCTTAGAAAGTTCAAGGTCTCAACAATCTGTAGCCTGTTTTCTCTTGCTGTACATCTTCCATTTGCAGTAATGAAAGCAACCCACACAGATTTGCAATGCCTGTGTACCTTGACAAGATGACCCATCAGCATATGTTGTTTGTGAATTAAGAGCATCTTAAGCTCCCACCCAGGACACGAGGACATCTACACAACAGAAACTCTCTTCCAGCTCTAGTATCTATGGCAAAAGCTTGACCTTTGTATCTCACAGAAGAAACAAAGGTTCCCAGATTCCCATTTAAATTCCCCTTCCTGTACTGAAAATATTAAAACAATTTAATCTCCTTACAATTCCCAATAGTGCCCTTTAAATCAGCTTTTCATTGGGAATTGAATACATAGTTTCTGTAACATAAACTGAAATCTGGGAATTGTAAGCTGCCAGCAAAATATGAAGGTATGCTATATTTGCTCAGATATATAAGATATGACAAGATTTAATATGTATTAAATTTAACAGGTGCTATGATCTCCAGCATAGATACACAATATTCAAAGGTGTACTCCAGAGGACTCTACATTCCCTGCTGGTTCTGCATTTCTGTCCTTTCCAGCATATTTTTATCTCTAATCTTACCTCCCAGTTCTTACAATCCAGATTAATTTTATTTAAGCAACATTATCCGTATTTTTATCGAGTTCCTAAATTACAGGCAACATATGCAACCTTAGCTCTGGCTTCCCAGAGGTGTTAGTTGGGGTAATTGCAAACTGTGCAGCTAAGAGAAACAGAATGAAATTTGGATGTCACATTTCTCACCCCGTCAGAAAAGCTGTTTCTCTCACATGCTTACTATTTGAAACTTATGAGGAGAAATTATTAGGGAAAAGGTGGATGGGAAGAAAGAATATTTTTATTTTTGTGGAAGCCCCTTAGACTGTGAAGAGCCATCCATTGCCACCTTGATCGGGGATGTAAATCATGTCAATGTGTCCACACTCATCTAAAAATTACACGTCTTGCTGGGAAGATGTGGTCCTTGCTTGCCAGTTACTGCACCCACACGGTGATTTCACTGGTGCTGCCAGCTCTGTGTCCCAAGCAGGGACCTTATTTTGTTTAATGTTTCACCCAGCCAGGCATTAACAGAGACATCATCCCCACCCGCACACACACAGTCGCCTTCCGTGATTTCGGAACATGCAGCACACACCCTCCTTCACTCAGCACTGCCACAGCACCAGTCCCTCTGCAGTTCAAGGAGGTCACAGTGAGCTTTCCAAGCCAGTTTTCAGTGGGGATCTGCCAGCTGGTGAGAGGCAGGTTCTCTGAAAGTTTGTTTTCCCTTTTTTGTCAAAGGAGGATGTTGAAACATCACTTGCTGGGAAAGGTATGTGAGAGGAAAATATCATCTCAGTGAGCTGAAAAGAACCATATTTTGCTCTCTGCCTGTTCAGTATTTTTAAAAAGGAGCAAAATTTTCCAATGATGGTGCACTGTACACAGAAGGAAGGAGGCTGCTCAACACAAAAAGAGAAACACTTTTAGACATAAAGAAGCTGCATGAGGTGAAAAGCTGAAAATCAGCCTATTAAAAACAGAAGAGGTAAAACAAAAACTAAACCCCTGTAAACACAGGACATTGATGATGATATTTCCAGGGATCTTAAAGCCCAGAGTAGCCTCTACAGTATTTGTAGCGTAGGCTTTTCCATAAGGTAGGCCAAGGTATTGCACTTGATGGTTCCATCAATAGAATGGTATCTTCTGCTTTATATCTAAATTACCTGTTAGAAACACATCCCATTTTTTAATTCAAAGTCTCAGCTGATGAAGTGTTACTTGGGTAAGTGGCTTCAATGGCTATTATCAAGGACAAGAATGTAATCTAATTTATACCCTGAGATGATCTTTCTTCAGTTTCCCGTCACTCGATTTCCTTTTGCTTTTATCTCTCTTTCACGGGATATTTTTCCCCACTAACTTACTTCCAAGAATTGCATGACACTTCCACTTGTATGAATTAACCAGGAGGATCTTTTATTGCTTCAGATGAGGCTAAGTCATCAAATTTTGTATGAAATGTGATGGAAATTGTTGAGTTTTCTTTCCAAACCTGAATTCCTACAGTTCTACGGTGAGCAGTACTTCAGCTGGAATCTTTCTATCAAGATGCAGACTCATTCTAAAACACTGAAGTGTCTTTGTAAGAGGTAGCTTACCAAACAGAACCTGATTTTAAACCTCCAAGCAAACAGGAATTAAGCACTTTTGAAATGTGTTAGATCATGCTCCATGATCAGAATGATACCTCAAAAACAGTTACTCCCATCCCAGGTAGTTTTCCAGCAGAGGAACTGGGTAAAGATATCTCTAGTTGCCTTGAGAGGAGAAAAATGTTGATCTGAGAATGCACATTGTATGAGGAGTGTGGAGGTGTATAAATTCTGTATGTTGGATGCATAAGCTGCATTCTTTGTGTGGGAATCTGGTGCTTCTGTAGATTTCATTGACTTGTGGATAATGTGAACTGGTGAGTCCATTCACTGCTGCAACAGGCTGGTTTCAGGCCTCTGTAAGCTTGATGAGAAAGATGGCACATATCCTAGATACCAAAAAAAAAAAAAAACCAGAAAAAAAAAGAAAAAGAGTTTAATATTCCTTAATGGTGGATCCAGCCAAGAAAATTTCAGAATCAGCAACAATATTGTCAGCCACCTATGGAACAGACACAGCTCTGACATCCAGAAGTACAGTGGTCTAATCACGTTCCAAATTTAGGAAGCTTTCCTGAAAAAAAAAAAAAAAGAAAAAGAAAAAGATAAAGATATATGAGTCTTCCATAAAAATTTCTGTTATTTTGTAATAAGGCATCAACCTCCATATACACAGCAGAGGTGCTAAATCTCCCAAGGGATTATCCTAAGAGTTGAGCTGCAGTAATACCATTTAGATTTTAAAAATCAGTAGGGCATATACTTTAAGGAATGTGTGTTGTATGATAGTTTGCAACTCTGGCACAAGAGACCCAATGTTTGAAAGGCAAATCTGGTCAAATTGAGATTGGAGATGAAGCATGTGCATGGCTGTGGAGTCAGTTAACTACTGAAGCAACTTGTTTAGGCACATGGTGGGTTTTCCAGTATCTGGAGACTTTAAATCAAGCCCTTGAGCACATGGAAAGGTTGAGTACTGGTAGTGGTGTAGAGAGAAATATTTTAGATAATTTGTTTTGTCTTTATATTCCCACTCTCAATTTGACCACACTTGGCTTTCAAACACTGGGCCTTTAAATGTTTAATGAGAGGTTTATTAATTAAGCAACTGGATCTCTGCAGAACAGGAAATGTAATGGAAAGGAGTACATCACTTCTTAATTAAAAGTAAACAAACAAACACATCTGCAAGAAACTCAGATGAGGAGTAAGTTTTGTGGCTGGTGTTCTGTTACCCCTGTCATGACCCACAGGAGGCAGAGATGTAGCAAGCCACAATGTAAATCTAGAGACAAATTCCCTGCCTGAGGAGTGTGGGTATCCAGGTAAGAAACTTTACTGCGTTGCCATTGATTGTGAAAGACTTGATGGCTGTTTTCTGGATTCACTTCCAACAGGGATATGCAGAAGAAATGTTTGTTAGCCAGTATCTTCAGTGTTCCCATTGTCTGCCTGACAACATATGTTAAAGTAGGAGTAAAAATTACAGAATCATCTTTGGTTGATCTTGAATATTACCTAGCACAGAGACTGCCAACAAGCTAAGAGGTTATTGGCAGAGTTACAAGAAACTGTAGGCCTCTACAGGATTTAAGATCAAAGTTGTAAACCTAAAGGTTTTAAAATTTTTTTTCAGGGACTTTAGTGGCCTGTGGTTGAGTTACAGCATATCCTTTGCAAATCTTTTCAGTTTTGATGTAAAGAATTTCTGTAATGGAAAATTTCTCATGTCTCCCAGTAGGTGATTTCATAGATTAATTATAAATGCTTTTCAATCCAAATTTGTAACTCTCATAGTCTTTTCTTGCTAAACTGAAGACTTCTTTCTTATCAGATACCTCTTCCCCACTTAAGTATTTGTAGTTAAGCTTCAAATCTCTTCTCAAAACATCTGTTGGATAAGGTAGGTTTGCCCTTCTTCCTTTCTCGCTATACAGCAGATATTCCTGACCTCATATTAGTCATTAAATTATTTGCTGGAATTTTTTTTGGAACCCATTTAAATTTTGACCATTCTGTCATGGGTGCAGACACCAGAACTCGAACCATTGCTCCCAACTGTGGTGCTGCCCATTTCTGTGCAGAAATTAGAAAGATGAGAGACACAGAGTGGTGTGGGCAGCTCCAGGAAGCAAGGCAGAAGTGCCTAAGCTGCAGTCCTCCAAGGTGCCTCTGGGAAAAGCCATCCTCTTGTCAAAGGTGGTAGAGGGAGCATGGAGACACCAGTTCCCTAAGCTGACCTTAGCCTGAGTAAGAAACCTTGGAGCTAAAAATTGCTTTGCCCATATTGTCACTACATGATTATCCAGCAGTGTGCAGACAAATTTTCTCAGGCAGCTGATTCAGAGAGAACCAGATTTACTCTTTGGCCATGAACCAGGTTCCTGGTTCAAGAACTTTCCTGACAGTTTTCCGTGTGGGATGTTATTCTGATTCATGTTTGGTCTGCAGCAATAATTCAGTCCCTCCATGCAGTAATTTTATGCTTTTCTAGCTTGTTTTCTTGGAAGATCTCAAAAATGCTATAAATATTCATTGATTTACACTCAGGATGATCCAAGGAAGAAAGTAAAT
This sequence comes from Rhipidura dahli, assembly GCA_013399225.1. Lineage (NCBI taxonomy): Eukaryota > Metazoa > Chordata > Aves > Passeriformes > Rhipiduridae > Rhipidura > Rhipidura dahli. The sequence continues at coordinate 58,059 of VXAC01001437.1, forward strand.
GTGACTGCCTTAATAAGATTCTTCTGAGCTTTGTTTTAATGTTACATGTGAGGTCAGTTTCTGAGAGGGAAATAGAGCCAGTTTCTCATGCAAACTACTGAGTCCATCTCTACTTGATATTAGAGTTATTGTGCACTGCACTGAAAATTGCCTCCTCCTTTGTGTGTGTAAGTAGCCAACCCCATTGCTGTAGTCCACAAACACTTGGCTATGTGCTGGAAAGTAACCCTCAAGTACACGACACGGCCTGTTGGGACATACTTGAAGACAAGGTGTTGAATGTGGCTCCTTTTTTCAACAGCAAGATTTTTCCCTCTCAACATTCAAAAGAAGAAGGAAATGTGGAAACAACCTCCCCAAATGCATAATGGAATATTCCTGGTTCATACATTTCTCCTTTTGGACCGCGTCCCCTTGGACTGCAGAGGAAAGACTTCAAAAGGAGAGGGCAGGGAGCTGTTTTTCAGTCTGTTTGTCTAAGCTGTGGTCCTTCGTGCTATGAGAAACCTCTCAAGCAGCTTCAGCAAGAATCTTCTTTCTGCTCCCTTCTACATCCTCCTTTATTCCTACATCCCCCTCCCCCTCCTCACTTTCTTTCATGTGGATCAAGGCCTGGAAAATGACAAGCCTCTTGATTAATAGATACAGAAAGTCTTCTTATGTAATTTATTTGCTTTCTGCACCTGACTAGAATCACTAGGTTTATCTGGAAAGGAAAATATATCGTCCTTCCTGACTCCGAGTGGCAGCAGAGAGAGCTGAGCATGTGATATCAAGCTGCGCATGGAAAGCAAACAAAACGCCATTTCTGTATTTTGTAAGCATCTCAGGTCATAAAAGTGTCAGCACGCTGTATTTCTTGCTGGGATCCTCTCTGTTTTATTATCTGAGCCCTTTCCATTGTGTTGAATGTGCAAGGAGAGTCTCCAAAGCAGGCAACATCTGCTTCCCTGTCATGTTTTTGATTATCAGCTCCATATTCCTTGCAAGTCTCCCGCTCACATATTCCAATCAAACTCAATGGGGGCTTCAACAGTGAGGACACTTCCTTATCTCCCTTCCCCCAGACTCTCCATCCATCATTCTCACATGCTGGCTCACTAAATGCTGATGCAAGAGGCCTGTTCTTACACTTGGGTAACACACTCATGACCTCTCCAATTTGTTTTGTTTGCTTAAGTCTGATTGCTGTAAGGATACCTGCCTCTTGGTCCTTGACGGGGGAGAGGTCAGAGGAAGGAGGCAGGTGGGACATCTGACTGAATGTTGCTTTGGTACCTGTGGAGAACACTTTTCTAATGCCGTTTTAGATGTGTTTCCCAGTTTTCTTCCCTCAAGAGGAAGTTTCTTCCCCTCTTTCTCAGTTCCCAATTGCTAAATCAATCTCTCTGTCCTTTGCCAAGAAATCTGTTTTACCATTTATGCAGGAATTTCAATCTGCAGATGGGGATTCTGCCAATAAGAATCAATTAAAACAATTGTCTTTTGCCTATGGTATTGCACTTACAGGACATCCGGCACATTGAGATTTGGGAATGAAGAAGTGTAAGTTACATTGAACTATGAGTTATTTCTTCAGTGGTGTTTTGTATTCATTTTCACAGAATCTATTTGTGTCCTTGTGTGGAACAGCATGGAACAGTTGTAGGGTGATGCAGCTGGTGTTGCAGCTGAGATACAGAAGTGGCATTCTGTACAAGGAAATTGTATTTACTTATTTAAACTGTAGATTCCTCCCACCACAGGTAACCCATCCATCCATCCATCCATCCATCCATCCATCCATCCATCCATCCATCCATCCATCCATCCATCCATCCATCCATCCACAACAAAGCCGTGTTGTGAACCCACGTGGCAAATTATCCCAAAATATCTCCTAGATCTGGGAGGGACTGGACTCCATATTTGTGTTGATTGTTGACAGTTCCTCTTGCAGCTTGATTAATAGGTATGTGAAAGAGATTAAGGGTCCAGCAGGTCAATAACAGCGCCAAACTGACTCCATGATGAAAGGCAACAAGGACTGAAAAAAGAAGGAAAACAAAAGAAAGTGGCTCCTCGCAGAGTATCTGTCACTAAAGATGACTTCAGGAAACAAAAGATGAGGGTGATGAAAAGTGGGGAGAAGAGATGGATGGACATAGCTCAGGTAGAAGCCAGACATGGAAGACCACAGTCTTTGTTGGTGGGCCCACAGAGCAAACTGTGAGTGCAACAGGCAGACTGATGTGAGAGATTGCAGTGCTCAGGCAGCTGCAAAACAGGAGTGTCCTAGAGAGGGAGCAGGAATTCCTGAGGAAATACAAGGTGGCGGAGAAGGAAAGGAGCTGTAATGAGGTGGGTTACTTGGAGAGTCAGAAGGTGCAGGGTATGAATAGCCTGAATGAGAATCGTGGGCTGGGACAGAAATAGGAGCAAGTGATCAGGAAGAGGAGGCAACAGAAAATTGTGGTGGAGGAGACTCACAGAGTGCTGTGTAGGAAAAGGAGATAGGACAGGTGAGGAAAGAAGATAAGGAGTGTGAGTGAACATGGGGGTGCCCATAAAATGCAGAAGAAGAGGGGGAGCAGAGATCACACACAGCAGAAACTTCTTACAGGGATCCAGGAACAGAACACACAATACCACAGCTGAGGTTACTCATCCATAGCCTTTTGTTTATGTTTCATACACCCTTTATTTATTAGACATTTTCCTTCTCTCTCTTTTTTTTTTCTTTGAATATGAATGCTACCTTCCCTACCTTCATGGTCAGAAATATATTTACTTAATATAATATTTCCTGTTTTCCTAAACACCATATAGAATTTTTTGTGTGTGTGTTTAGTATTTACTGAATATTTATGTGATTTGAGCTAGCTAAAATTATTTTCTAAGCTGGCTTTTAAATTCCAATTCCACTACATAAAACTGTGAATGGCCCCATTAGTTTTATTGGTATAATTTGCCATAATGTTTTTAATTAGCTCCTTGGAAAACTTCTAATATTAGACTGTTCTATTTAATGCACTATTTTTAAAAAGGCATAATAATTAGGTTTACCCTTTCATAAAATACACAGCAGCAAGTATGTGTTTATGAAATGAAATAATTCAGCTTGAAAGTAAATCATCACCTAGAGAAATTGCCTAAAGAAAGCATTTCAGTTATCTTCAACTAAAGTTTGAGGGGGTGATTCCCGACCTGTCCTGTTCCTTTAAAACCCCAGGACAGGAAAAACAGCATGAAAAACCTTGGTTTGGATATCTGGGCACCAAAAAGCCTTTGGGAGGACACTGCACTTCTGACTCGGGGGATGAGCGAGAAGGTGGCTGTGTGTTCTACCTTCAAAAGGCTGTTCAGCTCATTGAACAAGAGGCTCTTGAGCATGAACTAGTTAAATTTATGAAGGCATTAATTCTCATTGTAGAAGAAACCACCTATCTAGACAGTATCAGGAACCGAATGAGATTATAGCGAAATGTGGATCCTGTTACTGTGAATTAGTGACTTCAGTTTTCATTTGTGGATATTTCAGATGTGCTCACCAGGAAACACAATCCAATAAAAGGTAATGTACTGTGCAGTGGTACAAGGAGAGTTGATTGCAAGACAGATTGACTCAGGGCTTACCTCTGCAATGGGTGTAGAAGCAAGAGCCAAGGAGCACTGAAATTCCAAGTGCAATTTGGCCTCAGATTGCTATGTGGTCCCTTACACAATATAAAGGTGCCACAAGGTTTTGCGCTGTCTTGATCTCATGTGCTTGACCTTCCCACATTTCTCCCCCATGCTTTGACAACTCTTCTGCCCTTTCTGCTGTATTTGGGAACCTCTGATTTGCCTCTGCCTTCCCAACAGCTTCCTTGCAGTGCTCCTCCCCACCCAGGAACTTTGCAACCTTCCTGTGCACTGTGTTGTCCCTTCATCTTGTCTTCCTTTATGTGTTTCTGCATCAAGTTTGCAGGGCTTTAACTGGGAGATGTCAGAGCACCAGTTCTATTCTCTGGGCCTGGCTGTTGATTAATGTGTTCAGGGTAGATGCAGGCTATGATTTTTTTGCAGGCAAGTTCCCATTCCATTTGCAAATGCAGTTTTTATGCAGTATGTATGATTGATAGCAGCAGAAACAAATCTGGAAAACCTGACAAAAGCAATCACAATGTTATTAAAAAAAAATAACATTGTGTCTAATTTCTATTCTGTCTAAAAATATTTGCTCATAAGTCCTATGTGCTAGTCACTCATGGTGCAGCATCACAGCATCTGCAATTTTATAGTCCAGACACACTAATTCAGAGTGGGACAAAAGATCTGGCCATGTTTTGCAGTTGGGAGTGTGCCACCTTATGACCTGTGCCACTTTATGAAGGGCTCCTGACAAACTTTCTGTGATTCTGATCTTGCCTTCTGCTGCAGCTGCTTCCCCACAATCCCACAGTGTATACATCATTTGACTGCCTAAATCCAGTGCTGCCTTTGAGCCTTGATGCTGTGCATCTGATCTCACCTGTCAAAGGATAAGCAGCAAGATCTACAGTAAGGAAGCATGACGAGAAAGTAGCCTTTGTCAGACAGAAGCTTTTAAAATAGATTCCAGTAGCATGTGAGAGGAATGGGGAGAGCAGTAGGTGGAGCAAATCTGACATGAGAACTTTAACACAGAGTCAGCTTCAAATGTGCCTTACATGGCCCCTGAGTACCCCCTGTTCCTGCCCTGCACCACAGGAAGCCAGTCACACTGCCTCCTGTTTTATCCCTTCTCCAGGTCACCAAGGCAAGCATGTCACCTTCACATTCTTCCTGTCCTCACCTCGTCTGGCTTCCACCTGCCTGAGGTCACTGAGGTGAATCAGAGCAGCCTTCAAGCATTTTTAGCTTTTAGGAGGCACTTGTCTGGCAGCCAGACTGGGAAGTGCTAAGAGTGCTTTGCTGCTGAGGTTCCACAGTGCTAAGCTGCTTTGTCCTGTCTTTTTTTTTTTAGGGTTGTGTCAATCATGTTGTAACTCTAGACTCAGGCCTTTGGTTTTAGTAGCAAAATTTAAAAAAGCTTTGTTAATAGCAGGCAATCTGAAAACTGTCTGAAAACTGGCTTACGAGCTATAGCTCTCCAGAAGTCTGCAGAACACATTGCACACTGAACAATAATGTTGATATTTTCTAGATCTTTCAGGCAGGAGGGTGAGCCTCAACTTTCGCATGTCTGCAGCCCTGAGGGTGCTGCCTCAGGGTGATTGCAATAGAGAAAAGCCCAAGAATCAGAGAGTGGGTCACTGGGCGACAAAATGAAATCCTACTTGGAAAAAAATATAAACCAACACATAGGGGAAAATTATCTAAAACACATTCTTCACCAAGGGAGCCACGGAAATAGGTAGGCTAAGAAAGAGACCTAAGTTTCAGAGCAGTCTGTAAATCAGACATGAGTTTGCAATGTGTCAGCAACACAGTTTGGGATGCACACACAAAGGCACCACATCAGAGAACATGATAGTAAACCCCCTCTCTACACGCCTGGTGTGACCACACCTGAAAGTTTCAGGGGCTTTGAAGTCAGTGGAGCTGTGCCAAAGAGCACCAGCTGAGTGTCTGCCCGTTGGGTCTGGTTATAGCGGTGTCACTGGGGATTGTTATTGACAAATTGGGTGAAGCCAGAGAAAAGGAACAAAAGTTATGAGTCAGATGGCAAGGGCCACACCTGTAGGTGTGTATATATGTATGAGAAATATATACATTATATATGTATATATATATGTATGTATGTATGTATGTATGTATAAATGATCAAGTAAACTCTGTATGATAAATGTTCAAATGTTGGGGAAGTGTCATTTATACAAATTCCAAACAGCTGGCTGGTTTGGCTGCAGCTGTGATGCACTTTAGGATACAGTCCCTAAGGATGTTTGTGGAATGGTTGGTCTTTGCACAGATTTGCATGAGAACAAAGATCTGTTTGTGAACAAACATGGGTATGGGAGCAATGTCGGGGCAGCTCTGTGCTCCCCTTGGCATGCCTTTTGTAATTGCAGTGTCCCTGGAATCCTTGGATTTTTGGTTTTTTCAAGCCTAACACTAAGCATAACCCTAACCCTCAGTGGAGCACTAAAATCAGCCTTTTGCTGAGGCTGGTGCCAAGCAGAAAATTCATTTTTAAATACAGAGTCTCTTTCTGGATGCATCACTCAGAGTAATCTTTTTTTAGGCACCTAAGCAAGAGACTAATTTTTTAGACCTGATAATCATCCACAGTTGTCATGGACTTCAATGTCAAGGCTAAGGGCTATAAGCTTGTTTTCTCTGCATAGCTGATCTTAGTTGTACAGAAGTTAAGTTTAGCTGTGTACGTTTCACTATAGGTGTCTAGATTTTAGTTGCTTAGTGTATGACAGCTGAAGTTGCCATGAAGATCCAAACATTTTCCATTCCATTATCCAAAGATACACTGACCTTGACAGCTAGTCAAGGCCATTTAATGCAATGTCTCTTGAAAGGAATTCCTGAAGATGAAAGTTCCCTGTCATTCTGTATAAGACTATCCAGGACCTGATTCAGAGCTCTGGAAGTGAAAATCTTTCCATTGACTTCAAAGTGTTTTGAATCATTCCTAGATAATAGCACAAATTTCCCTTCATTCTTCCTTTCCAGTTGGGTTGTCTGAAACTGCACAGTGTATGATTGAATCCCTATGTCCCTTGCATATCTTGCATGCCAGCTCCCTTTAACACCTTCTGTGAAGCTCGTGATGTTAAATGACACACTCAGTTGCTGTAGGCATCTTCTTTCCAATCTGGACCCCAGCTGCTTGAGGTCTAACAGATTGTTCTCAAAGGACAATGTGAAAGCAAAATTTGATGTATCTACTCAGTTTAGCTAAACACTTCTAAACAGATGACTATGAAAGTTGGAGAGTTAATCTCGTCTTAGGCATGGAAGCCTCAGCAGCAGACAAGTGATTACAAACTTACCTATTCATTGAGCTTGATAAAGGTAGGCATTTTTCATGTTTCTAGTGATAATAATACAGAAGAGTCATAACCCTGAAGTGCCTGCAGAGAATCTAACCACTTAACCATCAGAGACCCAGATGACCCACATCACATACACAGATGAATGTGAATACATGGCCAATTCTGCAGGGAGGCTTTTACTCACAGAAAATGACAAAACTTAGGAAGTCTGCACTCAAAAACTCCCATGCTAAAGACGGATGAGCCTTATACAGTGAAAACTCTTTGAGTTTCTGTCATGTTTTTTTGCCACCAGATGATGCCAAAGGTCAATATAGGGTTATTCATCTTTGTATCTGAGATGGGAAATAAAAATCCTGGAGATATCCTTCTGCTGTCCCTGAAGTTGTTCAGTCTCTCCACCATCTGACTGATGCCAACAATCCTCCAGATAGTATTTAGCTACTATTTAGATCCTATTAGTTCTGGAGACACAGAGTCTGCTAGTTTCACTAACATTTGGTATCCTTATAACAAAAACTTGAAGGAAGTGGAATTATCTATCACAAATTAATGATGTGAGTGTTTTTCAGGGGAGTCAGTCCCATCCCTAAAGCTGATCTAACCTGTGGGTAGCTGTCCTAAATTCACAGACACTTTTCTCTCTAGCAGTGTACAATTCACCTGTGCTGTCAGCCTCCTCACTTGGACATTTCCCTTGAACATGACAGTGCAAAGAGACATCACCAACTTATACTGATGTCTAATGAATGCAAAGAGCTGAAGTGGAAAAAATACATAGAAGAGGAGGCAAGACTATTTGCCCTTGTCATTCCAGCTGAATGGGGAGTGGAAGAAGAACAAAGTTGAGCCAGGCAGAGGAGAGGTCAGTGTATTACCCATCATAAGGGCAAAATAGCAGCATGCCTTACTAATAAAACCTGCAAAGAAACCAGTAAGAAAGCCCTCATATGTAGAAACACACTCCAAATACCACAAGCACTGATGGAGAGGAAATGAGATGATGGGTGAGTGGAATGGGGGAGAGCACATCTGGCGAATCAAACAATACTCGCCTGGACACGGATTTCAGACCCAGCCTGCAGTTTGGAGGCTCTCAGAAGCTTCTCTGACCCTCTCAGACAGGCCTGCTTTTGTGCTTCTGTATCAGTCCCAGACACGTGTAGGCAGGTGGAGTATTTACTCTGTCACAGCTTCATGCTATCTTTCTTGAATTAATCCGTATCTCCTGGAGAAGTGCTTGATCCCTGTGGTGTCATAATTTTCACTGTCTTTATGAAACTGAGTGCCCACTCTTCTAAGGTGAAATTCTCTCTCAAAGGTATTAGGAATTATGAAATAATTATGGACTATGACCTATGGTGAGCCAGGAATACCTTCCATGACTGAGGGCTTGGAGGTGGACATCAGACAAAATCATGTATAATCTTTTGCAGACCAGAGCAGAGGAGAAGAGAACAGACAGCGGTGGAATGCACTTAAGAGAAATAGATACACACATGAAAGAAAAAGGCCTTGATATTTAAAATATTTATGGTCTTAAAAGGCATGAAAACTGATACTAGCCATTAACTAATAGACGTTCTGCCTTTGTGATGCAGCTTACAACCCTAACTAAAACCACATCTCTGTTCTGACTTTGTCTGAAGCCAGGTGCACAGATGATTAAATTTTGGTCCAGCTATAAGGAGAGTGTCTCCATCCTGTCCTCTACTCTAAGCACACACCATCTGTATGATACTTATTCATCTCCTTTTGCTGGGCTGACATACTGAGCCCATATTCTTCCAGCATCAGTTGTCTTGGTACTGTCAAGCTGTGCAAATGGAAGGGATCTATGCCTAAGGGAGTAACAGGCTCTGGGAGTAGGCTTGTGCTGTATTAAAGCAGTACTAACTGCTCTGCTTTAACCTTGATGTTGTTCATATGTGTTTTCACAAAAGAGATTTGGGGCTCTCGCTCTCCACCGTTGCCAGCATGACTTATACATCTGTATTCACTATATTTAAATGCTGTGCTGCTAGGAACGTCCTCCATGTGAATCAAAAAAGGGAAGAGGTTGGCTTTGCATCTCTGAGCATATGGATTCCTTGTAATGAGAGGAGGGTAGATTGTTTAAAGCATTTTTATTTTATTTTCCAAACATAATTTTTGAGCCCCTGTTCCTGTGTCATAGGCCTGCTTGTAGCAGGAAATGATAAACCCAGACCCTGCCTCTTTGAGGAAAGAATAGGTGGAGAAAAGGACTTCAAATACATGTATGTTTTTCATAAAAAGATAAGACAGCTACTTTAAGTGTGCTGAACATACCGGAGAATAGAAACAGACTCAATTTTAATATATTTTTTTACTTTTGTTTGGTTCTTCCTCTGGTCTAAACCATGGAGCCTAACCAGATCAAATATATGCAATATGTTTGACCCACATGCAAATGTTATTCAGACCTGGATCCAATTCTATCACCCAGGTTTTCCACTCTAGCAGATGCTGAGCCACACAAGATGCATTCAAACTTCCATTTCAAGAAGTTCCTCCAAAGCAGGTCACTGTTGACTGACCTTACCCTTTATTCTTTCTTCATTTCCTCTAAAATGCAAAAAGGCATTTTCTCCCTCATTTTTCACAAGGCTTTAGGATCTGTTTTCTGTAGAGGATGGTGCCTTCTTGATGTGACTCTGCCCTGTACTTCCCAGGATTATTTCAGGATGATGGGCTTGGGCTGCAGAGGGCACAGCCATAAGGACTGAGGCCTAGAATGTGTAAACTTTGAGAAAAGCAGGTAGAGAGCAGAGAAAACACCTGATGGATTCCACAGATACAGAGGCTGATGGTGGAGATTCAACACTGCTTGTTGAATGCATCTTGTCAGGAAACAACCTCATCTTTTACCCCACATCACCCACAACTGGTGTCTCTCCAAGATACCAGAACAATGGTCAAGAAGGACAAGGATACAGCTGTGCTCTCTCTGCTCGACCAGTAGATCACCCACCAGTACTGCAACCATTTCCATCTGATAGTCTGATTAGAATTTAGGGTGTGATAGGCCTAGGCCAGGCCAGACAGATATGCCAAAATATCTAGAGATAAGGAGAAAAAAATTAAAGTGTTGACAAGAAGATGACTAGTTGCCAATAGCATTCCGTCAAGTGTCCTACACCATTATTTGGATGCCATAAATAGCATATTCTGCAGGACATTGTCCCTTGATAAAAACAGAAGTCCCAAGTGAAAGAACATCCAGAGAAGTGAATTGCTAAAGGTGAGATTCAGGAGAGTATGGAAATCACAAACTATGCTTTGCAGCCACATCCTAGCCACAAAGTCCTTGCTTTCCTCAGCCACCTAAAAAAACTTGCATGGAAGAACTGTAGTTCAAATAGAACTATAAGCATATATAAAATAGAATAAATAAATAAATATTTATGGAGTAGTCCATTTTATCAGTAGGTTAACAGACAGATACAGGTGTAAAGGAAAAGTAGAACAGCAGATCATAGAAAGGCTTCTTCCAGAAGCACCAAGTTCCATATCAAGATAGTTTTTAGTGAACTCTTACAGTAAATAGGGCAAGAAAACTTTTTGCATAAAGAACAATTCACATGTAAATATAAGAAACATATTCAGTCTTTGTTTTTTGTACAGTAATGGTCAATAAGTTATTAAACTTGGTATAAGCTTGTTAATTGCTTGGTTTTATCTAGAATTTACCTTAGGATCGATCGTTCTTGGGGCTCATTGTTAATTCTGCTCTGAGAAAGGCTGTATATCCTCTTTTCTCCCGCATAGAGCTGGGTGAAAAATGTGGAAACACTGCAAATTAATTAAGAATAATGATCTATAATAACTTTATGATGACATTATTAGTGAGGTGATTTACTATACGTGAGATTATAATGCTTTCACAGGGGAAAAAATTGGCATTGCTGGAGAAAAAGTAAGCAGGAGAGCAATGCAGTAGCCAGCAAGTAAGCAACATTTCCCACCAACTTCCAAACTAACAGGGCAATGGCCAAACCTCAGGCTTCAAAAACAACACAGCTGGAAAATCCATTGAACATTTATAAAGCCCTCGGGACAGAGGAAGGGAGAGAAGAAGAATGTACAGGACTGGCAGTGGGTTCTCTTTGCAAGCAGTTGTTCTGCTAGGTTAGAACCTGTTTACTCTGCAAGTTTTTTTCTTACTTTCAAGAAACAAACCTTTTTATCAGGCCAGACCCTCGACTGGGGGATAATGCTGCCCTTGCTTCTGGAAGGAGCAGAGCAGGGAGTGCTGCAGGGAATCGAGGCACTGCAAAGTTCTGGTGTCCTTCAGGGCAGCCTGAGGAGCCCTTTCACAGGCACTGACACCTCACCACTGCCCCTCACACAAACCTTGCCAAGGCTCTGCACCTCCGTGAAAATGCATTGAGAGGGGCTGTTTTTAAAGCTTCTGCCACAGACCATTGGGGCTAACAGGAGCCAGCAGAAATGACATGCATGAAATCTGTGTAAAAGGAGAAAGAATGCTGCATTTGAAAAATAATGATTCCAACATCGTTGTAAGTATTGCTGTCTAAAGGAGAATTAATTTTTTTCAATAGGCTGAGAAGACTGATAAGAAATTGATTCCTAGAGCAACTACATATATTATTTTCTCCATATACTTCTCTTTGCTACATGAATTAAATACCAGAAAAAGCAGTAAGAAAACAAAGCTAATTCCCTCCACTATACCTCAGTTAGCATAGTACTGCATCTTCCCCTGCTGCAGTAAAATACAAGATAAAACCAGCACTAAAGAGCTAGGAAAAGAGCTGGAAATTTAATTCACAGACAAATTAGCTACATTTCATTTAATATTCCCAGTGAGGAAATGAAGAGAAATTTATTCTGTTCCTGCTCTCCACAAATTCACCAGAGGGAATGATAACCCTTAATTAAAGAAGACTGATTGCTTATTTTTTTTTTCCCAAGCTTTCGTTTGCCCTAAAATAAAATGATGAGAAATAAATGGTGCATATAAAAAAATAAAAACTGCACTGGAAATTCTGCAGTTATTCAAATTTCTCATTGTAGGAGATACTACATTCTAAAGAGCTCTTTAATAATCTAGTAGGAGAGGAGGCCAAATTGAACAAATTCATGCCCAGTTTCAGTGGAGCCAATCCATTCAAGAAAACAAACAAAACCCAAGGAATTATTTCTGTTCTTTCAGGGCTCATAATTTTGGATAGTTTGAAAGTATAGAGTCTTTTTTTTTTTTTCATGAACACTGTGCATAAATATGAAGAAAACAGGAAGATCTGGATGAAGAGGGAGATGAATGGTAAAGGAGAAAGGAGCCTAGGACTAGAACTGTATTGATGACACCTTGGCATGGTCAGATGAAATTGAACAAGAAATTCAGGCTGAACAGCTGAACTGATCCAAATGCAAGCTTAACAAAGTGTGGTTGTCCCTAGAGAGCTGCGAACCATTAAAATATTTGTCACTAGGTGTGCACTAGTACCTTCATTTGCACCTCGTGTTTATAAGGAATGTTCATCTTTCCATTTATTTAAAAATGCAAAACAGAGGAGTTGGAAAGTCTGGTTAGAGAGAAGACAGCTCAGTACCTTCTATCACACACTTAGACTAAGAAGGAACTCTGAAGAGTCTGAAGGCAAGGGGGCCTTTGATAATGGGTACACAAGGTAGAGGATGACTCTTGCATGTCGTGTTTCTCTTGGCCTGACGTAGCTATGATGCAGCCTTAGGCTGGTCACTCAAAGGCCTGATGACACCATATGGACAGTCCTTGACACATTTCCCCCAGGATTCTACTGGAGGAACTGTTACAGGTCTTTTCCAAGGGAAGCAGCTCTAGGATTGTGTGTAGGAAGGAGGTATATGGAAACTGTTCTCCTGTTTTGATCAAGGATACTCGTAGCTGCGGCACAGATCCTTGTGCGGCTCCTCTGGAGACATCTGCTCTGAAAAATATTTATCACTACTCTCTATTTCCTGTATTTCAATTAATTCTTTTTCATGAATTTCCTCCTTACACATTGGCTATTTAGTGTACCCAGCAGGCTTTGGTGAGGGACACATCAAGGCAGATTCTGTCTCCAGGGCTGTCTTTGATAATCTGCTGATGATCCTTTCAGAGATATCCAAGGAAGGCTCTCAGAGAAGACTTCACTCTACACAAAGATTTTGATTCACTTGAAGTATATTCTATTTCTTCACATATGAAGAATGAACTCTCTACTGAATGCTAATGATTTGTCAACAGCAGAATTTGCCCTCTGACACAAGCACACGCTGGTCTTCTGGAGCTGTGCTGTTCACATTTCTACATTTGAGAGGTACTATGAAGCATAAGAACTGTGTTTCCCTGAGTGCTCCCCAGGACCTGTTTTAAAGATTGGCTTCGTATATGTCACCTTTCAGTCTCCAGGACCTGAGGAGCTTCCAAGTGGAAGGTTGCACACCATGATTAGTAATTCAGGGTTTCCTTGAATCCTTGATTTCTGCTAGGTATCATCTGACTCCAGCAACCTGTAGCATTTCACTTTTTCTATTTGAAACAAAATCTCATCCAAAATTACTTTGACTGCAGACATACCTTTTGCATTTCTCCCCATATGAAAACTTTTCTCCTTTTCTTCCCAGTGAAAAGCCCTGCAGAATGCTTTATTTGTCTCTGGTTTTTGCCTAATCACTAGCTGGCCATGCAGAGCCCCTAGCAAGATTTTTCTCCAGACATTTTTGAGAAGTACTAGTTTTGATTTCTTTAGCTAGTACTCCTCAAACTCTTTTAGGATTTTTGCTTTTAATCTGCCTGACAACACTATTCTTTTCATTTTATTGGTTTGGATACAATAGTCATCTTTTTGGAAATTGCCTTTTTACTGCTAATAAACTTGCTTACTTGGATGTTTATATGTGCTGGCCTCCTTTAATCCATTCTCCAGCCTTTCTCAATAGGTCATACGCAGCGGTGTTATGCTTCCAGTCTGGTGTTCTTCAGAAGTTTCCATGCTTTTTGCTAGGATTTCTCTTTGCTGACCTTTCTAGATTGTTTTTAACAAGCTCCCTCATTCCTGCATGGCTTTTCTTGAAGTGGAGGACAATGGCAGTGGCGTGTTTGGCCTGCAGTGCTCCTCTAGAGCTGGTGAAGCTGAGCCCTCTGTGGTCACTGTCACAGAGTGGAGCTTCCACTGGAAGGGCTTGAGCCACAAATCTGAGGACTGCCTTTGCTCCTGTGGGCTCTGACCAGATGCTCCAAGGAATAATTGCTGACAGAGCCTAAAAATGTCATCTCTGTTTCATCTGCTGCTATGACATTTGTCAATCTACAGGAGGGCAGTTGATGTCTCCCATTGCTACTGTTTTTCCTGCCTCTCTGTTTTCTTCCAGTGTATTGAATTCAAGGCATTTTGCTATCCTGGGTCAGTAACACTATCTGTCAAAACAATAATTTTCTTATTTAGGCCTGGAATTTCAACCAGTACAGATTTCATGTTACTTGAGATGGTGAACTTGCACGTTTGATTTTACTGTGTGCCTCAATGAGGCAGAGCAATGCTCTGCCTCCTGTGCAGTTTATCTCTGTATTTTATATCCTGTGTTTAGTGTCCCTTTGATGGTCTTCTTTGCTCCAGGTTTTCAACATGTATTGTAAATCAGCGTCTGAATTTTGGATCAAACATTCTTCTTCCCTATCTCCGTTTTTAGATTTCAAAGGTTGTGTAGAAGTGAGTGTACCACTACCTTGGTTCTTTTATTGGCACCTTGTACAAAATTCATTATGTTTGTTTTCCTTTCCCTGCTGGATTACTTGCATCTTCCGGATTGTGATTTTCTTGAGGATTCAGAACTTTCCCATTTTTTATCTCCTAAGGGTACTCATGTTGAGCCTGGCCTTTTCCACCCCTATCAGCTTGCCTCAGCTACCTGGATTTTCCAGCCTGTTGGGGAATATTTTAATTTCAAAATTACTGTCTAGGGCCTTCATTTTGCTAAGAATGTCTGAGAATGTTTTCAATTTGCTGCAAGACCAAGCAATATCATGAAAGAGACTTAGATATGTTGGATGTTTTCAAATCAGCTGGACTTGATGAAATTCCTGCTAGGATACTGGGAGGGTTGTCTGAAGCAATGCCAGCACTATTAGCTGCTATCTTTGAGGAACTGTGAGGTACAGAGATGGATGTGTTGCCTCTTATATTTTTTTTTTCAATAATGAGGGAGCAGGGGAAGCTATAGTTGAGCCTCCAGAAGTCAACTACAGGGTGAGTGGCAACCAGGGTGGATTTATTAAGAACAAATCATACCAAACCAATCTAATATGTTCCTGTGATGGGACTTGTGGCTAGGGAAGAACAGCAGAAACATTATTTTAACTTTAGTGAGGTTTTGAACAATGTCTCATATGAGCTTCTAAGAAGCAAGCTAAGGAAATACTGTCTGTGTACAATTTTCAACAGCTGAAATATATTTAGAGAGTAGTCCTTGATATTCGGACTTAATTTGGTGATTGAGATCTCTATTGCTAACTTTTTAATTAATCAAATGGATTACGTAACACAGAATGTAATTGAGGGATTTGAAATTTCTTTAAATGATTTTACCAACCTGGAGAAATAATCTGGAAAAACTAGAATGCGTTTTTGTGAGGAAAACAACATCTTCTGCCTTTAGCTTTTAATCACCAGTTGTTCATGAGCTGGAGAGCAGCACTGCAGGGAGGAATCTGGAGGCTGCAGTGTGTCCCAAGCTGAAAGCTTCATGCAAAGCTCCTGCAAAAGCAGAGAAACCCCTCAGTGGGCAAACAGGGTCATGCTGCCTCAACTCAGCCAGAAGAATGCCTCTGTAGTGGGTCAGCCTTGGGCTGGTGGGGACTGGGGCAGCCTCTGATCCCATGCTGTGGCCTCTCGAGAGCAAATTCTCTGCTTTCAAGAGAGGCCTGAAGCTCTGCTGGGAGCCTAGACATTAGCAATAGTAGACAAGCCAACTTCCAATGCACCAGCGAAGGTCTACTTTCCTGAAGGCAACAATTCTGGTATTCCAGAGGCTCAGCTTAAGCACTAATTCAGTCTCAAGAGTAAAAGAAGCCTCTCATTTGTACTTTTGAGTCCACAGTCTAATTAACGCTGAGATTCATGAAAATCTTTATTTTCTGCCCTTCCAGCACCACGAAATCTCAAGGCTGAGGTGGATCTTTCACAGTAGAGATTGTTCTTGACACTGTTGCTGCTCAAAGGCCTCCTTTATACCATCTCAGTTTTCTCTATCTCTTTTTCTCTGAGGTGACTTCCTGAATATATTAGGGTGTCTCTGCCATGTCTTTGGGATGTCTTTTTACATCAACAGGCACCTCTCAGCTTTTTTAGCAAAAAAGGAGAGTTCTTTGCTAGGTGGTGGATCTCTGAGATCTGAGACTTCTATTACCCCCAGTCTGACTCTTATTTGAGTTGAAGAAGAGATGAGACTACTTCTTTGTTTGGAAGAGATGAACGAAAGTGTTTGTCTCCTTTCTTATCTCAGGATGGAATGGCACATCTGAAGAAATAAGTAAGGAACATACTGCTGAGTAATGAACACAAAAATGCTGTCTATCATCACAGCTGAATAAACAGGAGTATTGGCATAATCTGTCTCCTTTGTTCCATATGAGAGCTAGGAGAGGACTCAGCTGGAAGATCATGGCCAGTTCCTGGTGCTTTAATTAAGGGAGGATGTTGAACAGCTGGAGAGTCAGAGGACAGAACTGGGATGACCAGAAGTCCAGAAAACATGGTTCATGATGAAAAGCCAAAGGAATTTGCATAACTTGATTTAGAAAAGAGACAATAGAGGGGGTGGCCCATCAATGAACTTTTAATATTTTTTAAATAGACATAAAGAGAAAGGGAATGAATCTTTTTTTGCGCCCATTATGGATGGAAAACAACTGAAACTACAGGAAGGGAGATCCAGATGAAACATCTGTAAATTTTCCTTGTATAGTCAATCAAAGAAACTGGTTTTCTTTGGAGGAAGTGGCATGCCCGTGAGTGGAGACAGGCATGGGTGTAGCTAATTCTGAATTCTGGAACAGGAACAGGAGTAGGCTAGATGGCTTCTCCTCTCCACCCTACTGTTCTGTTCTTCTGTGAATGTTATCCAGTGGCTGACAAAGACTTAGCCCTCAATGATTCCCAAATGGTGCTGCTGATAGCAGGATCACTCCTACTCCAAGTGGAAGGTACCAGGACATTTTCCAGCTGATAAAATGGGACACCAAGCACAGAGTGCTCTTTGACTCAGATAGGAGCAGGTCCCAGGTACCTCTTGTTTCTGTTTTTAGTGTCCTCTGTGGATTTGAGTGAGCTCCTTCCTTCACTGCCAGCACTGTGCTACTTTAGAAACAAGGCAAAGAAGGAAAGCCACACAAGCCTTGCTGGCCCAGCAGGCCAGGTAAGGCTAGGGATGAAACAACCCATAGCTAAACCTACTTAAGGGTGTATCATGATTAATGTCATATCCAGCTGCCTCTGACTCCCTGGCCTTAAGAGGGACAGCTGTCCATTGGAATCAAGGGGAAAACTCCAACCTGAGTCATGTCTGAGCTCCTCTGCTGCTCCACTCTCTGTGAGCTCAATGTCTTTGGAGGCAGCTTTGGCAGCAGCTGGTGAGAACCAAAGGGTGTTCTGGGAAACAGCTTCTGCAGGCCTTCCTCCCAACTGTGCTCTTGCTCACCTCACACTTTACTCATATGGTCCATAAATGCTGTAAGTTGTACTTATTTGTGGAGTTCTTTGCCTGACAGTAGTCTTGGACATGTACCTGAGGGGTGCTGTATGTTTTCATACTGAGACTATTCAGCCATTGTCCTCCCTCCTTCAGCATTTCCCAGCAATAGTTCAGTGACTCTGCATCTGCTCTCCAAAATGCATTTTTCAATCTTTTGTTATGGTCTGCTCAGCCTGTGACCCTGCTAGCACATACCCTCCCTGCTGCCTGCAGGTCACCACTCCTCACATAACCCAACTGAGTGTCCTACATCAAACACTGATGTGATCTTTCCTCCCAGCCTATTGGACTTATTCAAGCATCACTGGTGTGAGAGTTTACAGCTCCAGGATTTTTATGAAGAGGGGCAACCAGGGGAAAAGACTGCATTATCTCTCTTCAGTGCCACAAAGCACTCCAGATCTTCCTTGGGTGAAGAGATAAAATGGAACAGACTTCCAGTAGGACACAGAAGCATGCTCCTAAATTATTCTGGGTTTTTTTTTTCTTTTTGGTGGGGGGGAGGAGGGAAAGGAGAAATGAAAAAAAATTGTAAGGATGAGATGAAAGAAGGGATACCACAAAAAAATAGAGATGAATACTGAGCATAAATCAAGTTCTCTTCTGGGTTTTGGAGGCAGAGGTTGTTGCAGAAAGAACGGCCAGATGCTTGGTAGTCTCCTAAAACACTAGAACAGGTTGTCCCCTTCTGCTTCTTTCCCAAATTTACCCCCTTCTCTTGAGCCTTCTATCCTCCTGAAGCCCTGCCATCCCAGGATATCCCTGCCCTTTTTTGCTCCCACCTGCTCTGTCTCAGACCTTGTTTCCTCTGCACATGCCTGTCCCTGGATGCTGTCCTGCAGGTCCTCTTTTGAGCCATTATTTTCCTCTTCCTTCTCCCCTTCAGTGCTGTTTAAGGCTGCATCCAGCTCTGGGTGGGTGGCACGGGGTGAGGGAAGAGGAGGGCACAGCCAGCTCTCTGCCCTCAGCTCATATTTGGGGCCGAGCTCCTGTGGCAGAAGCATGCTCTGCACTAGGCAAGTCTTCAGCAAAGATAACATCTGGATTTCAGACAAGCTCTGCAGACCATGTGCAAGGGGAAAGCAGTGATTTACAGCTAGGTCAGATCTGACAGGATTTTCATATGGCCACCAAGTACAGGCTGATGTCTCCAGGGATCAACCCCTGCTAATTTCAAGCCCTTGCATGAAGAACTGAACTGCAGTGAAACCACTGTAAGACATTTTCACCACGGGCCAACCATATTTTTCACTAATCTCATTCTTGGAAGTTGCTGACCAACTTTCGGTGAAATGTTCCCAAAATAAAAGTCAGCTGAACACAGAGAACAAGGATGGAAAAATTCAGCCTAGAATGACTAAAATATGAAAAAGTTAAGAGCACCTGAGAAACAGATCTTATAAACAAAGCTGTTAGGCAACGTTAGATAAAAGATTTGTTGCCATCTCCACCTGTAACAGAGGAATGGCTATGTAGGTATTAAATATGGGAAAAACTATCTTGCATGACTGACATGCAAGGAGAAAGCATTTTCCTTCTGAACATGAGGCATATGCCCAAGAAAGACATCTGATAAGGAGAAACAGTGGTGACTGTATGCAAACTGGTGTGTGATCTGAATTATTTGCATTGCTTGGAGCTCACCAGATTCTTCACCAAAGTGTTTTTAAGTCCCAGACTGAACTGAGCACTACTGGATGCACCAGGGGGAGAGATGTCAGCCTGACCCACGGTGATTTGCCATCTGTGAAAAGCAAACAAATACAACCAACAGGAGGAAGGAGCACTGTGACTGAAAAGGGGACTGTAGCACAGATTTACAGAGGATCTTTGTGTTTGGACTCATGAGCCTTTGACTATGTTAGTATTGTAAAGTAAGCAGCTGCAAAAGCCCAGATACACAGATCTATCCAAAAATCAAGCTTTGGCCGTTGCCTGCTCATCACTTTACCTGCAAGGCTGGACCAGATGTGTAATTATTTCCTATGCTATTTTCTTCAGTTTTCAAAATAAGACAGCTAGGTTTCCAGCAAAGTTTTTACAGAGTCTTTTTAAGGTTTTTACTGTACTCCAATGAAAAGGCTCCAGGATTTTAAAACTTGTCCACTTTTTACAAGTATATACAGGGATTGTGATAAAAGATTTTATCTCTGTTGCAAATTTTGATTTCCTCAGATTAAAACTTCACAGCTAAATCAGGAATATTACTGGTATCAGAGAAAATACCACTTTTAGGACCAGAAGTCACTGCTACTTTGAATTGCTGAAGGAAGAAAATGTATCTAGATGCAACGTACAGTCTCTTAACAGCCACAGCATAAACACATCGATTTTTTCCCCTCTCCTGATCCAAGTAGTCACAGACTCTTTTTAATTCATGTAAAATTATGATAATTGTGAAAGCAAAAACTTTATGGTTTGCTGAATTGGCTGCAGTGTGCAACACTAAAGGCTCCCTTCCCTGAAGTAGGGAAGTACTGAGATCAGCATGATGAGAAATATGTCAGAGGTCCCTGCAGACAACTTGTAGGCTGAAACAAAGATCAGGCCAGATGTAGCTACATTTATTGCTGTGCTGTGCGCCAGAAAATGCTAAAAATAAGGCACAGGGAATGAAGATTTCCAAACATATTAGCAGCACTCTTGTGATGTGATCGTAGCAGTTTTAAGGCCATAGTGCCTTGACAGCCAGCAAGTCCTGGGTTCTTTTTGTTGCTTTGGCCAACATAGATCGAAATACGTGACCCAAACCTGACATCTAGTGGAGAAAGAATGAGAGCAGGATTTTCCCTGCCTTCCCAGGGATGATGCACTGGGGTGTGTGCACACTGGGAGAGCAGTTTGCTCTTCTCTTCAGAAGTGACCTAAAGGTTCATCTGCTGCGCAGGGAAGCAAACCAAGGAGCTCGTGGTCTCTTCAGCTAAGTGTGCACATCTTGTCTAGTTCATGACACTGCTATGCACAGCTGTGCATGCCTGAAGCCACTTGCACAGTGCTGCCAGCAGATAATGGACCCCTGACGGCTGAATTTAAAGAAGTTTCAAAAGGCAATAGTAGACATGAGCATGTCTGGTTGGATTTGAGCAGGGTCTTGTGAATGTATCTAACAGAAGGAATAGGTGTTCAGCTGCACAGATGGCATCAGGCACCTACATTTTCTGCTGTCAGAAATGCCAGGTCTGTGCTCCTGGGCCAGACCAGCCAGTTCAACACCAGGTGTTGAGGCTGCAGCTCTGTTCAGCTGCGAGCTTTTCCCCAGTGCTGTAGGCCACTCACTGCCCCAGCTGGGCTGCTTGAGCTGGGAGGCCAACAGTACTTCAGGAATGTTTTAACAACTTTTCTCCCTCGTCCTCTGCACCTGCTATCATAATATCTCAATTCTCAGTTAGCAAAAATTAAAGCTTCAGGCTCTCATACTTGCATGGAAATGTTGAAAGCGTGAACCCTAAAGGCTAAAAGAAGCCAAAAGCCAAATAAAACTGTCCAATGTTTATTTTTCATGTCTTGCAAATTTAAATCAATGTCATAAAACCATTGGTACCTCAGCCTTTACGAGAGCATTTACAGGCCATTAAAGATGGCAGAAGTCAAAGGGTGTTTTACTCGTTTATGCACTGTAGGAAGCAAAAACCATCTCCCATGTGCTAGTAAAGAGTCCAGGCTTTGTAGCTGGGAGTTGTAACAACTCACACTGTCTGTGAATCATCATTTTGGTAGGATGGAGCAGCAAGTTACCGGCAGTTCAGAGATTCATTAAAACCCCTGAAATAGTGTTGCTTGCCTAAATGAATGCACAGGCATCAGCCACTGCCAAAGAGCTCAGCTACACAGCTCTGTCCCAAGCAGTCACAATGCTGACAAGGTGATGTGTGTTTTTAGAAGGGATTTTTAATGTCCTGATAGCAAAACAAAGTTAGTGTTATACAAACAGTACAAAGTTTACCGCAGGATTGAGCTTTAATCTCTGGTGGTTGCTTATTGACTGCAGAAGAAACAGAGGCTACACCTCCTCGACATCCTGTTTGCAGGGAAACTTGAAGGAGAAGCTCTCACCCCCTGCAGCTTTCCCTGAAACCCACAGTAAGTCTGAACTGAGGTCTGAATTGGAAGAAAGGGCTGGGCCTGGGTTGTTTAAAATTCCTGTTTATTCTGCCATGAGAGGTCTTGCTTTACCTTACTGTGTTTGAGGATTCTGACCTTTCTAAAAGTTGGAAAAGAAGAAGTTGTGATAAATGATTTAAAGAATGTCACAATGTGTATGTGAAGACTTGTACTATCAGCAATGTTCTATGTCTTCAAATCAGAGAGAGCAGGCTTGGGATACTTACACCCCCTGCTACCTAATGCCAGTCAGAGGAGACAGAACAATACCGAATAAATCTGTTGCATTTCTTCTTCCTCCTCCAATGAGTTCCCCATCCTGGGCTCTTTACTAGCAGAGAATTATGAGTCCTAATTTTCAAATGCAAACAGGGGTACTTCAGTCAGGGTGCCTGCAGTTTGACAGGCTGTTTCTGTGTGCATTACCTGTGTGTTTATCTGAGCCAGAAGTGTACAGCGTGGGACACACGGGACTGATTTTGGTGAAGCTTGCAACCCTGGCTAATCTGCAGTGGAGTTTAATCCTGAAAACGAGGATATTTACTTCTTCCTGTACATTTTTTTTAGAAAAGTCAGGCTGAGCCACAGCTGTTTTAAGACTTCATGTTTCCACATACCTTGCTAAATACCTATTTTAATCAGTGCTGTGGAAGTAATTGCAACAAACAATTTAGAAAATTGACTTTGTCTGTGTTTTGTACATCTTTCTGCACACACAGGCTTGGTTTGCTCAAACATTAATTTGCATAGCTTTTAGTTCTTGCTGTTTCAAAAGTATGTAAATGCAGGCATTTTCTGGGCAGCATTTCTGTTGGTTTGATTGGACATCTGGGTCACACAACTTCACTTCCATTCCCTGAAAGGCTGAGGGTAGTTCTCAGAAACATGTTTCATGTTGTGGAATTTGTTTTTCGCCAGTGTTTTCTCATGGTTTAGCCAAATTCTGTATGTTCCTTTTATGGTGTGTATCAGTGCTCCAGCATGTAATGCAAATGCCCAGAAGGTATTTGTTACAGAAGAGAAAGGAAGATCTGTAGAAAATGCTTTGTTTTTTTCCACAGCACTGGCCTTGACAGTGATTTGCACTTAAAGTCTGGACATAGTTTCACAGTGTGCTCATGCTGGAGCAGGTTAGATGCAGACTCTGTATTTACTTGTTTCCAGATTTCATGATCTTGAATTCCATCACTGTGCTCCATAACTAATCGTTCGGTCACGGAGGCGTCCTTAGGGGTAATCCAACAAGTGATGTTCTGGGACAACCTTTGAGCAGAATTAGTGGAACAAATAACGCAGCTTGTTGTAAGATGGAACTTATGACAGAATTACACAACTGAATCAGCAGAGGACCTAAAATGTCCTCTTTGGGCTGCTGTTTAAAACAGAATGAAGAGGGACACACAGATGCAAGCTTCTTCCTACTCTCATGGCTGCATCTGCAAGTTTTTCTCATAGAAGGAGAGAGGATTCCTAGACTGATGTGCAAGATAACCTCTCATCAGCTCTTCTAAGACAGATGGCTCCAGGTTGTGTATTCAGTGACATAAGAGCCCTTGAAAGAGGAAATGACAGTGTAGGGATCTAATTTCTGCTCCATGTTATTCTTCTCTTCAAGGTTCTCTGCACCTCTCTCAGCAATGGCTATGGTGTGTCTCTCAGACTTCGAAGCTTATGCTAAGAAGTATTTACCCAAGATTGCTTGGGATTATTTTGCAGCTGGAGCAGATGACTGTACCACACGAGATGAAAACATCCTGGCATATAAAAGGTAATGTGAGGACGAAATGAAGGGGGTTGTACTGGGACCTTTTAAACTGTTTTCATGCAAGTGTTTGAACTTCACAAGCAAAGACACCTAACACCTTGTCCTTACCAGATGGGTCCTTTCCAGGGGGTCCCCAAGCTAAATGCAAAACCTGAGCGACATACACTGTATGTTTTGATGCCAGACTGAGTATGGCATGGGTTGTATGAGGCTTTAGGGATGCTGAGGGTACAGACAAGTGCTAGGGTAGGGTAGGGTACAGTGTGCTGTGGTATGTGTGGCATGACAGGAAAGGGCATGAGTAGCTGTAATAGAACCCACTGAACATCTACTGTCCTGAAGGGGTATTTTTTGCCTTACAGAATTCGTTTCCGGCCGCGTATGCTGCGGGACGTATCCGTGATGGACATTAGGACTAAAATCCTGGGGTCTGAAATCAGCTTTCCTGTAGGAATCGCCCCTACAGGCTTCCACCAGCTAGCATGGCCTGATGGAGAGAAAAGCACAGCCAGAGGTACTCTTCTGCTCTGGTGCCATGTAGCAAAAAGGGAGCTGTAGAAAAGCCTCAAGGAGCTGTTAGGATGACTTGAAGCGTGACTGAGAAAAATTTTCAGGCTTGAAGGGGCAAACTCTATTCCCACTTTCTTACCCCCTGCATGGGAAGCTGTATAGATGTTGCTCATCTTCAGCTACCACCATACAAAATCAGCCCCGTGGAGTCTGCTGCAGATTTAAAACAAGGGCAGTGGACACATTTCTGGCTCACACCAAAAACCACATAAGGTTTTCAGTCCTGGGGGCTCTACATGGGTTGTGAAAGTGGTAGATGGGACTCAGACTGCGAATTCCTTGTTACTGGTTAAGAAATGTCTCCCTTGGAGAAAAAAATACCCCCTTTTCACAAATCCTGTGGTGGGTTTGGAGAGCTGACTCCTAGAAATGTTTTTTCTTCTGTGTAGACTGAGTAGATTTAACAGTGCATTCCTGTGAGGACTCAGTCATAAAGATAAAATTCTGTTAATGCTTTTTTTAAAAATGTAGTTGCAAAATGAAAGCACAGCTTGGTTAATTACCTCTACCTTTTCTGCTTTCTTAACCAAGGACCAACAAGAGTGCATGGTGAGCACAGCCATTGTTAACCCCAGGGGCACAGCTGCCCTGTGCTTTGCAGGATCACACAAAACAGGGGTTCGAGTGCTCTCTGCAAACAGTGCACAGTTTGGTATCTCATGTCTGGCAAGAATGTTCAAATACCTTTGTTTCTATTCCTTTCCAACGCCTCCCAAGCGGCCAGAGCAATGAACACCTGCTACATTGCCAGCACCTACTCCACCTGCACGCTGGAGGAGATCTCCGCCGCCGCGCCCGGTGGCCTCCGCTGGTTCCAGCTCTACATCCACCGCAACAGGGCAGCTTCCCAGCAGCTAGTCCAGAGAGCAGAGGCCTTGGGCTTCCAGGGCCTCGTCCTCACCGCGGATCTGCCCTACACAGGCAAGAGACGCGACGACATCCGCAATGGTTTCCGTCTTCCTCCCCACATGAAAGTGAAGAACTTGGAACGAGCCTTTGAGGTTTGTAAAATGAGCCCATCCTTTCATTCGCTGAGCTGGCACGTACCACATGAGGCAAAAACCACTGGGTAACTGCTGCCTTGGCATTTGCTAT
The DNA here is from genome assembly GCA_013399225.1 of Rhipidura dahli. Classification (NCBI taxonomy): domain Eukaryota; kingdom Metazoa; phylum Chordata; class Aves; order Passeriformes; family Rhipiduridae; genus Rhipidura; species Rhipidura dahli. The sequence goes on from VXAC01001437.1 coordinate 83,304, forward strand.
ACTGGGGCGTACCTTCCCCCCTGCCAGACTGGATTCTGTCTTCAAAATCCCCATCCAGCTGCCTTAGAGACACTGATCTCCACCCCCATTGTAATTATTGTCCTCCAGAGACATGTGACATTTCTGGAGCTGATGAACATGTCCGTTGGCAAGTTTGATTAATCTCTTCTAGGGCAAGGAAAGACACCAAGGGACCTGATATTGTTGCAGGTAGGATGAGTTTTCCTTTCTTGTTTCCTTTTGGGTGTAGGGAGATGACAGGTCTGAGTACGGACTGCCACCCAACAGCTTGGACCCTTCGGTCACCTGGAATGACATCTACTGGCTGAGGAGCCTGACCTGCCTGCCCATCATCATCAAAGGTATCTTGACAAGAGAAGATGCAGAGCTGGCAGTGAGACACGGAGTTCAGGGAATTATTGTGTCCAATCATGGTGGAAGGCAACTGGATGAAGGACCTGCCACAGTAAGTGAGAAAATGCGTGTCCCACCTTTTCCCTGTTTATGGTCTGCACGTTTGCATTAACCTGGGTATCTCTGAGCCTGGGTTTGTGTGTACACTTCTGGTGGACTTGAGTTTGTCCAGTGGCCATGGATGTGTACAGAAGTACTTTAGCCTCAAACTGGTGAGGCCCACGCCCTGACATGGACTGCATTCTGAAGTATTTCCTCAGCTTCTTGGAAGGGTCCAGTAAGTATCACAGAGCCCACATAAGGGCAGATAAACTGCTGGCCTAAGTCAGGAAGAGTTTCTGCCTGTGTCTCCATTAGCTGGTGCAGTGCACACAAACTCCCTGCGCACTGCAGCAGAAAGAAAACAAAGCTCTGGAACTGAAAATGTACAAATGAGAGCATAATGTATTCTCATTGTTCACATCTGTCAAAACATGCAAAACAATGCAGCTAGATTTAGTGAGAGGTCTGCTTGCGTATTTACAGGCTCGAGTCTAACTGGGAATTTATTGACTTGCATGAGCCAGAAAAAGGATAGCTTATCTGGAGAAAAATTCCCCTGCTTTTTAATTTGTGCAAAGAAATCACGCATTGTTTGGACATGTGTGTATTTCACTGGCGTAATTTGGCTTCTGTCAGTTTTTCCAGTTGCTCTTATTTTACAGTTCTGCATTGCACAGTATCTTATGAACTTTCTTTTCTCGGCTTTCTTTTGTAAAATAAAAATAAGTACCAGGGAATTCTTTTCTATTCTACGTCAAGGCTGACAATAATGAATAAAAAAAATTAATAAACCAAATGTTAAAGGCATAAAACCAGAAATGGCATCCACATTAACTACTCTTCTACCTTAAAAGTTGCTTTACCTACACAGGCAAGGCAGGAGATACCCTAGTTGGGCTCTGCTATTCTTCTGGTGCCAAGCCTGGCTCTTGCTGAGCTAGTCCTAGAAAATTTCAGCCTGAAGGTTTTCAGTTTGAAATTCAGGAAAAAAAAAAAAAAAGATTAAAAGAAGGCAAAAAGGCAGAAGACACTGCAGAGCCTTTTGAAGGAGAGTTAATTATGTCTAGTGCAATGTCTTGCTCCTGGTTGTACTGCCTTTGGGGCCAGAGCCAGCATCTCTGTGTGGTGCTGCCCTGCAATAACATCTGAGTCTCCAGTCCATGCTGGACTCTACAGAGAAGACCTTGGGGTATCAGGAGACCTAACCTGGAAGAAATGATTGGCTGTACTACATAGCAAATGAAACCCTTAACAGACCCAACAAGTGGTCACCAGGATTAAGTTGAAATGTAAGGTTAGGTAGTTTGAGCAGTAGTAGAAGTTTGACATCAGTCTTTTTTGCAAACAGCTGTATCATTCATCCTTGTCTCAAATGAAAGTAAAATATTGATGACAGTTATCCCATTGAAATTTATATTCTAAATCTTTCATAAATCTAGTGAAAATGTTACCTTTTCACTTACCAGAAGTGATAGCAAAGAATATCAGTATAAGCAAAGCACTGGAAAATGGCGTTAAGCATCTGGAAAATAGAACAACGAGCTGCACATTATTCTGCAGCTCCTGGTGCTGAGTGTTTGTGATGCATCGCCACGTTTCATTTGGAGAAGGTATTCTACAAAAGCATTGCATCCCTGCCCGTCTCTTTGGAATATATCCTCCTCCTCTTGGAATCAAAAGCTGCCCTCAGGGTGCGACTGGCTGCTTCTTTGCAGATTGATGCTCTGGTTGAGGTTGTGGAGGCAGTACGAGGCAGAGTTGAAGTTTATGTGGATGGTGGGATACGAAAAGGAAGCGACGTGTTAAAAGCACTGGCCCTGGGAGCGAAATGTGTCTTTATTGGAAGACCAGCTTTGTGGGGCCTGGCTTACAAGGTGAGTAAGGAGCTCTGAGTTCATATGCTTGCTTCTCACACTCTCCAGCACTCCTGCAACTGAAGTCACAGAGTTTTCACCAGTGCAGAATATATTTTTAAGTTTTATTTTGCTGAATTTTAAGTGGAATCATCCCAAATTGAATGAAACCTTGACATTTCCTGTGATTTAAAAATACCACTGAATTTCACAATTTCCTGGGGTTTTGAACAATGGGATTTTGAAGGTGATAACATTGTTTTGTGGGACCTGATTTCTTGGTGTTGCAGTTTGGCACTAAAGTACTGTAGGACTCAGGAACATCAGTCCTTTTGAAAGTGCTTTTGGAGCTGGGCTTATTTGCCAGAAAGAGGAGTCTGAGAATTTTATTTGCTTTCAGCAAATACTTGGGAACAATACATGGTTTTGATACAACAGTTTCATGGCAGTGCTATGAATTCTTCAGAAATACATCTAGAACTCCATCCCGCTGATGGCTGAAATATTTTGGATAAGGCTGAGTAAAACTGTGTCCTGGAGGTACCTGAGCTTTCCACTGCTATTTCAGTCCCAGCTTTGCTGCTTCTTAACTCCCGGCATATTTCTATGGTCCAGAGTCATGAATTAGGTGTCTGATGCAGAAGGTAAAATAATATAATTAAAATTAAAATATTATTATACCAGTTGGGGGTTTTGCCTTTTTTTTTTTTTTTTTTCTTTTTACACCCTGGATGGAATCTTTCAGAATTTTCTCTAAAAGAAAAGATACTTATTTTTATGGTCTATAAACATTTTCTTTCTTTTAAATGGCACTCTTGTCCAGTGGTGTGATTGTTGTGGATTCCAGTAGCTAGGCTTTGTGGAAGAAATCACCTGAATCATCTGAAAAGACCTGTAGGAGCTGGCAGTACTGTTTCTTTTGTCAGTAAACATTAAAAAAGGGCCTAAGATGAAAAAGGTGTTCCTGTGAGTTGCCTGCACTTTTTCCACAATGCAAGCAGAAAGGAGATGCAATCTGGGGGGTTCAGTTGTGCTTTGGTATTATATTCTGTGGAGTATTCCTCAAGATGTATCTCAGTGGCATTACCATAGCATAAAATAGAGGAAAGGCATAAACAAGTGCTAATACTGTCTGCACCCAAATCATTCATTATTGCAAGACATAAAAATAAAATTTAAGAGAAAAAAAATTTTAAATCCTCCAATATTGTACAGGAAGATCAAAATCTTATATACATTTTGTTGGCTTTTGAGCTTCTTGATGTCACAACATATAGTCTATTGTTTTTAAAGACTCAGTCCAGTATTTGAGTAAACTACAGTTTCTGAAGTGGTACCATATATAAAACTCTCATTACTTCATTAAAAACTGTCAGCATTGTAAGGCTTGACATTTTAAATAGCAAGCCCACTGGTGGGGGAAAACTGGAAGCTTAAAAAAAACAACCAGACACAAAATGTCAGAAGTGAAAAACAGCTTTGTTTTCTTTCCCTGTTCAGATGTATCCCAAAAGGAAAAGCATCTAAATTAATCTGTGGTGAACTGAGCACATCCATCATATCACTTTAATCATTCATCTGCATGAGAGACAGGAATTTGCACGGGCTTAAGGGACTATCCCAGCTCTCAGGGTGCAGGCATCCTGCAGCACTCCTCTGTGCCAGTGCTCCTTTTACCCTGACTGCTTCCTCTGTTGGGACAGGGTGAAGAAGGCCTTCAAGATGTCTTAAAAATTCTGCAGGATGAGTTTCGCTTGTCTATGGCCTTGGCTGGTAAGTATTTTTTTTGTAATGGGTGTTACAGAGGTTTCTGGGTGCAAGCCCTATAAAATCAGGAGTGTGATGGGTGGGTGGCAAAAAGGGAATCCACAGGAGCTGTGCTGGTTCCAGCTGCTATCCTTGAGGAGATTCTCTGCTTCCTGTGAAACCACTCGGCATTCCAGATGTCACAGCCATCAAGCTTGCATGGAGGGAGTGGGTTAGAGCAAGAGATGCAATACTGCTAGGTACAGCCAAGCAAAACTTGGAATTTCTCTTCTCCTGGGAATGGCAGCATATGTTTTTCAGTACTTAGTGTTTATCAAGGTAAAATGCAACTGATTTTCTTTTTCTGCATGAAAAATTCATTAAAAATGGATGCAGAATTTTTCTCTGCGTGTTGGAGAATCCAGTCTGTTGGTGATTACACATGTTTTTAAAGCCTTTGTGTCTCCCTCCAAGCTTTTACTCTCACTCTGCATTTCTCACTCCTGCTCCCAGCTGTAGCTGCCCTGTTTGACACCCTCACCAAGCAGAAAATTTGCAGAGCCTGGTGCAAACTCCAGTTTTACTCATGAACAACTGGGTGGTGAGCACTGGAACAGGCTCCCCAGGGTAGTGGTCACAGCACCAAGCCTGACAGAGTTCAAGAAGCATTTGGAGAAGGCTCTCAGGCACACGGTGTGACCCTTGGGGTGTCCTGTGCAGGGCCAGGTTTTGGACTGCATGATCCTTGTGGGTCCCTTCCAGTGCAGGATATTTTATGATATTAAGTATGACATGCAGATCCAGTGCAGAAGCATTCAGACATCACCAAGGTCTTATTAAACATTTTCATGCTTTAGCAGCCATGAACTCAAGTGGATAGCAATGTTGACTGGGAGACTGGAGCTAAAATCCCACAGGGCATACTCTGGTTTTATGGGTTACTTTTTCAGGCAGTAACAATTCTTGCTTTTTTCCCCAGCAGACTTTTACAGTTCTTTACATGCAAAGGGGCACAGGATTCAGCAAGAGTAGCAGGTTGAGATCTTTTTGCCGGAGCTCTGAAATTCATTGAATCATATAATCTTTTAGCTTGGAAAAGACCTTTAAGGTCATCAAATCCAACTGTTAACCCAGCACTGCCAATTCCACCAGGTAACCATGTCCCTAAGTGCCACATCTACGTGTCTTTTAAATACATCCCGAGCTGCTGACTCAACCACTCCACTGACAGCCTATTCCAGTGCCTGATAACAATTTCCAATTTAAACCTCTCCTGAACACAGGATTTGAGGTGCAGCCTCACCAGGGCCCAGCACAGGGAGCCCAGTCCAGGTCCTGCTGGTCACACCATTGCTGATAGAGGCCAGAATGCCTGTATCACACCTGGGCACACGGCTGGCTCATGTCCAGCCAGCTGTCAACAGCACCACTATCCTACCCATATCTGACCAAATGAAATGGCAATGCACACCTCCCCCCACTCTGGCCATTTGGCACACAGCAAACCCTGTATATTTTCTGTCTACGTTTTTCTGCTTACTTGACTGAACCAGATTTCATCCTGCTCAAAATTTATTATAAAAATAATTTTTTTTCATGTTTCTAACTCTTCTTGTGTGGGGAGTCTGGTGCCAAACCTCAAGGCTGAAGATGCCACTGAGGAGTGAAGATATTGAAGTACCAACCTATCCCAACCTGGCTTGTACAAGACTGTGATTCAGAGCAGGGGGGCTTCCAAGCTTGATCCACAGACCTTTCTCTCTCACCAATGTTTCATTTATTGCAGGCTGTGCCAGTGTCTCAGAGATTGGCCAACACCTGGTTCAGTTCTCAAAGCTGTGATCAGCCTCCTGCCATGCCCACCAAATAGAAGCAGCTCAAGCTGAGGCCCCAGCCAGACTGAAGATGAAAAAGGAGGTGCAATAAGTATCTGATAAGGCCTTCCAGAAGCTTCTGAAGAGATTAGGAAAGGCTCTGTTAGCAAAGGCTGCACTCTGCTTTTATTGAAACCAATGAATTCCTTAAGAATTTGGGTAATTGTTACTTGCTTGAACACATTTGCTTTAAACTGGCTGTTCCACAGACCTGTGCTGGGTCTTCTTCCAAAGCCCCACTATGCTGGGCAGCCAGACATGGAAAACTCCATGCCTTGCTTTTTCCACCTGTCACTGCAACTCAATCCACACACCTCCCCTGCTTTGGGACAGTAAATGTGGTGTCTGCTATCTTCCAGAGCTTTGGCTCTTCCTGGATGTATTCATAACTGGTACTGGAACACGATTCATCAGCTGCCAGGAACCCCAGCTACCCTTGGGAGGTGGGGGCAGTTCTTGCCCCCTGCTTCTAAATGCAGAGCAATGAAAGAGGGGAGCAGAGCACAACTTGTGGGGCAAGGAGGCAGCTCTCAGTGTGCAGACCCCCTGCCTCCCCCTGCTTTGGAGCTGGCAGACACCCTGATACCCATTTCCCTGCAATGTGCAGGGGGACCCATGCTACCAAAAAGTGACCTACTTTAAATTGGCCCAAAGGAGGCAGAAGGAAGAAGCTAGCCCTGTTAGCTCATTCTGTTTAGACTTTAATTTCTTTCAGAGATAACAGTGTCTGCAGTGATCTTCCAGGGGCCTTCACACAGAGGCCTTCCTCTCTGTTCCAGTAACAATAAACCTTGCCAGCAGACTGACAGCCTGGCAGATAAGACTTGGGAATTACACCACATCACACACATTGATGGATTTCAAGGATGTACAAGAAGAGAATGAGACAAGTGGGAGTGCTCAGTCCTGCGAAGGCTAAAGGCAGGGGAGGGAGGGGGGGTGACACCGCTGCCTTTTACTACTCATTTGGAGAAGATCCAGGCCAGCTTCTTGGATGTGTGCAGCATAAGGGTGAAAGGCAATGGGGACAAGATGCAATGAGGAAAATTCTAAGTAGAAATCAGCTGGGGGAAAAAAAGTCACCATGAGGGCAGTCAGACACTGCAACACAGGGTTTGTGAAACCTCCAGCGTTAGAGACATTCAGAGCTTGACCGGGCAAGGTCCAGAGCAACCTCTCTGACACTGCTGTGAGAAGAGGTTGGCACAGAGATCTCCAGAGGCCCCATTTAATCTGAATTGTTGGGAGACATCACAGAATCATAAAATGAGAGCTGCACATGAGATGTGTACCCTGCCATGCCACTGTGCTGCCATGATCAGCTACACGGAGCTGCAGGGGCAGCACCTGAAGGGCTGCCAGAAAGCATTTTCTGAGAGAAAAACAAAGGTATTTGGTGAGTGAACTTAAAGCAAGACCTCACAGGGTTCAATCAGGCTGAGAGCCTATTTAACAAGCCCAGTTTTTCCAAGACATTGAGAAATTTCTATGGTCTGGATTAGGCCTGTGCCAATGCATACCAGGGTTTTATGCCCCCTTGTCTGCGCCCTGTTCTGCTTTATGTACTTGACTGTTGTGAATATCTCTGATACACATGCAAGCAAGGTTAAATCTTACAAAAAACTGTCCCCAGAATTGTAAACATGTGGGTTAAGGAGTAATCAAACCTTGCTGCCTCCCTGCATCCCTGGAGGACAGGACAGAGAATCAGTCTACTTACAAGGGTAGTTTATCTACGAAATGGATCCAAATATAAACATTCTGCTTTAGCATATGATGCAGATTGCTCCAGCCTTTAAATATATGATTCACTCATCAATTTCAGCAGAGGAAATAGAGTTCTTCCTAAAAGTAAAGGGAAAAGGAGACTAAAGGTTTGTTTCTACTTAATTGCCCAACTTATGTGCTGTCTAACATAGCAAGGACTATTACAAGAAGGTTTCTTTTGATCTTGGAGATAATGTCAGAAATGTTTACAATCACCTTCTCCCTTCTACTGGAATAATTTTGGTATTACTGAAATAGGAGATATTTTCTTTGTCAGATTCGAAGACATAGAAACACTGAAGCCCCTTAAGGTAGTTTTCTTCATACCTTGATTAAAGTGTCTTACAACTGTTCCCCACAATAAAAAGTTCAGAGTCTGATGCAGGACAGTTGTCCAAAGGTTAATTATTTTAATCTTGTTCCCTCTTGTCAATGTATAATTAGAAGAGAGGAAAATGTTTCCGGGAGGGACCACTGCCTCCCACCCTGAAGGGCAGAAGTTTTCTTGGAGTAAAAATACATCTTAAAATACAGCCTCTCTCCCAGAGCTGTCAGCATGTAGGCATTTTGAGCTTACAGGCATACAGTGGTAAGAAACACATTAATTTTTCACATGAGAAGAAACATGGACTTTTGTGTGTGTGTGTGTGTGTGTGTCTTTTCGGTCACATATTTTTGGTCACATTTACTTTATACTTTGAAATCAAAACATACAGTTAAATAATGAGCATGCTTTTGCTTTTCCCTGCTTCAGTTCTCATCAGTCCAGGCAACAGGGCAAATTTCAGAAACCCCTTTTCTGAATTAAAATTCTTTCTGGACAAAAAGATCTCTTCTCTCATTCTTAATCCTAGATAGTCTGTTTGATAGCAAAATTGTTTTACCTGATTCCATAGTAAACAGCACTGTCTTCTGTAAAAGTCCATTTTATCCTACCTATCTAAACTTCCATTCCTTCAATGTTATATCATAGCATATAATCATTCCAGTACCATGATACAGTTTTTTCCTGATGCTGCTGGGAATTTTCCCTTCACCAATTCTCTTTCTGTCTTCTCGTCGCCACTTCACTCCCTCCCAATCCCTTTTTCCTTTATCTCCTTGTGAAAAGGCTAAGAAAACACATTCTCTAACACCTGCCATTCATTGCCCCAAAGTTTCTGTCACAGTAAGCACCAGTAAAGTTAGAGGAGCAACACTGTTCCTGGGCCAGCAGATCAGGGGCACAGCTGGGATGGGACATGGCATTGCACATATACTAAGCTCTCCACTTTGTCCATGTATAGCATTTCTCCAACACACACCAAAATGTACAAGCTCTGATGTTCTAAAATGGTGCTCTTAATCATGCAGTCCATTCTACAGCAAACTATCAGATTGTGGCAGCTTTGTTTTATAATGAAGCCAAAGAGAAGGAAGACATCAACATAGTTAAAAATGTCTCTGCCTTGACACAGAATGCAGAGTTGGTAAACTTTTTAGATGCTGCTCAATTATGTTTTAGTCTGCAAGTCCCCTACCTGTGCAATAACTCTGAATTTCATCAAGTTGTTCCTGGTGGTCAGGGGTCTGGTGGGCTTTGGCCTTGTTGCTCACTGGCACCACTCTGGGGTGCACAGCCTGTTCCAGCATCTGCTTCCATGCCCTTTGGGGAACACCAGAGCCAGTCTTGGCTGCACAGGAGGAGCTGTCGTGCCACCCAGCAAACCCCACCAGCAATGTCAACAAGAAACAAGAGGTGAAAATGTTGTCTCTAAGTGAGACTGCAGGAAGCACCAGGAGGTCTGAGCTGGAATTGAGCAAATTGCTGCTGTCTGACCACTGACATTCACAAACAGCAGTTCAGATGAAGGCTGCTAGGTGGTGATGTATAAAATTCCCTCAAACTAAACCAAACATTTGTCTGAGTAGAACCTAAGAGGACAAAAGCACAGCAGCAGTAAATCTCCCTACAGCTCCCTTAGCAGCACTCATATTCTCATAGGAGCACTACCCCTGCTAAACTTGGTCCTTCTGACAGGCAAGTTTGGTGCACGAGAGCATTTTCTATCCTAAGAGGCTGCATGGTGCTGTCTGGTTTTATAATACCTCTTTAAAGCATTTTATTTCCTTTCTAAAAGCAAAAAGGAAGCCCTGTTACAGAGAATGCCTCTTGCAGCAGCAGGCTTTGGCCAGTTATTTTTCCTTGCAGAGTGCACAAAATTAATTTGCAGCAGTTTCTGATAAGAGCATGCAATGTCAAGGTCCTGACTGTGAAAAGCCAAGGAAAGAAGCACTGATAACAATTTTTTTAAGGCTTTGTTGGGGTAAGGAACAGATCTTCAAGGATGCTGGGATTGAAACTGTTGCCAAAACTTCATTATCTGCGTCAGCTAGAAACATTCTCCCCCAAAAGAATTGGTTTGGCTTTCCTTCCATCACTTGCAAGCCCAGTTTTGCTCTAAAAAAGTGTGGGGATGCTTCTTCTACAGCTTTTCTCCAGGGCTCTCTTTAATGAGTGAACAAAACCCATGACAGAAGAAAAAAAGGAGCTTAGCAGTTAGTGGCACGAATGGAAATAAAGCATTTTTAGAGATGCACTCCAGCTATGCTTCAATCAGGGATCCCTTTTCCAGTGATTTCAGCCTAATTAATTGTGTTGCTGGACTTCTTCTTTGCAACTCCCTTCTCGCTTAAGGCAGCTCCCTGTTTATCTTCCTGCTTCCTATCCCTGTGTGAGAGAGAGAGCAAATGCAGCTGCAGTCAGCGTGTCCTGACAGACCCAGGGAGGCAGAGCTGGCACTGGGAGCTTCAGGCTAATGCCTAAGCACTGCCCTGGTCTCATACTGGAAAACAGTTTTGAAGTGGAACAAAACTCCAGGGAGAAACACCTGGGCATTTTCCCTGCAGAGACACAAACAGCCTGACTTTAAGTAGGCACTCTTGCACAAGACATTTCCAGAGGTGAACCTTTCCCTCCTGCAGCTTGAATTTAACTTTGATGGTACATTTAACAATTTCATCACTTCAAATGCCTCTCGTGTACAGAGCAAATACAAAATCCCAGGGGTTAGCTTTTGATCTCACACAGAGAGAGTGAGAAACCCACGTTGCAATGGGGAAGCCCAGTATGCCCAGTATGGAAGCCCATAAAATATACAGCACTGGAGTCCACTCCTCAAACCACTCTAAATAGCTTGTCCTGCTGTTTGTATTTAATTTTAATGCTCCCTACCTTCAATATTGGTGCAATATTGCACAAGCAAGTGAAGCTAGAGAGAATTATCAACATGAGGGTTTATTCTCTGAGGTTTTAGGGATGCAGGACCACATCTAGGCTCAGACCTCACTGCATGCAGAGCCTTCCTCTTTGGTGGGAGTGGTGTGGAAGTATCACATTCTGTTTGCAGCAAAGGAGCCACTCAAGTGGGAGGGGAGCAAAATGACCAAGGTGGTGCTCTGCAGTACATAAATAGAGGCACATCTCCCCCACAGCCTTCTGAGGGCTGGAGAGGTGGAACTGAGGCTCGAGGCAGACTTTTGTGGGAAACCTTTGCGGGGTTTGTTTGGCATTGAAATTGGTTTTGAGCATTTTCAGATTTGTTAATTCAATCGGTTTGTAATGATTTGTAAAATTTTTTTTTCTTTGCCTGGAAAAAAACCTAGATTACTTCTGAATAGGAATAGCTAGCAAAAGTAAGACAGGCTTAAAAAATTGTTTGATGTAGGGATTAAAGTTTGTTTTTCAGTAGTCTCTCCTTCTGGTAACACCTTTTGATTTGTAAAGTCTCCAGAGGTTGATGTCATATGTTCATTCCCTTGGGCAGGAGGAGAGCCAGCAGCAGAACCCAGCTCAAGAGACAGCGAGTTCCCCACCGAGGAGCAACACAGAGCAATGTCCCTGGCTGGGGTGAGCTGCCTGGTGACAGGAGCAGGAGGATTTCTTGGCCAGAGGATTGTGAGCTTGCTGCTGGAAGAAGAGGAGGCTCTGGCTGAGATCCGGCTGCTGGACAGAGCCTTCAGCACCCAGGCACTTGGGACATTTGACAGTAAGTGCCCTTCCATGAGCACGGTGTGTGCAGCTGGGTGTGCTGCTGTCCCACCTGGCTAGCCTGGGAGCCTTCACCTCTCATCCAAACCAGCTTTGCACATAGAGGATTTATCTCAGGGAAGCCTTGCTTTATCCCTCCCTCTCCCCCGGCACAGAAATCAGATGCAAAATAAGAAAACAAGAGGGTTTTTGTCAGGCCCTGAGGCTTCTCTCTACTGTTCATGCAGTAAACAGACTGTCTTCAACCTGGCTTCTATTACAAAAAAAAACCCACAGAGCAAAATCAGTGCAAAAATCTCACCCTTCTTCTTGGGGGAAAGGAAAATGCAAGCATTGCTATACTGGGTGGGAGGGCAGAGATATCCAGAGAATGCTGTGCTGGGCTCTGGCATGCCAGACTGGAAGGCAGCGACAAACTTGTGGGTACAAATTCTAACAGTCTTCTTCAACCTGTGATTAATTCCATTAATAATGACCTACTGGCTGAGAACTGTGGTGAGGTATTTTTAAAACTGCTTTGTTTATAACATTATTGCAGTTTCCTGTTTAAGCAAATGCTAAAGACACAAGAGACAGGACCCAATTGCAAAGTGCACGGTAGGACTCTGCCTTCTTGAATGGATTGGAGACAGCACAAGTGAGTGATGTGCCCAGTGTCAGAAAGAGTCTGTGGCAGGGAAAGCAGCTCAGAGTGTTTTATTTCAAATGTCCCATTTACTGACATACTGAGCACATCTATTTAAAGGCACATAGGGGGGCGAAATTCAGTCAGGTACATAAGTCTTTACATTATATTTACTTAACAATAACTTTCTCCATCACATCTTCACTGCAAGACTTCTTCTGTAGAGACAACCAAATGGGAACCCTTGAGGATTATCTCTGTATGTTTTGCTAAAGAGCCTCAATCACCCTATAGAGCATTTAAGTGTCATCAAGGAATAGCAACAGTGCAACAGAAATCTGGTATAGATTGCATAAGCCTTTATCATGGTTTTATACACCTCAAACTACTTCCTCATTAAATCTGATTCAGCATTTCACTGAGGATTTCTAGATGCTCTTGAGCCTTGTAGCAGCCCTTCCTGCTCTGGGTTCCAGAGAGTTCCCACAGAAACAAACCCAAAACCTGCAGCCACAGTAGAGGCTGAAGCAGCAGGACTGTGTGTGGTTTAGCACTGATGCAGCAGTGCAGAGGCATCTACACTGTTCTGGGCCAGGAGAGTTTTGTGGGGGTAATGGAGCATCCTGGGGAGTGAAAACAATTGCTTGTGTGGGCACAAACTTGGCTGAACTGCAGCAAAGGTTTTGATGTTTGGGTTTGTTTCGTTTTTTTGTTAATAGGCAAGCTCTATGCCCTTTTCCCTTATCCTCCCTTCTTCCTCCACTGAGCACTGCCCACACACCCCCTCTCCTATTCTTTTAACATTCCTTCTGCCTATCTGAGCAGCACAGGAGGTAGGGAAAAATCAGTTACCAAACCCTTTTTTACTCCATTTACCCCAACAGGCAGTAGAGACCATAGACTGACTTTCCAGATGTGTTTAAACAGATTTGAACTCCTGCACTGTGACTGGCAGCTCCTCTGTCTGTATCAGCCCTTGTGGCTACATCTCTTCTGGTGTCCTGCCACAGTCCCTGTGCTCAGGACTACCTGAAATATTTCCCTGCCATTCCCTTTCTCTCTCACAATGACTCCTATTCCAGGTGCAGGGCTGCTACAAAACCTGTGGGTGGGGCTGGAGTCTTCTGATCTGCATTATTTTTACTACAGGGACTTTTACTTGCTAGCAGACGTTATGTGGATTTCTGGAATAGCCAGGAGCAGAGCTGAGTGGGTTTTTCCCTCACTAATCTCTTCAGCACCTTGCACTTGCAATATCTGTTCAGAGTCAGGGCTGTGAGTATTACGACAGAGAAGGATGTGCAAGCCACAGGTCTTTGTGCCAGAAGGCACCCAGGGCCACTCCTCTTTAGTCCAAACAACTTTCCTGCTGAGAGCTTGACCATCACACTCAGTCTGTGTAGGGCAGTGGCATTTGTGGTCTTCCACAGCCCCGGGGAGTCGGGGATGATCCAGTCGATGTCGAGTGCTGGGAGCTGGAGCCCACCCAGTTACAGTGTGGTTGAGAATGAACGTCACATTGAACATGGTAATTTGGTGCCTTGGGTTTCTTACCTCCCACCTCCACTTCAGATTTATCTTTCTGCCTTTCCTGTGCTTCCACTTACACAATTCTTTCTTTTTGTTGTTCACTATTGCATTGGCACTCCCAGGGAAATCAAACCTCCTATGTTGTTCTCAAGTTTAAGGCAAATAGTCTGACTGTATTGCTGAGTCAAAAACTGCTCACAACAGGACACTGCATTTTTTTGAGAAATCATTGCATTTTCAAGCAAAAACTACCCCATAGTAAGCAGGGAATTTACTTACAACTCAGAGGACACAGAACCCACTGGTGAAGAGGAACGAGCTTTTCCTGTGAGTAGGTACTTTGTCATAATCACTTTATGCAAAAATGGAGAGCTGACTTGAATTTATTCTGTTCCTCCCCCTCTGACTTACCCACACACGTTCTTTTGATGCTTGGGCAATGGTTTGTGTAGACAGAAATCAAGTTTCTCTCTGCTGTCCACCTCAGACTGAAACCACTCTCTGTCAGTCACTTCTTTTTTCCTCTCTTTGCTTCCAAGCTCACCTGTAGCTCTTTTTCTCTTCACCCAGAGCAAAACAAGAGCAATCTGCTGATTCCTGACATGCAGCTGATGCTGCTAAAGTCAGCAAGGCCCATATTGTACTTACCATGCAACTTCTGCTGGCTGAAATGGAACAGAGGAGCAGATTTCCTGACTCATGTCACACACACACACTGCAAGCCCAAACAAGGCACAAAGCACCTAGATAGCAGATGTCTTGTGATCAGCTTTAAAAGGTACAGGCTGCTTCTGTATATTTCCCCAAAAGCTTTGATTTGCATGTGGAAAAACTTCCATTTTCCTAACTCCTGCCTGGGCACTGTGATCACTTTGAAGGGATCACATGTCAGAATTGATGTTGTGAAACTTTTTCTGTCTGTTCTTGGGATTATTGCAATCCCACAGAGCCTTATTCATGGAGAACATCAACCTAAGGGCAGTACAAAGATTAGGAGTTATTAGAGCAAATCTAACTACCAGATGCTTAACAAGGAGCCCAGCCCTAGTCTGACACATTTGCATCCATGCAAGCAGAGGTCAGTGTGAACCTTCTGGAGATGGAGTCCTAGGAAATGAATTCAGTCTGTAAAATAAAGGAGCAGGAGAGAGCATGTGGCAATGGCTGTGCTGGGAGGGCAGTAAACTCTAGATTTACTAACAGTTTTGCAAATGTTTCACAAATCTTAAATATCAGACCAACTGTCTGTGGTGGGGGAAAAAAAAAAAAGCCCCTTAAGCCTGTTGCATCAGAATAATTGTTAAGCTGATACATTTTAGCATGCTATAGAGAAAATGAGATAAAACCATTTTAAAAGATATTCCCACTCAGTTCCAGATCCCAACAGCTGTCTGTCTCAGAGTTTCATTTTAAAGACATGGGATGAAATACTGCCTGCTTTGGAGCTGGTGAAAAAGCACCAGGATACACGAGATTTCAGTCATGGCTGAAGCTAAAAGCTGTACAAATCAATCAGGTTCTTCTCTAATCTATAAGGGATACTTGATTTTGAGGAAGAAGTCAGAGGCTCTGCCTGTGGTGCAGAGTCCCTGCCCTGTAGCTGTGCCTGGGGAGCCACCTGGTGCAGCCACAGCAGAGGCTCCCAGGGGAGCTGCTGCAGTGACACCACCTCCTCACCAAGCTGGGGGTCATGCTGAGGAAGTCTTCTCCTCTCCCAAGGTATGGCTGCAGCCAGGCCCCATGACTTCCCAGCAGAGCAGCATTGCCTTGGACTGCACATTTTTCCAAGTGATCATCTGGTGCTGGCTCATGTTTGTGTAGCTCTGGGCTGTGGCAAGAATGCTTCTGCCCAGCACAGCTTAGGGAAGGATGGCTCTGAGACCTAGAGCTCCCCTGGCATCACACACAGCAGCTGCTGTGGAGGGAGAGGGCATAAAAAGCAGGATTTAATCAAGCTGGGGCTGAGGTAGCTCGGGAGAACAGTCTTGAGAGTTCAAATATGAGCCAGAAAGATGTGCAGGCTAAAAATGACCCCACAGCACAGACACTGAAATGGAGCTGGAGTTGGAGGAGGCACTGTAAGTCCTGGCCCAGGCACAAGAAAAAGATGTGTCACAGCTGTATGTAATTTCTCAGAAGAGCTGCAATACAGGCCAGGTGAAGGGGCAGAAAATAGGTATGAACACATCCCTGTGCTCACAGGCTCTGGGTGGAGAGAGGTCATTCATCACCTCGAGGACAGGAACATGCAGTGCCTGTTCAGCACACTTGGGCTAACACATCTCTAGCCAGCCAGTCACCAGAACATGCACAGCTAAAGCTACTCCTCTGTGAACTTTAGAACAGTCACACCTAAAGGAAGCTTGCTAGCAGCAGCAAAGATTTCTCTCTAAAAGATAAAACAGAAAGAAACACGTTGAATATTGGCTCCAGACCTATGGTAGGTGATGCAAAATAAATCTCTGTACAGCACTGTAGCTAGCATCTGACAGTGGAGTAATTGGGAGATGCCTTCTGTTTCACAGCCTTAAAATATCCCTGCTGCTCCAGGACAGTGAGCACCTGCCAGGCAGGATCAGCCCTTCACCACTCCTTCCAGTGCTCTTCTTAGGATGCCTGTAAGGTCTTGTGCTCTGTTTTCTGCTGTCCCTGCAGAGTTCAAGGGTAAGACTGAGGTGAAAATCCTGGAAGGGGACATCCGAGATGTGACATTCCTGCACCGTGCCTGCCAGGGGGTGTCCCTCGTCATCCACACGGCTTCCCTCATTGACACCCTGGGCCTCATCGAGAAGAAGCTGCTCTGGGAAGTCAATGTAACAGGTGAGCAGGTGAAGCACTTTTCTCAAAGCCACATCTATGTCCTGGTTACCATCTGCTCAGGAAAGGGAGCACCTGTCCTGTGTTTGTTCTGAGCCAGGTTAACTGGGCTGTTGTGTGTCTCACACAGATGCACTGAAGGGTGCAAAGTCTGTGTCTGTGCAGCCCCAAGCAGTTCTGGGCTTCCTTCCACTCCAGGGCAATGCAGGACCTTTCACTCTTGTCAATACATTTGCCCATCCTGAGACCTGCACAGGCTCTGCCTTCAGTGGTGATAGTCATAAACCCACGCTCAGTGGAACTTTCTGAAAGAAATTCCCATCTGAAATCCCAATGCCCAGCTCAGAAATTGGTTCTTATTTTCCCTCCTAACATAGCATCCCTGCCCACATACATTTTTCAATTTTTACAAATGCTGCAGACTCTGGCTGAAATTACAGAAATGTTGCATTGATCCAGAGCCTGTGACTCTCTCCTTTCTATTCCTTTTCTTCTTCCTCTTCTCCTTTTGCCTCTTCTCCTCTTTTCCCATTTGCCAGAAGGCAGTTGATAGGAACAAGAGCTCTTGGAAGAGCCCTGAGTAATTTATAATTTGTAATTTATAATTTCCCAACAAACTCAAAGCTATGGGAGGGAGGGGTTTCAGTGACTCGGTGATGGGATGTTCCCTTCTACTAAGGAACCCCCATTCTTCATGAAAGATCAGATGAAGGGAGAAGGTTTAGACTTAGGAATGGCCTGTGTAGCATCAGTTGCCAGGAAATTTAAATGCATGTCCTTAAAGAACAACTTCACCCCCCGTCTGTGATGCCAAAACCCTCAGTGCCATTCAGAGAACTGGTACTGCCTGACCTGCATGCACACTGACCTCCCTGGCTGTGCTGCTTCAACACCTTGGGGAACATCTGGGGAAGATGTTCTTATTTACAAGAACAGCTTTGCCAGTTCTTTGTTCCTCTCTGCCACAGACACAGGGCTTCTTCACAGAAAAATAAGGAACACACCTGTACAGGCATCACTTTCACAAATACTGGCTACTCACCAGTGTTCAGAAAAACAGGGAATTCTTTGTGGTTGAGTTGTTTCTTACATGTACCTTAAAAACAGTGGGATCACATTTTAGCTGTTTTAGCATGGCTCACTGCCTGTACCATTAGCTCCCAGACCCTTTCATTTCTGCTCAGTCAAAGCCACAAATTGTCAGTGATCAAAAACCAGAGCCCAGCAGGCAGCCTCTTAGGCCCCTGTCAGGAGGGAGGAGCAGAAAGGCAAGTTCCTGGAAACCTGTGCATTGGGTAATGTGAAAATACACGTGGCTGGTAGTTCAGAAAGAGGATTTGTAAAGCTCTGTCTTTATGGCCATGCTCCCCCTACAGTCTGGTTTTTCACTGCAGAATGCGTTGCCTGAACACATTTTTCCATGGGGAAAAATAATTTAAAAAACCCAACAATTCAAAAAAAAAAAAATCAAACAAATATTAAAATGTCCCAAACCCAGAAAGCTCTTTAGCTCTGACTCCTCACCACTCACTCCCCTGCCACCAGTGTCTGCCTATGGGTGAAGAAAGCCCACTGGGCCAGTGAGGGTTAGCTGGTAACATTTGCTAGGATGAAATACCATCCACAGTCCTGCTCCCAGAGCCAAATGAACACAAGGTCAGTCAGTGAATTCTGCTGCCCTCTCTTCCCTGTTTCTTTCCATTTCCATTCTGATGCTCTTCTGGCTTTCTGACCAGCCAGGGCACTGCTCTGCACTTCACAGTCTCGCAGGATCAAAGTTTTGTTTCTCCGAGGAAACAGAACTTGTACAATATAAATGTTTGAAGAATCAGATGTGGATGTTTGCAAACTACAAAGGACAGAAAAGAACAAGTTAAAGATGCCATGATACAGGGCTTTTCTCCATTACCACATAATATCTCAGAGCAAAAATATCTTTTTAGGAAGAAAGGGAAGCAAATTTTTTAAAGAAAGGGAAATGAGAAAAGAATTAATTATAATCTAAACAAAATACCTTCTGTGAACTAGATCCTCAGCCAGAAGGGCAAACAAATCATGGAGACCCACTCACTAAATACAGCATATAATAAAGTAATAATTTACTTCATTACATGTGATTTGAAAGACACTCAGATTCCCATTACTCTAGGAATCTTTAAATTTTTTACATACAACTCTGATTTGCAAATAAACCACATTTTATTTGGGTGAAATTCATCTTGAACAGATACCAAGTGTCAAGATAACTTTATGTTTGCTTTTTTGAAAACCTGCTATCTCATTTGATTTTATCAAGCCCTTCTGCACTTTATTACTTTCCCTCATTTTTCTAAACAGTATTGATAGCAGGAATTAAGCTATTATTTTAAAAAGTAATATAATAAATTATTTTTTTTCCAGATGACCCTGGCTTGTGTGTCATCTAAACATAGTGACTTGCATGAACTCATTTTTCACATTAATTTATTCCTGTCTGTGTAAACTTTTTTTCAGTGCATTTCCGTAATGTTTCTGAAAGCCTTATCCAGATTTGTTTTCCATTTGTTTCAATTTCTTTTTTTTCTCTTGTTCAAGCTTAAAAAGAGGTATTTTGGTGCCCTAACAATAATCAGTTTGATAATTCTTCCTATTTTTCACTCATTAACGAGTCCCTATTTCGCTGCCAATATTCTTGGCTCTTCTGAACCTCTTTAATTCATTATACTCGTTTCAGTCACACTGGTCTGATCTGCATTGTGCTGCCTTCAGCTGTTGCTGTAACAGACTGAGCAGACTTGGGAGATCATTTATGTGCCTCGTTGCTGGTGTTTGAATTCCTCCCCTAGCTTTTAGGCTACACTCTTCAGGTATCATATCAGTCATTTTAGTTCAATGTTCCTTTGCCAAAGATATTTCCAAATGTCTTTGAGCTGTGTCTTCTCTTCTAAAGCCACTGGCCTTTTTACACTTTATTTCTCTCATTACACCATGCACAGCAAATAAGGCAATTTCTGCCTCAAGGATGGGTAGAAAAAGAAGACTCTAAATGCAACTATAACAACACAACTTATTAAAGGATTTATTTCCCCCTTCAGTGTACTTTCCTTGTTTAACCTTCTTGACTATTTGAAAGATGTTGAACAGTTGACCTCTTCTGCCCCCAATGAAAGCATTATGAGAGGATTTTAAAAGAAAGATATCCTGTACTGCTGCAAAGAAAAGCCAGAAAATGCCAGAAAAAGGAGGCATACTTGCATAAACATCACTTTGCTCATTGCACTTTATGATCTTTGAACACATATTATCATGCCTTGCTTCACCATGTTTCTCTTCCAGCCCTTCTCTTTAGTCAATCAAATACTGGATAGATTGCACTATTTGCACTGATTTTGGAAAACCTTCGGGTCCTGTATTAATTCTGTCCCTTCTTAGCAAACCACCCAAGAGCATCCTCAAGCCTGAAAAGCACAGGCTTCAGCATAGAGCAGGGATGTTACCTAAGGAGAGGGGCAGCTTCTGAAGGTTCTCTGCCTTAAGCCAAATCAATCCAACCAAGAGGCATGAGTCCCTAAATCTGTGGTCAGTACCCATGCTCAGTTAAGGAAGGGGAAAAATTTTATTCTTGGCATTAAAAACCCCCACAGCATGCAATTAGGACCAAATGTTCACCCTTGTTTTTCTCTGGAAGGTGCACTGATGCTACTTAAATAGAGATTCAGAGCAGGTTCAGTGTCATTGAATATACTGCCCAGTTCAGGACAGAATTCTTCCAGCTGCAGGGAGGGGAGATCTGGCCAAGCTCAGGCCAGAGATGCTGTTTCTGATCTGAAAAGCCCACTTTTTCCTGGCTGGGGAGCTCTAGACTGCCTTGCATGTTTCTTTTTGAAGGTACTCAGCTGCTGCTGGAGGCGTGTGTGCGCTGCAACGTCCAGCACTTCATATACACCAGCACCATAGAAGTGACAGGCCCAAACTGCAAAGGTGACCCCATTTTCAATGGTGACGAAGATACAGCTTATGAGAGCACATCAAAATTTCCTTATGCCCAAAGCAAGAGACTGGCAGAGGATTCTGTGCTGAAAGCAGACGGCCAGGTGCTGAAGGATGGTGGCACGCTGGTGACCTGTGCCCTGAGATCCATGTACATTTTTGGGGAAGGGTGCCCCTTTCTCCAGGGCCACCTGGATAAGTGCCTGCTGAACAAGAACGTCTACCTGCGCTTCTCCAGGAAGGAGGCTCTGGTGAACCCCGTGTACGTGGGCAACATCGCCTGGGCACACGTGCAGGCAGCCAGAGCGCTCCGAGCCCCGCAGAAAGCCAAGCGCGTCAGGGGCAGGTTCTACTACATCTCAGACGACACTCCCCACATGAGCTACGCCGACCTCAACTACGAGCTGACCAAGGAGCTGGGCTTTGGCATCGAGCCCCGGCTCCCCATGCCTCTGACGGTGCTCTACTACTTCTCTCTGCTGCTGGAGGTGGTCAGCTTCCTGCTGCGACCCTTCGTCCGCTACGTGCCCTCCACCAACCGCCACCTGGTCACGCTGCTCAACACCCCCTTCTCCTTTTCCTACAGAAAGGCACAGCAGGATTTTGGCTACGTGCCCCGCTACACGTGGGAGGAGGCCAAGCAGGGCACTGGTGAATGGATTGCCTCCATCATCCCCCAGAGAAGGCTGCTCTTGCAAAGCAGCACTGCCTAGGTCTGCAGAGGAGCTGAAACCCAGCTGAGCAAGTAGGGCCTTGGGCCAGGGGAGAGCTGGGTGAGAGCAGCAGCAGCAGCAGCAGATCTCTACAAAGCTTTTAAAGGAATACTTTGTGTAACAGCCCAATGACCCCCAACCTCGGAATAAATAAAAGCAGAATGTTCATTTGTTTGTTGAGCACAGGCTGATGAGGGTAACTGTACTGCGTAGTTCACACCCACTTCTACATCTTTGCAGCACAAAGACTTATTTTAGTAAGCCTCCACACAGCCCATGGTGTGAGCACTTCAGCTCTTCTTCCACTCCACGCCACCTCTAAGGCTTTTGTAAAACACAGCTCCTCCTAGGAGTATGATGGCACTTGACAAATGTGCACCACTCAGCTACACCCTTTTCACTCAGTGCTTGCCAGCCTCACCGAACAGGCAGCAGGCAGGAGCCACCTGGTTGCAAAAGCTGTAACAAATCTTGCTCACTTTTCCAAGGGTGTTGTGCATTTCATCACTCAGATTCCCATTACTCTAGGAATCTTTAAATTTTTTACATACAACTCTGATTTGCAAATAAACCACATTTTATTTGGGTGAAATTCATCTTGAACAGATACCAAGTGTCAAGATAACTTTATGTTTGCTTTTTTGAAAACCTGCTATCTCATTTGATTTTATCAAGCCCTTCTGCACTTTATTACTTTGCACTAGACACTCCTGTTCACCCAGCCAGGCAAACTGAGCACTGTAAGCAAAGCAAGATCAAAAGTGCAATGTAAATGCAACACAGCTTATTTAGGACAGTGCATGGAGGGAGAGAAGGGCCAGATTTGGTCAGGTGAATACTTCTTTATACTGATTTTGCAATAATTTTTGCACTAAGTCTGGTGGGTGCCCAGCAGAACATCTTCAAGAAAATGAAAGGGGGAAAAATACTGCAGGACAGCCTCAGCCACTGGGGGATTCCCACTGCAGAGTCAACGTATTTGTGAACACTGAGGAAAAATAATCAGTGCTGAAAAAAATCATGCTCTTACCACATTTCAGCTGGGAACAAAGGCTACCTTTGGCTGATAGGTACACATGTGCTGCCCCTGTGCTTCTCTGATGGCCACATGAGCTTCTGCAGAATGTGTAACTTGACTTTTGGGCAAAAACACGGATCTTGTCTGAGCAAACAAATGTGATCCAGTGTTTGTTTCTTAAACTTACATCTCACTTGCTGAAAACAACTCTAAAAGATGGGAATTTCTCTGTTCTGTTTTGGGTAGTGTGAACAGAAACATTTTACCTGGCTTGATACTAATGTAAATAAATCATATTTCCAGGGATTATGACAGCTAGAAGTCTGTGCCGAGTTTAATTATTCAGTGCCCTAGACATTCAACAGTCCCAGTGCAAATATTACTGCATGCTTTAGTAACAACTTTGGCTAACTGTGTAACATCTGAAGTGGTAGACTTCTGGTAGACCAGACTCCTGAACTTCCAGTCAAATTCGGGGGACACAGACCCATAAGGGTATTGGCTTTGGTTTCCATCTGCTTGTGAGGAGATTACTGAATCCAAACCCTTCTCCCCCACCCCTTCAGATGTGTGATGATTCACCTTTTCTGCCATGGTGACATTATCAGACGTCCTGAAGGAACACAGGGCGACTTCCCAGAGAGGTCTGGGGAGAGAAGGAAGGGGCACAACCACTTTGGGTGCTGCAGCTGCTTTAGGCCATACCAGAGCATCAGCTGCTCCTGTCAGGCCTCGCCTCTCCCTGCAGCTGGGACTCTGCACTTGGATCTCTGTGCTTTCTTGTTCTCCATTCCCTTCCCTGGACACTGCTCCTCTTCCCTCCCCTGCAGGCACACTCTTATTTTACTCTGCTCTCTGCACACCCCTAGAACAGCAAAAAAGTGTTTAACACAGTAACACCCACACTCCTTCCAGGCTAATGACATCTCATCCTTGTGCTCAGTGAGAACCAGGCAATGGCTGCAGCCATGGCTGCTCTGTCACTGAAGCAGGAGTGGGAAGGGCAATCCGGGCACGGGGGAAATAGAGCAGGAAGGGAAGAGGGAGAACAACAGATGCAGAGCTGCTATTTAATAGGGGGAGACACTTAACACATCAAAGGGCTGGGATGTTAAAACACATACCAGAAAACTGGGACATCTTTCCACAGGTTTAACTGAGGTCCTAAAATATCCCCAGATGCTGCCAGAGAGAATAAAGGACAGTTTTTCTTCCACAGTTCAGTGACTTGTTTCTCAAGTGCAAGCTCCCATTGCTGGAGCTCTCTTTCCCATTTTTGCCTTCTCAGGAAGACAGTGGGATCTTTTCATCTCTCTAAGAACGTTGCTCCCAACAACCAGATTTCGAAGTGCCAAATTCCTCCTTTGCTGAACTTGCTACCACATCCCTTCCTTCAATCCCCTTGAGAAGCCATTCCTGCTGGCAGGAAGCCGATTGCCCATTCCTGTCCCTCCCCGAGCACCCTTGGTGGGCATCTGGGTTGCCTTTTGCTTCAGGTGGCTGCCCAAAACAGTGGAGTGCCCAATCAAACATCCTGGAAGCCCAAGGGACTAGATACCTGATCACATTTATCCTGCTGCTTGGCAGGCACCGGCGCTGTGTGTGCTGTTACCCAGGAACAAACACAAGCCAATAAAGATATTCCAAGGATACCGAGAGGGAGAACAGGCAGACTTGCTGCAGAGGGTTGATTTGCTGCAAGTTCTACTTTGCAGTAGCTTGTTTCTATACCCTTATCCTTAGCAGGTTACCAAAATGGCTACAAAATGTAGTTGATCAGGACAAGCCTTACTGTTTTCACATCAGCTGACCAGAACCATTCTTCTGATCTAATTTGTTTGTCTGGCAATCAGTAAAGCAAACTATTGGTTATCAATGAAGCTCCACTGTCAACAGGATCACAGTCAGTAAGAACTTTACTTCTGTATAAACAATGGGAAAGAAAAAATCCCAAAGCATATAAGGCTGCTTTGCTGGAAAGGCATCTATTTACCCTTCAGGCATGCAGAAAAGGAAGAAATAGCAAATATACTTTAGTGACACATGCTACAGGTAAATTAATGACTTCTGGCTCCAGCAGGTACAAAAACCTATGTTTATAAAGACCACCATTTGCTGTTAAATATTTTGTCACTGAAGAAGAGCAGACTTTTGCTTGATAAAATGGACCAGGAACTATAAGAATGCACATTTTGAATGGATTTCAGAATAATGAAGAAGCTCCAGAGGAACAGAAGCAAAAGTGGCTACCATGTAAATCCCAGAGATCCATGTCTGAAATTGGTTTAGTTACCATAGGATACAGTCAATGGAGGAGAGTTGGATAATTAATGCCAATGAACCTGTTTTTGTGAAAAACCCATTTTATCATTTTATCAGACAAACATGACACTGGTATTCTGAGTGCATTGCAGACTTCAAATAACAATAAAAGTATTTTTAAATTACAGAGTTAAATGAATTAATACAGACAAAATTATAAGAATCATAAAATTCATGTTAACTTTCTCAATTATGATGTTTAAAATTGCTTTTTGAAAAAACAAAGAAAAAGCTTTGGCTCAATTCATAGGCTTTGTGCAGAATCACAATGGGAAATATTATGTACAGCCCCTGTTACATTGGAAAACAAAAGAAACAATTGTTTCTTGACCTGAAAAACCTGTCACTTGTACATGTAGATATAATGGATTATAGTGGCTGTAAAGCTAATTTGGAAGTGGGAGTACAGTCAGGTACATTCCCAAAGACCAATTTCACCACTCCTTGTCGTGACCCCTGTAGTCCCATGTAATACTCTTCTCCCTCCTTAAAGCTCTCACCTGCATCTCCATCTCAGTTCCAAAACCACTGGATAACTGGAATTCATGTATGGCTCTGCAATGGATTTCTTACTCAGACCAATGCTTGCTATTTCTAGACACTCCTCATTCACATAACTAAACTTGTCACATTTCTTAAATAAGATGTGTCTCTCTAGTGCTGGCAGCAAGCACTGAATATTAAGCAGTTAAGGACTAATCTGCAAAAGGGAAAAGAAAATTAATCAAAAACAAAGATTTATTAAATCTCCAGCGTGGTTCTATACCAGGTGCCAATCAAAATGCTTGATATGTATTGTGGAAGACCACTGCAAGAAAGAAAGATTAGGGTTTTTTGCTGCCTAAAATCTGGAAAGATAGACTAGAAAGTTAAAAGAAAACAAAATACATGAGGGCAAAAATTGCTTTGAAGGTACTTATATACTCTGGAATCATCTCATCCTTTCTTTTTTTTCTTTTTTTTTTTTTTTTTTTTTTTTTTTTTTTTTTTTTTTTTTTGTAAAAAAAAATTTACAGGAATGAAGCATCGTCAGTTTCTCTATTTTCTTTTTCAAATAGTCTTGCACTTCAAAGTCTTCCATGTGGTGGTGATTTAATCAGAAGCTAGATATATCTTTTTCTGATAATCCCACGTGCAATTTTAGTTATACCTTTAGGTTTGATGAATCTAGACCAAAAGCACCCTGGATTGTTTACATCCTTTATTTGGGCTTTCCACTCGCTTCATTTGCAAACGCTGATGAGGTAAGGAACGCTGCACACTTTCACCACTGAGTCCAAGAGAGTTCCCGTTCAGGTCCATCTTGCTTTTGCTCCATCTTGCAATTGATGTCTCTTCCCTACAGGGCTCTTGAAATAAACTCTGGTGCCCAGGTATTGCTGCAGCAATGGTGTCTCTGGCCAGCCACGAGGAAGAATCAGGAGATGGAAACTGTTTGACCCCAATCACGGCTCAGTAGACAAAGTGCTTGAGGCGGCCATTCTGCAGCGCTCAACTTTTCCTGCGTCTAGGGACCAGCCCCCTCAAATGTACTGGTCATGTATTTACACAGAGGAAGTAGTTTTATAATTATCTCCTTTAATTTGAACTCTCTGTTCCTGGCACTGCTATAAATGAGGGAAAGCAACTCGGAAAACTGCACAGCAGGAGCTTGATCACCTCTTGTAACAAGCACCGAGATCAGCTGCAAACTGAGCGGCTCCTCCTGCGGGATGCGGATCCCGGCTGGAATCTCCTGCCCGTCCGTGCCCCTGTGCCCGGCCTTGGGCGGCGGGAGCAGCCGGCAGCTCTGGAAGCCCTGCTGGGCATCAGGGCGCTGGTGGCGGAGGGCAAAGCTCCCTGCTGGACTGGAGAGGCTCGTGGGAGGTGGCCACGGACACGTCTGGGAGAGGTGCCAGGGTGAGGAACACATCGGCACTGCGATCCGCCACCCTTTCCAGGGAAGGTGTTTTGGGCAAGGGATGCTCCGGAGCGGCCGCTGGGTGGGGTGAGCGCAGTGCAATCCCGGGGCTTTCCCGGCGCTGCCCTTCCAGCGGGCAGGCACAGCGGGACGGCAGCGCAGCAGCAGCACCTGCTCCTCGTGGCATCCTTTGCCTGCAGAGGAAGGGGTGTATGGCCGGCTGTTCGGCAGGACTGATGCTTTGCTTCACACGGTTTAGATCTGCTGGCTCTGTCGGTCTGTGCCTCTTACTGCCACAAGATGGTATCTTCAGCGATGGTTTCTCCTCCCTCGCTCTGCAAAGCCCAGCTTAATATTCCGACCGCGGAGTTTCTGTCTTCACAAAGTCTGCACTTTCATCACAAAAAACACAGTGCAAGGTCGCTGGTGTGGGCTGCCTGCGGCTGGGTCCGGGGGATCCAGACAAACAGAGACAAATGATCAACCCTGATACATCACAGAAGTAAGCATTCATCCCACCTCCTCTCCTGCTAACACTCTTGGGCGCTTTGCAAGCCAAGACAACTCCTCTCACAAGTCAAAATTTCACAATGTCACTTTAAGGGAATGACTTGATAAATGTATTTCAAGGAAAGGTCTCAGGTTCATCCTCTGAACACTGCTCCAGTGGGAGTGATGCCATGCTTAGCTGTGACAACACAAGAACTACAGCACAGCTGAGATAGTGTCTGGAAGAAGCTTCCAAAACCAGAGTGTCACTGTCTAGCTTTTTGTTCCTGTCTGAGAACAAATTGGTTAATACACTGGAAGTCTGCTGGGTCTCTCTGTACAAGCAGGTAAGTAGCACAGGATTAAAAAAATCCCCTGAGTTTCTCCTTTATTTCTTCCCTCCAGCACTCCTGCAGCAAGTGGTGGAAGAACCACTGGTGGTAGAGTCAAGGTCAAGTGTATGAATCCCATTCATTATTCACTTTGGTGTGCAAAAATTATTCTGTCCATGCATGAGACCAGTGCAAGAATCCAAAAGTGATTGTGGGGCTCACATTTATATCACAGGAAGATTTGACTTGGATGTCCTGTTTTACAGCGTTGTGTTTTGTACTTGGTTATTTGGAGCCATCTCACTGAAACCAGGGTGTTGCCAACTGTTTGAACCAGAGCAGTCAACAGGATAAATTGCCCGGTATGGCTACAGAATGAAGATCCATGTCTGCTTCACATTTAAGTTGTAAAAAATTTTGTTTTCCAAAAAGCAAGTTGCCCTTACTAAAGCATTTGTAGGAATGCTCAGGGTGAGCTTAATGCAGCAGTGTCCACCCTTGATCATTTCATGGTGCTGGAACTTCTGTCAGATTGGGAGATAAGCCAAGTTTTTGTTATTTTTAAGAGTGGTTCTCACCATTCTGAAAGAAAAGGCCAGGGCTTGGAAATATTAAACTATGACTGACCCAAAGGCTCAAGATTTAAAAAAACCCCACAAGTGCAGACACAGAAAAAGACCCTCAAACTTATTATTTAGAAGCAATCTCATAATTCTTGCAGCCTGACTCATCAGGCTTGTCAAGCAGCTAAAGTACAGTCTTTCCTTAACAGGAGCCAGTTAAAATCTCATGGTGCCCACAGAGGTTACAGACCCTCCACATCAGGTGATTTTTTTCCCTCCAGGAAGAAGGCTCCTCACAGTCACTGTTCATGTCCCACATCACAAATTCATTTTCATCCTTTGTATTGATTTTCTGATCTGTTCAGGGCAGATTGCTGTGCCCCCTGTGCTTGACTGGCTCTGCTCAGCCTCGCTGACTCCTCAAACAGGGAACTCTGCACATCCTGGAGAGTTACACACACAAGGGTGGGCAAAGGTTGTTCAGCATGTGGGAAACACTGGGAGTGTCTGACACTTGAACCCTAAGGTTCAAATGTCACTGTTCTGGAAGTCAGTCTGATTCTATTATTGAAAACAAATAATGACTTACACATACTGAGCTGACCAGCACCAGAGTACATCCCTGCTCTTTCCCAACAACTCGAGCTGGCAAGAAGTTTCTACTGCAGGGGTGAAAAAAGGATGTGGGCAGAGCATCTTCTGAAGCAGCTAACAAGCATCTGACACTGAACATAACCTGTTCAGAGGGAACATCTCCAGGGCTACACTGTGTTCTGTGAAGTGGTGGAGGTGCTTTACCCATGGACTTCTATTAAGAAATAGCATGAGCAGGATCTGGAGGAAATTTGAGGCAGCATATTGAAAGGTTTTCTTAGGGGACACACTTGAAAAAGCATCATTGGTGTATTATTTAAGCCAATAAAAATCAATGTAATGATGTCACCTGGATGTGGCAGTGAATTTTTCACTGTTGTCCCCGAACTCATCAAAGCCTGCTTCACAGTGAAGCAATTAATTCCACAAGCTGATGGCTGGTGTGTATTCAAAGATACAGAGCATTCTTTTCCTGTGGAAAATTTCCACTTCAGTTGCAAAATATCTAATGAGAAC
The DNA here is from genome assembly GCA_013399225.1 of Rhipidura dahli. Lineage (NCBI taxonomy): Eukaryota > Metazoa > Chordata > Aves > Passeriformes > Rhipiduridae > Rhipidura > Rhipidura dahli. The sequence goes on from VXAC01001437.1 coordinate 112,418, forward strand.
CTGAAAACCAAACCTTGCTGTGATACAAATAGAAGTGCAGTGTGGGAGCTTGGCATAAGGTTTAGCAGACTGTGGTACTGGTTTGACATAAATGGTTGCCCAAGTTACACTGGTTCTAAGATTTGAGCACACTAACTGCAAGAATCTATAGATTCCTTGAAATTACTTGCCTGGCTAAAGTGTACAAAATGCATGACCACGTACCAGTGCAGAGCTAAGAGAACACCTGCAAGAATGCCAGAGAACTGTCAGGGAAATCCCTTGATGTGAACATTAATTAGTGTAGAAATAGCCCACAGGCATAAAGCACCTCAAGTAATAATGGGATGTGTACCCAAACAAAGGACAAGATGAGCCATATACAACTGGGGGCAAAAAGAATTTAAATGCATGCAACAGAGGGTATCTTAGGAGACTCTCTCAAGGGTACTGATGATCTTCACTTATTCTGATGTGTAAGAATCATTGCACAAAGGACTTTACTTGCAGACTGTACAACTCTTCTGTTTTAATATCATATTCCTAGTTATTTGGGGTTTGTTCACTTAAGAGTCTTTAGATCAAGAGATTGGTGCCCTTATGTTGTTAACACTCTGCTCCAACATGCTGCAATCTGTTTCTGATTTCTCCACAGCAAATCCAGTGGTGAAAGGTCACTGCATAACCGTGTTAGAAAACTTAATAGGAAGTATTTTGGTGAATTTCTATTAATCTACTCAAACAGCATAGCAAATGTGAATAAATTACTGCCATCCATGAAGTTATGAAAGGCTTTTTACTTCTTGATTCAATGGCATTTTACACTTGTCCTGCCCTAGAAGGAGGTAACAGAGCACAGGAAAGAGCTTTTATAAATTCAGCCCTAGACTTAGAGATTCCACAGGACCTCTGGAATGCACAACAGGAAGGGACCTCCTACATCCTGGCTTCAGGTACATGAAATGGCAGGTAAGCACAAAACATCATCCTTTTATTTAGCAGATATAGACGTTTTCTACTTCTAAGACCTCACTGTCAGAAATTATTCAGGCATTGCAGGTATCAGTTTGTGTGGGGCTTTTGTGTTAGGTTTGTCCTCTGGGAAAAGCAGCTTTTTTCTCTCCCAGCATGACCAGCCACTTGATGTGCTGTGGACAGCAGTTATCCCCTCTGTCAGCTTTCTGCTTTGCCAGGCTGAACTTTTCTCACATCTCCTGACGCCAACCCTCCATTCCCCGGTAAGCCTCAATTCTCCTGGCTCCACTGAGACAAGGCCTCCTAAATATAGGTGACCAGAACCACACCCCACATCTCAGATGTGTTCACCCATCTCTGCATGGCACTGACATGCTTTTTGTTTCATCAGAAACACCCTCTCAGTGCGTGGGTGCTTTGCCAGCACCATGAGGCTCCTTGGCAGAGCTTGCTCTGCTCCCTGACAGCCGCTAGTGATTCAATAAGTGACTGGACTCATTCCAAACAACCCTCCTCCATGGATGTCAAGGCCTATTAAATACCAAGATAACCACCTATGGCTCAGGAAGCTGCAGATCACTTCAGGGTACATTTGTGAAGTATCAAAATTCAGTTTCCTGCTCTTCTGTTGGAATTTGCTCTTGATCGGAGTTGAGTCAAGATACAAGGTCAGACAGATCTTAGTTTTGACTCAGCACAACCATTCTTTTCTTTTCACTTGCATTTTTCAGCCTGCATTGGTGATTTGTGTATTGTGGCTGACTCTGTTTCATTTTTTTCTGTTACCAATTTCAGACTGACAATATTCCAGATTATAGTGAAAGGCTTTGTTCCTCGTCCCAGGAGGAACAACTTTGCATTTTGACTTTTTAAATTTGTCTTCTGTTGTTCCAGGCCTCAGCATTATCTGATCCTTCATTCTCTGTATTGACAATTCTTTCTAGGTTTTTCTACAAACAAATTCTTCTTACCATTGCAGACACTGCACCTGTCGCCTGTGACTACCTGTACAATGGCAACAATCTAAGAAAGCAAACAGTGCCACTGCTGGTACACATGGACACAGTGCTTTTTCCCTCCTCCCCAAATTATTCCCTGAATTCTTACCTGCAAGTAAGTTTGGCTACATGAGTGACTGCTCTTTCTCAAACCTTTTTGCACGACAGTTGGCTCAGCCTGCAATATTGTCAAAAAGACTCCTGCTCTTCACATTTAGGAAAAAAAAGCACACCATCACCAGCCTTCACACATCCCACACGTGAAGCAGCACAGATAGAGTAATGCTTCCTTTCCAAAGCCCACAGAAAGCCTATGACTTTGCACTGAGAGAAGCCAGCTCCCAGAGCTACAAGACAAAGGCTAAAAATAACCCATTAAAGGATTAATTTCAGGATTTTTAAATACAGCTAATTAATATGCATAGGAAAGGCACATGGTCTCCAGGAAGGAGCACACACAATCACAGAGTCTGCAAGGGAAGGAAGGGGGGGTGGGTGACATGCAGGCAGAGTGCCAACGGAGAGATAAAAGAGGATATTCCCTATATATATATCCCTTGGGCAGAGAACATGCAAAAGAAAGTCTGTTCCAGACGAGGTGGCAGCAGAGAGGTGAAGCACTTCACTGTTGGAGAGGCAGAGACAGAGCAGTGCGACCACAAAGGACAGGACATGCTTTGATAACAACCAGTGAATTCCAGTGAGGTGGTTCAGGGGCCGAGGACACCACGGGGAGGTCGAGGGATGCAAAAGGTGCTGCTTTGGAAGTGATGCTGCAGCTGGAAGCTGGTGGCAGCATGGGTGCCCATGCAAAAAGCTAGGGAGCAACAGCTGGATGGAAAACTGGATCTCAAGGTGGATAGCATGGCAGTACAGCAGGGCTCATGTGCTGCACTCAGTTATGGCACTTTGGAAGCAATTTCCTCTTATGACCATTACATGCTGCAGTTGACACACCCTGGGAAGGTTGGGCATTGGATATAAAGCACTGAAATAGGGCAGGGAACACCATGAAAACGAGGTGCCACATATGGGCAACGTGGATGATGTCAGACAGAAAGAATTATCTGCAGTTAACATGAATCACAAAGCAAATCTGGTCATTCACAGGCTGTATTGCAAAAAATAGAGCTATAGCAGCAGTTCCAGGGAATTTCAAGGTGCAGAGGGGAAATAAGCTCAGCTGAAGCCATTTCCTCATGCCAATTTCCCTGTGAATAACACTTAAACAACTGCAAACTTTTTCCATTTCACAGACAGCAGAGGAATGGATGGACAGGCTTTATTGCCCAATTGTTTCTACTTAAGTCTCAGGAAAAGCTAGGGGTTTAACCTGGTGGCTCAAGAATTTTATTTAGTACCACTGCTTGTCTGCCTGTCCCTTTACACTCATCTAAAGGGATCTTTGAACCTTTTAGCCACTTTCACACAATTTGACAAATGGAGAGACATCTCAAACTTTTGTGAGGTTTGGTGGCTTTGACAATGGCACCCAGGAACAGCCTCAAACTGTTGTGGATGAAGCTGCATCATGAGAGCAATCTGAGCACTACAGGGACCTGTCATAATCAAGTATGGGACACAGGGGTTTAATTTTGCAACAGGGATTCTTTATGCATGTTTAAGTTGACAAAGTCCTTAGTAGAACTGCAGGGGAAAGTTGCAGCACCGCCAAGCCTTTGGAATACAGACAGCTTCACAGTCCAGTGTTACTGCAGGATGCTGCTATTGGAGGCAAAGGACAAAAACCATACCCTTTTCACTTAAAGACATTCTTTATTCAATCTTTTTTATATACAATATTATTTTTTAATCTGTAAAAAGTACATATGCAGGATTCCAGGTCAGAGGCAGAAGGTTTCCACATCAGAAGATAGACTTTTGCCCTTTTATTATTTTGGAGGAAAAAATAATCTGTCAGTTTTAGACAAAGCAAGAATAAAGGCAGAATGCAAATCCAACTTCCACCAAGCGATTAGGATTAAAGGCAACAATTCACTGTAACGGGTCGGGTTGTCTCCTCCAACTTTGGTGGTTCCCAACTTTCCTGGGCAATTACAGAGCAGTTTGTTAGAAGGCGCTGACAGCTGAAGCAGCTCGTGCTTATCATCTCTGCTACAGTTGTAGCACACAACTTGCAAAAGAGCCTGGGTTTCCTCTTTGTATGGCAACTCAAACTCTCAAGTCAGAAGACTTTCTCAAAATTCAGGGAGTGAAAGAGGGATGTCTTACTTAGGGTGAACCCATCTCCCAACTACAGTATGGATCAAGAGCTTGCTTTCATTTTTCTCTGGTATCAAGAAGCCTGTTTCTTATTTGTCCCCTTATAAACATGGACTGGGCTGAATAGTGTAAATATCAGGCTCATTTTCCTGAAAGCCTGCTCCTAGAGCCCTTAAAATGTAGACTGCCTCACCACCTTCTGTGGGTGCCATCACACTGTTGTTTCTTTCAGAGTTAAAGCTGTCAAGCTCTTCTCCATTCACACTGAGGAGAGTCATGTTGTGAAGGTCTGGAATGGCATTTTCCCACTGACAGAAGAGGGGATCATAAACGACAGCCCAACGGGGCTTTGCTTAAGGGGTGCACCTCTAACTTTAAAGGATGGCATTGCAGGGAGCGTGTAATTACTGTCACTTCTCAGAACCCGGGCAACATTCAAATCTTGTAAAACACTGGGTGGGAATATGTCAGTGTTTGGGAGCCAGGACACAGTGATCCACAAATTCGGAGCAGGGAGCCGAAGAACAGCAAAAGTGTGACTGGCACATGGAACTACTTTTCCTTCTGCTCCAGGGCACTTGTTATTTTCTATACTTTTCCTGAACATTCAGTTTTAAGGACTATATTGTGCAGCAAAATTAACACTCAGAATATCATTCAAGGGTTTTGTTTTTATTTAGAGGACAAAGCTAAGAAGTTGACTTCTTGACTGCAGGACACACACAACTCCAGGGTTGTTAATGGCAGCTGCAGAAATCTGGCCTCTTTGAAAAGTCAAGCTCTAAATGTTAGAAAAAAATTTACTGCTGGCAGATCCTGACCAACAGGAAAGTTTGAGGCTTGGATTAGGAAAAGAATCATACATCCTTGTTTTGACTGCATGCAAACAGGAAATAGACAATTCTGGGATTTCCAGGCTCTTGCCCAAATCCAGTGTGCCAAAAATGTACATGATTTTGTTTTTTATTTCATTGTGTAAGGGGAGAGGGTATGGTAGAAATTGTAAAATGGGACAGCTACCTAAAGAAAATGAGGATTGTTTTGTTAGAGAGTACAGTGCAAGACTCAGAAACAGCTAGGACTAAAAAGTCATTTTTGTGCTTAAATTTACACTCTTATCTTCAAGAAAGTAACACAGCAGCAACAGAATGAAAATGGCAATATTCTACTGTACCTTATGTACCCAGAGGGAAAACAGTCTGAACTTTGGGTTGCACATAATGCCACTTTGCAGATCAGAACCTACTTTTATGTGAAAGACTCAAAACAAGGGCACATCAGGCAGAAGTTTCAGCATCTCTGGTGCTTGGTAATTAAGCACATACCTCACCCAGAGCCCATTACCTCCAAATTCTGCTTAATCTAGGAAATTTCAGGATGAAATTTATGAAAGATACAGCAATTAGTCCTTAAAATTTCAGCATTATTTTTGATAGACTCTGCACATCATTAGCTTCTGGAGAAAAAGGATAGTTGGTATTTTAAAGAGTGATGGAGTATAAACTGACTGTTGTTGGAGTAACTGGAAAATGAGAAACAAGTGTCCTTTATTTGGTACCTGCTCCTTATCTACACAAAGAAATAGCAGTACTGTACATCTGCTCTGAGAAAAACACCATCCCATAACATGAAATGGCTTAGTCCTCAATTCAGGCATTCTTATGGCAGTAAGTTAACCCACTGGGATTCATGAAGAAGTTAAATTTGAAGGGATTCTCTTTAATTAACAGAGGGGGATGGAGGAAGAGCAGCAATGATAAGAAGTTTGCTGTTTCTGGGACTGAAGAATTCTGTCCTTGACCTTTCTCTGAACAGACTGGCAGCCATTCTACACCTGCATTTATCAGGAGGTGCACAGGGATGGGTGTATGGGGCAGAAAGTGCTTTTATTACTTTTTCCTCTTTCTTTCTTTTTTTTTTAACAAAAGACTTTGCTTTTCCTCTTTCTCTTTCACACCCAGAGAGATTTAGGAGAACAAGGCAATCAAAGTCAGTTTTAAACTAGTAATAGTTCTCATAGGATCAGAAAAACAATTTGAAAACACAACATACCTGGAGTTGGGAAAATGAAAAATTACTAGTTCTTCAGTAAGTCACTGAATAATAATTAGAAAAACAAATTTATGTGGGGCCAGTAACAAGAAGCCATTTATTAATCTACTAGTAATTTTAAATAAACAATTACTGAAATCAGTACTATTTACTAAATCAATTACTTTATAAATTCTCAAATTATTCTTAAGCTACTGCTGCAAATTACAGTAACAAAATAACTGGTATTAAGGTACAAACATTGAGACTTGAACTTTTTCCAAGCTCCATGTTTTACTTCTCTTAAACTAAAGTAACTATCTGGAAAAAAGCACCTGATAGCATTTTTACTTAGATCATATGATAATTTCTGTGTCTAAGTTAGTGTCACAGACAAATGAATAATATTGGGGGGAAAGTCTACAGTCAGATGTATTATCATATGATAAGGAAAAAAGGTTTTTGGTATAAAACTTCATATAAAAACATTTTTGAGGGGGAAAAATAGCACTCACTCCCTTTGCTGTAGCCCACTGAAGAGTTCTTCTGCTTGCTTCCGTACAAAAACGTCATCAAGATTTTTTAAAGACTCTCAACCTGTTCACTAATTAGGAGGGAAACCAGCACCTAAAGGCTGTGTTTTTCAGCAAAGGGGCCCATCACCATGCCAAAATGATTTGAGAGCTATACGGGGGAATAAAAAGAATAATTTGAGCTGTAAGGGTTCTGAACAACAGTAAAAAGAGATTGAGGAAGACAAAACTGAAAAGATGAAAAATCTGGAAAGATTCAACTTTTTTTAGCAAATAAATGAAGACTGAAAAAGACCCCATTTAAGTGATACTGTCCAGCCCAGCCATGATGTACTTGAAAAAGCCCCATGCAGGTAGCAGCATCATAAATTAATGAAAGAAGAGACTCTTCAGTTTCTTTTCCCAGCCACGTGTAAGAGACGTTGCGCTCTTACACATGGCTGTGAAAGATCACGTTGGATTTGTACTGGAGCACCCAGAAGAAAAGCAAGTTTTGTAAAGTAAATCAAAGGCAATTTTAGGCTTCTGTCAGACACATATATATATATATAAAAAATCTGCAAAGAAGATTCTGTGAACAGAATCCAAAGAATGAAATGCAACTTTTAGGAAAAATCCAGATTGTGTAGAAAAACACAAAGCAGCAAACTCTTGCTGCTTAGCTTAAGGGGAGCTTCTTTTAGTTCCATATTCTGTATCCTCCTATATAAATCACGAGACTGTTATGCTCATGTTGTCATCCCTGTTTATTTAGATAAAAGAATCAGGACTAAGAAGAGAATGGTTTTTTTCATGTGACATAATTTGGGAGGAAGGGTAACTTAGGCTCCTTCCTACTGCTGTGATATGCTCCAGACTCTGACTGAGCTTGCCAAATGAAGTAAGCCCACTGTGCTGACAGTGAACTACAAACCAAATGCTCACTAACTGATTTTTATTTTTGGATATATGCATTATTTTGAAAAGGGAAATTGAGGAGGCAATACTTCTTGTACTTTAGAGTTTAGCTGTAACAGCTTAGAGGCTCTGAGAATGGCTGCCAGTCTGGATAAACAGACGGTCCTTAGAAAATTCAGACAGGTACAGAAAGAAATTCAAATCCTGATGCTGCTGGTGCAGTGGTGTTGCTTTTTGTTGTTGCTTTGTTCATGCCATCATAAAAAAAAAAAAAAAAAAGAAAGAAAGAAAAAGAAAACCTAGGTATTTGGAACCCACCCAATCTGAAGAAGTGACTGTGTGTTGCTCCTTGTAACAGCAAGCAGCAACTTCCTCTCCCCTGGATGGGAAAGCTTCTTCTCCCTTGTGCTGCTGCACTAATATTATCTGTAGATTCCATGTCTTGCCAGGGTTCAAAGCGCGTGAAGTCTCTGTCCTGCAAAAATCACACTCACGTGTTTTGGTCATGTATAAAACAGAACTTTTAACTTATTTATACGTTGAAGAGCTTCAATTCCCATGCCAATACTTGCTTGACTCGGGGGTCTAGGTTTACCAAGTGTCTGTCTGTCTCCTCTCCTGCTTAAAGTCTCAAGTGGTCCATGTAAACAAAACAGAGCTGAAAACAGTCTCTCTTCCTCTTCACAGAGCTGTTTTTATCGATATGCAGGATTTCCTGACAGTGTGGTGTTGGCTAAATGTAAAACAGGCAAAGGATGAGCTTCTGTGTTAAAAACCCAGTTGTCTAATGGTAGAAGATCATCATTGGAGAAAAGCAGATACAAATACCTGGATACCAAGAGAGAGATGAAAAACACAGGTATTAAAGCAGAGCACAGGCAGGCAGGGGCAGCAGAGCAGCTTCAGGCCCCACAGTTCAGCAGCTACAGCTATATACAAATTACTTGCTTTCAATCTTTGTACAGCACACACACAACCTTCCCTGTTATGATGATCTGAAGTAATTTTTATTATGGTTAAGCCCTTCAATGAAAAGTTGTTATAAAGACAGCATTTTAATCTTCCCAAGAAACTTTTGTTTTTCAAGTCTCCTGTCAAAGACTTGCAGTGTAAAACAAACATCAAGACACCAACCACAAGTATTTGGGGGACAGGAGAGCAGAGAAGAAGTTGTCAAAAAACTTTTCTTAATGGAGTAAACCCACTTGGAAATGACTAATCCTCTTTAATCCAAACCAAAGATTTCATAACAGCACAAGAGAAGCTGCTAAACCATGGCAGGTATCTGATTTGTTATAACTGTTCTGGAAGCTGGGTCAGCTTCTGGTGAGAGGAGATGAGACAATAGATGGTGCAGAGTGGTTTTACACGTTTTACATTATAATACAATGCAGAGAACGGGAAGCATGTAACAAAATAAGGGCTACTGGACATATGCAGAAAAAAAAGTATTTGCTGTTCCTTTTTTCTTAATGCATATTTTTGAATGTGGCTGTGCTACACTCTGTAGGACATACTGGTAGTAGGGATCTGTCAAAGTTTCCTAACCCAACTGCTACAACTCAAAAGACATTTCCCTTGTTACAGAAAACCCGACTGTGTGAGTGCAATAGAAGCAGCGCGGATGTACAGGATCTCTCAGCTCCTGCTTGCTTTCCTGCCATCCAGAAAAAGACAGCTCTTGCTGCAGTTGACAAGGAAAGGATGTCATTCCCATTAGTGGACTCTGCCACATCCAGAATGTGCACACTTGTTCTGCTGTTCCTTCGTTCTCTCTCTATCAGACACTGGCAGTGTCTGCTTGCAGCTGTGTGTCACTGCCTGATCAATTCTCCTGCTGCCTTTATTTGCCAGCTCTATCCACAATCCAGTCAGTGAAGCTCTACTTTTTCTTTCCTTCCTCATCAATTAACTGTTTACCAATAAAAATTTCTTGCAGAGATGATTCAGTTTTGTCACACGTACCTCATCTCCTTCTCCATCGTCTTCATTTGTCTTTAAAGCATCAGGCCCTTCCTTCCCTCAATACTTCTGCCTTGCTCTCTCCTGCTGCAGCTCTCTGAGCTCTTTCTCACCACAGCAGCAATATTTCATCTTACTCAAACTCACCTTCTTCATTTGATTCACACTTTCCCTTTGAATAATTTGAGCAACATGTTTCTCCATCTTGCTCCTTCCCACTCAGCAGGTACCTTCATGCCAGGTACTGCCCAAAACTCTCATAATCTGCTGTGTGTCTTCAATGAACTGAAGTATCCGAGCAGCAACAAAGCATTTTTGGGACAGCTACCACATTTGAATTTGAGAGGAATGAAGATGCAGAAGTAATCATCAATAGCAGAAAAGATTACAGCAGGTATTCCATGAGACACAGTTCATACCCGTCTTCTGAGGAACATCTTCATTCTCCTCATGACATCACACTCAACCCTTTTGTCTTTATTTTCATTTGGGCTATCTTGCTTGACCTCATGTTCTCTGTTTTATCTCAGTGTGAAACCAGTTTCTGGTTTGGCTATGCCAATTGCATCAATGTCAAAATATCTAATACCCAGCTCTTCAATGAACCTTTGTTTTGTCCCACAAGCAGGAAATGCCCCAACCCAAAAGCCAGTAAAAATTTCTGAGTTCTCTCCTAGAACTGCCACCTTCTGCAATGCTTGCACTACAGTATATCCAGTTACTGAATGATGCATCAGTGAATTTTCAGATCTCCTTGTGATTATTTAAGATGCAGACAGGATCCTGGTGATACATCAAAAGTCAGCCTTGTCACCACAGAAATCCCTTAGGAGCAGATTTCATTCTCTCATTTGGCTTTTATAGGCAGATCAATCAAATAACACTGGGTCCTGGAGAGGTACTGTTTCTCTGACCTGACCTGTTTGAAACTGCTGCCTCTCTCTTTGGGACCATTACTTTTAGTCCCCAGAAAATGAACTTGAAGGAGTAGGTGAAATAAAATTAAAAAAGACAACAGAGGTGGTAGCACTGGCTGACTTTCTTTTTATAATGGTAACACGAAGCAACAAAGTATTGTGATTGCAGAGAGCAATTTGGTAAGGAGCCAGCAGGATAGAATAGCCATACTATCCCCTTACATTGAACTTGGAGCCCCTTCTTCCCAGTGAAACATGCCATGATGCCTGAATTAGGCACAAGAACTGCCATTTTCAGGACCTGCTTTCTAAACTCTGTTCCATTTTGTGCTGCAAATACTCAAAATCACTTTTTGCCTCCATCAGCTACCTGTGGAGCCACTACATTCTTTTAGAATTTAGATGAGAGCTTTCACAGAAAGATGCAGGAATGAAAAGGACTTACTTCAAAGTTTCAGCAAGGAAAAAGCTCTGCTGTACATCATCATATGTAGGAGATGAGGAATAGACATCCTTGACACCAGAAAAGCCACCACTAACTCGGCAATACTTGTCAATTGCCTGCAAAAAGGAAGGGAAAAGACACACAGAATTTAATTATAGAACAAAATTTGGAAACTGTAAAGCATCAGGCTTGATCAACAAAGAAGGTGGTTCTTTTCATGCTGCATTATTCTGCTGTGAATCTCTTTGCTGGAGGATGCTATGGACATTAACAATTTATGCTGAAAAAAATAAAAAATAGACTGAACACATACAGAAGTAGCATCCCTCCAGGGTTATTAATGACACCACATTTGGCAAACTGCTATATGCTAAGAAAGTATTCTGGGGAAGAACCCTCTCCTTCCTGGGTATTTACTGTTGGCTAGTATTGATGACATGACAAGGATTCCATAGACTTTTTCTCTGAGCTCATACAGCTCCTCATAGGTAACACTGAGTGGAACATTCATCAGTCAAGTCAATGCAATATGTGCTATGACGTGCACAGGAAGATAACAAACATCCCTGGATTTTGGAGCTGGAAGAGTCTGAAGAGTTATAGGAAGTCTTTGACTAGTAGCAAGTCATGGAGACTTACTGGAAGTAGAAATATAATACTGTACTCATCTTTATGGAATATTGATTTCATCCTATAAACTCTTCTAGCTGCTGCTTTCTCCCCCCTTCTCCCTCTCCCACGTATGCTTATTCTGTTTCCCTTTCATACAGTTGAAACTCAAGTCAGCTTGTGTGCTGGACTGCAGCAGAGCTCTTTATCTTTAAAGTTTAAATCCATACATCTTCCATGGAGGAAGGGGCCAGTGGATTCCCCCTGCCCCCAGCTCCAACACAGTACTGTGAAAAGCACAATGGAAGAGGAGACTGGAAAGAAAGCGTTAGCAGCTCGGAGCACCTCTCGCCTACACTTTCATTATTCCACTCGCAGACACGACCTTACAGCACACAAGGATATCAGCCATTAAAGCTGGCTCTGGAATGATTCACAGGTTATTTGTGCTTCCCTGCTGCTTTGACTGTGCTTCCTCAGCAGACACCAGCTCTTTTAATAGATTCATGCAGGGACAGAAAAGAAGCAGGGATGAAGGAAAATGTTTGTCTCGGGATGTCTGTCATTACCAATGACTGAACGTAGCTACCTGTAGTTCAGTAATCTATGGCTCAGCCTGATAGCCTGTGTGAAGCTCCTCTCCACATGGTGCTTTAGGTCCAGATTTTTGTTAATCCTGATTTTTGCTAGTTATACTCAACAGAAATAAGGGGAGTCAAGGCAGGGGAGGCAAGTAAGTTTTGATGATGCCCTTTCTATGCACAGAAAACAGATTCAATCAAAACTAACTCTTCAAAGACCTCACTATCACCTTTGCATACTAGAAATACTGGGAGACAGAGAGGAATTTTCCACTGGACAAATGCACAAAGAATGTCAGGAGATGCTGTCACTGAAATCAGGAGGAAAAGTGAAAAGTTGAGCAAGACACCCAGGACAGTAAGTCACAGCACAGCAGTACTAGAGCTGGCCTCCTCCCAGAATACACTCTTGCCCTGTGGAAACGCAAGACTGTTCATGGACTGAAGAATAATCCAGACTGTACAAAGTTCTTTCAAATTTCTGAAAAGCAAGGTTTTTAGAAAAGCAAGTGGAGAGACTGGCAAAAGCATGCTATTGGAAGGGCTGTGGCTCTAGAGCCTGAGCTCTTATGCCAAGAAAGGTGCAGTCTTTCTTGGCAAAATCTAATTCTTGCTGTAATTCCTTATCTCAAGCACTGCTTCCTCCAAGTTTGGATGGAAGCGCTCCATTTTTTGTTGGGACTTGAGTCTAAAAGAAGAAAGTGTCTGAATGAATTCTCTTCAGATTTGGTTACTTGTGCAGGCTAGGACTACACTGAGACTATTCACATGCTGAGATCTGGGTTGACCAGATTTTGCCTACAGTGAGGAGAAAGGTGTATGTGACACATCTAACCCAACAGAACCAAATGCAGGACAATCTCTTTGTCTGCATGCTCTTGCATGTCAAAAGTGATGCTACCTACCACATGGCAGCCAAACAACAACACCAACAACATCAACGACACAAAATCTCCAACACCACCCTCCTCATACAAAATCAAACCAGACCAACCAACCAACAACAACAAGAAGGAAAGAAAAAAATAAATTGCTTTGCCAGCTTCTGAAGAAATAATGCATTTGCATGTTCCTCCCCTACAGCCGCTAGGCAAGTGTTACGTAAATAAACAGGAGCCAAAACACTTTTCTTTATAGGCAGAAAATAAAGTGCCTCCTCTTGCCACTATCCCCTTTGACAATACTGCAGAACATGACCTTGTGTCTGCTCTGAAGCATGGCAAGATGGAGGAGGAAGCCCCAATGGTTACAACTCCTGCCAGAATTTCCAGCATGCAGAGTCTGACCATGCAGGTATTTCTCTGGTTAACCAGTCAGCAACCCTGATGCTGTGTGCCACAGCTTGGACAGGAGAAACCTGCTAGTGACTGTGGCAAAATAGAAACAAGGAACTAATGGTACCACTGTTAGGACACCATCTCCTTCCTCCAGAAGAATTAAATCCCCAAGTCAGTGTAAGAGACAAAACTTGCTTATTTTGGAAACCGTAGTTAATGGACAGCACTGAGATCCTGCTCAGTGTTGCAGAGGTCTCATGCTTGGGTAACAAAGTGCAACACTGGTGAAGCCAGCAGGCCTACAAGCTTGGAGAAAGAAAATGTATGATCTACATTAACTTTTTTTTGCTTACAATTACCAAGTCACCTTGTGTCTTCAGAAATTTCTCCTTGGGAAGGCAGACTCATGTTCAAAACAGGCAAAGGACTTACCCTAGCTGATCAGAGTTCTAGACAGTACAGGTAGCAATGAACTGTACAGGAAAAAAGCCTCTGAAAGATTGCTTTACAGCTATTCATCCAAACAGAAAATTTTAAAATATGAACAAATAATTGACCTTAATTAAGAGGTGTACAGAACTTCAGGACACTAGCTGAAAAGCTTGGTGCCACAGACAAGCTGCTTAAATGCTACTTGAAATTTTCAGTGCTCTGTCTTCACACAGACCTCAGAGTACTTGGTGTAGTGGCAGATTTGCCACCCAGATACACTTTCAATCCAAAGTTGAAGATCAGTATCCCTGATAAAGCAATGCTAAATGTATTGCACCCCAGAATACAGAGAAGCACCAAGATGACTGGAAGGGTATTAAGATAATGCTACCATTATGAGGTACTGGCAAACCAAATAATTTTAGGATGGCATACCTGATGTTAGTTCCAATCAATTACAGAAGCACATGGAAAAATAGAGAAGAATTAGAGGATAATTGACACCAATCAGCATCTATCTTGGTCACAGGCTTGATTTCATTCCTTGAGAGCTACAAATTTGACAAATAAAGATAACTGCAGAGCTGTAATAAACTTAAAAGCTTCTAAGGCAATTGACATGGTACTTTAAGATGTTATGGGAAGACAAGGCAGCACTATACTATATCAATATAATTCAATTTAAAACTGACTGACAGTGCTCTAAGAAGGAACTGGCAATGCAAAATCATCACAAAATAGAGCTGCTTCTCACAGAGATCCACAAGGAGCAGTCTGAAGTTTTATCAATTACTGCAACACTGCTGCTGGCTAAAATGACATACGTAAATAACAGCAGACAGTGTAATCTGCTGGTAACTGGGTGCCAGACAAAATGAGTTTCATAAAACCAGGCACATAATCCTAAATCTAGTCATCAAGACTGTGTAACTGCAGACCCAGGCTAGCCTGGAAGGTAGAGACAACCTTTGGAACACAGAGACACTTCAAAGACTTCCATGGCCATGTAAGAATTCAGTCTGAGTTCCTGCTAGGACATTGTGGCAGATGCACACACGGGGACAGTAAACAGGGAGACAGCAGCAGGGACATTGTTTTATTTTTGCACAGGCTGAATTTCTTTTTTTTTTGCTAATGTCAAAACTGGAATATGCAATTCTATAATTCATTTTTATAGAAGGATGATGAACTAATGTAGGTGCAGGCATTTGGAGCAAATGTTTTACAGTGGGAGACAAAACAATTTGTTTATCATTTTCTGTAGAGTTAGTAGTAAGCTTATTACAATCGATGAAAATTGTTTGGAAATAAAACATGGGAGAAAAGACATTTTAAAATGGCATAGGAAGTCATAGGAGAGATGAAACTAGGCAAATTAAAATGGGAAATAAAACATGGGTTTTTTAACAGCAAGAGTAAATAAATAATGGAAAAAAACTACCAGAAGTAGAGGATTTTCTAGTTTCCTTTATTCAAAGACCAAATAGAACAGGAGAATATTCAGCAGTGCACTCCTGCCAAATACATGTGTCTCGACTCAAAAGTGACACAGAGTGAAATTTCAGTGCCTGTAACATACAGGGATGTCAACGTGAACCTAAGTTCCTTTTGATGTGCCTCTAGATTGGACCCCAGCTCCCTCAGTTTCTCTGAGGGTGTTTTTTGTCGCATATGTGACTTTTCTTGACTGTGCCAACAACATGCCCATAAAAACTGTGCCAGTTTCTTCACCAGCTGTCGTACTCACAGCTTCTAACCCATGAAACTGTGAAACCATATTTCTTTTACCTCCAACCTATGTCTGGCTCTTTTCTGTCTACTGTACTTCACTAAGTAGAATCACAGAATGGTTTGGGTTGGAAAGTACCTCAAAGATCATCTACTTCCAACCTCACTGCAATGGGCAGGGATGCCACGGGCAGGGATGCCACTCACCCGATCAGGTTGCTCAGGGCTCCACCCAACCTGGCCTTGAACACTTACATCCACAGCTTCTCTGGGCAACCTGTTCCAGGGCCTCACCAGCCTCTCAGTAAAGAACTTCTTCCTAACATCTAACATAAATCTGTCCTTTTTCAGTTTAAAAGCATTGCTTCTTGACCTGTCACTATATGCCCATATAAAAACACCATCTCACTTCTTTTAATAAAGTTACCTACCCTTTAGGTACTAGAAGGCTGCACTGAGCTCTCCCTGTGGGCTTCCCTTCCCCAGGCTGAACAACCCCAGCTCTCCCAGCCTGTCTTTGTAGGAGAAATGCTCCCACCCTTGGATCACATTTCTGTCCCTCCCTGCTCTAACATTTCCATGTCTTATGCTGAGGACCCCAGATCTGGATGCAGGTGAGGTCTCATGAGGGCAGAGAGCTATAGGTCTTTCCACTCCATCCTACCATCAATCTTCAATTTTCCTGAAGTTAGCCCGAGCTTCAGGTCTTGTCTACTGTTTTCACTGTTAGTAGAAGCTCTGATGAACTCAGCAGCCTCTGTGGTGCAATCCTACTCAGTGAGACACACAAGTCCATAGCAAATAGTTGAACCTTTCATTCACACAGCTCAGATTAGTAATTGGCTTTACATGCCTATTGTGAAGTGGTGGCTCTTACTGCTTTCAAATAATTAGCCTGAAAAGGATTTTAGTCATTTTCTGTATTTATCCTGAGTATCTTGCATGAATATTTCTATAATACTTCAGCCAGCCCTCCAGCACACCATCATCCAATTTGACTGGCCCAACACAATTGAGATGAATGTTGTCTCTAGTGCTAAGTATTGTATTAGGGAGAATTAGCCTTTTTTTCATTAGGAAAGAGATAGAGACCCTGTCACAGGGATTTATGATCACTGAGGGAATGTAAGATGAAACTTCCTGTTTTTTCCTCCACAGACGCTCGATTTGGAGACATGTAACAAAACATGTCTTGGAAAAAACATAGTGTTTGCACTAAAGTGCCTCAGTTTTGTCAAAAATTATAGATAATAAATCCAAGTATGCTTCAGAGGTTGGAATGCAAAAGGAAGGCAAATTCAGACAGTACTGTACAATAGCAGTAAGCCAACTGCTCTGCGTGTCACACCAGATTCTTCTCTATTTATAAATGATGGAATAAACACAGCCAGAGCTGTGTGTGATAGGGAAGAAGGAAAAGTAGTGAGTAGGTGTGAGGAATAAACACAAGAACTTATTATCTACATGCAATGAACAGAAAACGTTGAGGAACAAAAAGCTTCAAGCTTCTGTGTCAGTACGATGGTGGGGTAAGAAAATTCCTAATTGTGGGAAGGAGGGGTTTGCAAAACCATTTATGAAGAAGTCAAAAATATTTTATGGCTATGTTTAATAAAGAAATTTTTTATCAAGAAAACAAGCAGAAGAAGGCAGTCTGTAAGGACAGAGGCAATTAAGCACATGGGCTGCTTGATTTACAGCTTCGATGGAGGTTGACAGAAGGATAAAATAAAATCCTACCCCACACACAGACAAAACTGGAGGCAGGGGAGGAGGAAGGGAGGGTTTGTTTTGAAAGCATTAATGGGGACCAAGAAAATAAAAGCAAATGGAGAAAACTGAACAAAATGTAATTAAAAGATATGCTTTGCAATGTGCTTAAGAGACCGATCCTGGCCTGAAAATCTTTACATTTATAAATTCTTTAACCTATTACAAAGGACCCGACCTCAGTTTGAATCATCCGGCCAAAGCTTTTGAAAGGAGCTGGGTTAGATCAGCAAGCATTTGTAGTATCTACACAGGCAAGGAGTAGGTTATTAACTTTGTCATACTAGAAACATGAATAGTTTGGGCAGGAGGGATGATGAGACTCAATGTTTGATATTTCGGAGACAGCAGCAAAGCATTCTGGAATACAAATGCTACAAATGTGGGACCTGTCTCCAGAACATACTTCTGGCTGGAACAAAACAGACCAAAAGGCAAAACTGCACTAAGTCACAGCCTTAAAATACTTGGTCTCTTCTATGTGGTTGCAGCTGTGCTGAGGATAGTAATGAGTTAGGCTAAATATTCTGAACCTTAACTATCTTCCACCCAATAAATACAGGCATTTCAGAAGATCTCTCCCTACTTTTTCCTGGTCTCTTGCTTCTGGACCAAAACGGAGTTTCAGCCTCAGAATAAACTTACACAGGCTCCCGGTTTGTTTCTTCCTTTGCTCCTCCCACATCTCCTTTGGCTGTAGTCAAAATATTTCATTACTGTCTTGTTACCTTTAACGCTTATTCTCATCTATGAAACTGTCTTTGAGCTGTTTCCAAAGACTGCTGGAGCAATGGCAGGGAAGTGGAGGAACTCTCAGGGGCTGTAGACTACTGATGACAGTAGGAGTCATGATGACTGGGTTCTGCTTCCATGCCTAAAACTCACGAGCTGTATAATGCTGAATGTACCTCTCAGCTGAGCATCTGACTCAGCAGATGCCAAACAGCAACAACTGTGCGCACCCTCACATATACCCCGATTTTCAGGAAGCTGTGAAAATCAATTGCCACTTGAAGTGTTTCAGTACCATGAGACTAAAGTGGCTTCAAAGGAAAAATGCACAGAATTAAATTACTGCCAGATGATTAATACAGTTACCTGTGTTGCCTCCCAGCCCCACTGCCTGTACTTGGGATCGTGGGTGAATCTCCACATATACCAGTAGGTCTCAATCACCTCTGGCCTTAGGATGTAATACTTCTCATTTTGCCGTACTGCCACTGCCTCCACGCCACCATCAAACTTGAATGCTTCTGGGCCCAGCTTTAGTGCTGCAGAGGAAACAAACAACAACAAAAAAAGTAAGAAAAAATTTATTCCAAACCAATCTTTGCAGAAAGGATGGGTAGAAAATTGCTATATCCCAAACTTGTGAAAAAAACAGAAACTAGCTTGTTGTTAAGCAGTCTCATAAATATTTCCTATTGTTGAGACCTATAATTTTTCTTATGAATAATTTATCCAATTCCTGTGAGAAAACTACCTATTTTGATGGGACCACAGTAATCCTCTTGAAAACTAATGAAACACTAAGAATATAAACACACTAACACATTCAGTTATAGGATAAAATTGAAGTGACCAACATCAGTTCTTTACAAACAAAAGAAAAAAGAAAAGAATGGTCAACACAGGTTTTGATGTCCTTTGATCCCACCCAGCACAGAAGGAAAAGATCTTGGAACTAAACCAAGTAGCATCATCCCAAATAATCTGTATCTTTAGCCAAACTGTTGGTTTAAGGACCTGCTGTCAGGCCACTCTAAATGATATGCTGTGATCTTCAAGTAAAGGGTTTACAGCTGGGCAATGAAGTCTTAACTACACCTGAAAATAAATCTCTGAACTAAGAGATTCACTATTTAAGCCCTTAAAGGAACCTGTAAAGGCCCTGTGCCAGCACCTGGAAAACTACTTACATAAGAACAACACACCTGTAGAAAAACTCTATAATATGAAGTTGCAAATACACATATTTTGTATTAGACAGCTGCACATTAGTCCTCAAATTTAACATTAATAATGTACTCTTATCCGCAGCTGCACCCCACCATTTGTTTTGGCAGAGGATTTTTAAGGTGCAGAACTCTGAAGCTGCAATCAAACTTTAAAAATTATCAAAGCAATTAATCATGTAATTCCTATGGGCTAGAGGTTCAAATTAACCATGGCCTCATGGCGCTGGAAGGGAAACCTTAGAATACTATAATGATAAATACGAGCAATTCTCAGTGCATGCCCCAACAGAAAATCTCCAAAAAACGTCCCTTAATCTTTCGTAGTCTATCAAGGGACTACGGCTCTGTATGCCAAAAGAAAAAGCATCCCTCTGCATCAGCCACATGAATGGTAAGGGAAACTCCATCTAGAAATGTTTATTGCACTTCTTTTAAAATGAGCCAGTTTTACAGGTTTCAGTTAAAAAATTAATCAAATCTCACTATAAAATGGAGGAGATCAGATAACAGAGTTCCACCCATCCAACATTGTGAATATAAGAATGGTCATAGTGGACCAGATGGAATTCTGTCTGCTCCAGAATAACATCTCCAACAATGGCCAAAATCAAACATGCATGGACAAGTGGAAGCACCCATCAAGTATATGAGACACCTTTTCCCATCTTTTCTACCAGCCTCTAATGTTTTTGAGCTCAAGACTTCTCCCAAACTAGACATACTTTTTTAGGTGGTCAGTAATTCTTAATAGATTGATTTCCCAAGTACTTATCTGCTCTTCCTTAAATCTGTGTAAGCCTTGAGCACTCAAAATAACCTCTGCTAAGGAGTTCCACATCTCTAACATATTTGATGCAGAACCACCCTCTGGTCCCTGTGTGATTCTGCAAATCTGCTAAATCCTACCTAGAATGTTCCTTTTCCACCCTGAATAATACTATCCAATTTAGTTATGCCTTGAATAGAAACTGTTCCATGCCTTTAGTTAATCTTCCTTTCTCTGCAACTCTTCCAAGTCTACTATATCCTTTGTAAAACGAGAGGACCAGCCTGAATACAGCAAAAAAAAGTGCGGCCAAGATTAATACAGTGACATAATGACATTTTCTATTTTGCTCTTTCTCATTTTGTTTTTCCTGAGTGTTACTGAGTTGACATTTTCATAATCTCAGGAGCAATTTCCTGAATTGCAATGGTCAGTTAACACTCATCATCTAATATGTGAGCTTAGGAATAATTTTTTCAGAGGTGCCTCACTTTACATTTAACTACACTGAATTTAATTTAGTAATTTATTATGCAATTACTCAACCTCATAAGGTCCTTGTGTAGCATGTTTTTTGCTATTACAAGCACACTTACCCTACTGTTCCTGCCCTTTCCTGATTATTTATATATGTTTGTTTTATTTATATATAATACATATTAAAATATGAAATGGAAATATACTATACACTTAGACACATAATGTGTATAAATATAGTGTACATTTTACACACCTGTACACATATGTGTAAATACGTATCAAATATATCAGAGTACCACTGGTTATCCATTGCAAGAACAGACTGTTTACCTCTATCCTGTTTTCTATATTACGCCCATTTTTTTCCTCCATGCAGGTACTCGCTGCTTAGGTAGTAACTGCTTAATGTCCCTAATTGGCCTTAGTAAAACACTTGTGAGAGTGTTTGGAAATCAGGGAGACATGATAGCTATGTTAGTCTTATCCACCACAGAAGCTGGATTTCAGGCACTTCTGGTGATCTACCACCTACAGAAACTGGGATGGCTTCTCTCACTTTGTAGCCTGCTCATGCATTAAATCTTTAAATATTCACTCACACCTACTCTTAATGCTATTGGGCACTGCAAGAAATTAAACTACCCAAGGATGAGCGACCTCTGCGTATTATGATGATTTCACTGAATCCTTATCTGAAACCAAGGATGTAAAATTAATCACAGCACTTCTACTAATGGCTGACTAAAGAAAAGAAGCTATTACGGGCACAGTACCTTTCCAGGGCCCATTCTTCTAAGCCAAGAACCACCTAAGGCTGTTTTACTATGCTATAGTGGTCACAATATAATCCAGATATTTTCATATTAGTAGTGCTAGTAAGCTATAGTCTAGGCAGGGAGAGCAGATGAGAAACAATTTCATGCAAGTGCAAAACTGCAAAGCTAAACTAGCACCATTTTAAAGGATTTTAACTGACATAAAGTTGACTTCAATGAGAGCTGTATTTAGCACTGCCAAAAAAAAAAGGCAAATCCTTATACTTTTAGATAAATATATTTTTACTTTCGGAAATATTTTTGAAAACATTGTTTAATGTTTTGTGTGCCCCTGTAATTTAATAAATTTCCTGAAAGTAAGAAAGGATTCATAATTATAATAAAACTTGCTAGGCTCTAGCTCATACAAAATTGGAGGAAGATAACCTCCAAGGTACTTCTGTTTGAGGCTCTGAGCCATTCCACCAACATACACTGCTATTTCATACTTCTCACAAAAACATGTAATTATTCTCATTTCTTCAGCTTTGCCTGTTTAGCTGCTTACTGAGAGTCTTGGGACAGAGACAGCAACCACTCATAGCCTTGCATATGTCTCAACTGCAATCTTAGTCATCTGGCTTATTCTGCACTAGAATTGTCACACATAAAAACCAGCTAAAGCTGTACCGCGATTCTGAGGACAGCTCTTGTCAAGAAACTTAAAGAAGTGCAAAAAATTTCAACCTAAAATAAGCTCTCTGTAGTCAGTCAATACTTTACACACTATCAGCTAATGGCAAGGAAAAGTCTTATACATAAGGGATGGTATCATGCACTAAAAATACTGTGTGCTATAGACCAGCACACAATGCCATCTATACAGATAATTCTGTTTGTTTATCTAACCTCTGCAGTACCTATGAAAGCTGATTATTCAGACTGATTTGCTAGTGATCTTTCTATTCTTTCAATTTCACTGGACTTCTTTCTTGTTGCCATTTACAAGATTTCGCATTGCCAATTATTTTATGCCTGTGCCATGTTTCCCAGTCGTGCACGTTAAGCTTGAAAACAAAGAACTAATTCCCAGAAACTGTAACACCTCAAGATGTGCAGTACTCACATAAGCTTAAACATCAAGAAACCTTGCACCATGAGCACATGAAGCTGTATTTTTCTAGCCTTACCTGTGCCCACTGACAGCATTATGATTTCTTGTGCTGCTACACGGGCATACAGATCAGAACATGCCTTCTGTCTTTGTTTTTCTCAATCTTCTCTCCAAACTGAGAGCACACTGGACTACAGAAAAATCCTGAAACCTCCTGTCATAGGATTGGAGATTTAGGATGGCTGCAGCCATCTATTAATAGTTTATGGTACAAAAAAATAGTAGAGTAAGTAGGAAGCAGAGGCATGTCTAGATTACACACCATAAGACTATTCTGGTTACAGTTAAGTTTTCTCATTGACCATCAATAAGCCTTTTCAAATCCTTGGTGTTTCTAAAGGGTGCCACATGCATTCCCAATTTCCTGAAGAGGGGAAAAGCTTTGGCAGGGGGGGCTCTCATGCTGTCTAGCTCAATCCTAGAAACACAAATCCCTTGCTCAGAGGCAGACCAGAACCATGACTACACCCCCTGCCTTCTGAAGACCACCAGCTTCCCCCAGCTGTTGAATTAGAAAGGGATCCTTAGAGGAGTGCAACAGACTGATCTTCAGCTTAAGTCAGATCAACAGGGATTTTCACAGAGCCATGGCAAGAGCCCAAGCTTCTCACAACATACCTAGTCACTTCTCCAGCCTCTGACTCTGGAGTCTAAGGTCTTCTCTCAGATATTCCTAGAGAACATTAATAGGTGACTCAGATAATCAGCAAGACTACGTCCCTGCATAAACTTCTCGATTATATGGCAGTGATGTCAGTTGCCACCGGGACATAATCCCCAAGAAAATACATCAGGAATAGTTTCAAAGACTTTCCAGCTTCTCTGTACTAGTCAGCAGTGAAATAACCAGCTTTCTGAAACATTTTTTTTTTTTTTTAAAACAGGCTTTCAAACCTGCAATATGTACAACAGGTTGATGACAGTTGGCAAAATAATGCCCTCATTTACCAGAAATGCTTTTATTCTGTGAAATTCTGTTTCAATTTTGCTGAGACTCACGCTCAGCTATGGAAATTTAGGTTGCTTCACAAAGCAGTATTTTCATAATAAAGCATTACATCACCAGGTACATGCTGTAGTTTATTATGAGCAACCGTGGGATGACAGGAAAGGAACCAGCTCTGCTGGTTTATCTAAAGAAAGAGCTGCCCATCCCTTGCACTGAGTCTCAGCATCCTTCTCTGTCCTCTGGGGGTGCCACATGGGGCAAGTTCTCCCAAGTCCATAGGAGCAAGAGATCAGGCAATCCTCTTTGCCTACTGAACCATAAACCTGTTAGGTGAACCAGAATGACTGTCTGCCCTCTTAAAGATGCTTTTTCTGCCATCAGCCAGTTCTATCATTAAAGTGTACAATTATGTCTCAAATCCTGATGTTAAAACAGAATGAAGAAATTGACATTTGGCACGTATGAATTCTTCATTTTCTTTGAAAAATCAATCCAGAAAATTAAAACCAAAACACCAAACACAAACAATCCACATTCCTGGGACTACATGACTGAACAAAAGAAAATGAGAGCATTGCAAATTTATAGCTGTCTGTACAGCTTTCAGTCTTTCTTGCTCATGCATTCTTATACAGTCATTAAACATGTAACGAAAAATTTTATCTCCCCCATCTTTTGACTTATTTAGGGTACAGAATAAACATCTGAAGGAATAAAATTAGATCTGCTCAAACAACTGTAAATTTAACATTGCTCATTTTTAAATGTCAAATTAAACATTTAAATGCAATTTTTCAGAATGCAACAATAGCTACTATGTCCTACCTTTTTTCTTAAGCATACTCATATTTTTTTCTTAATGCTGTTGCTACCCAAACAAAATTAACGCTCGTGTGGCTGAATTATTTAAAAAGACAGGCAACTGTACAATGATACAATGTAATCCTGTGAATAAATACATGAATTCTCATCTTAAAACTGCTTTATTTTTAGTTACCATTATTTCTACTGGGGAGGTATTTCAGAAGCTCACTTCTCTGATGGCTATGCAAAAACCATTTCCAATATCCAACCTACATTTATTCACAGCAAGCTTAAAAATCTTGCTCCTGTTACAGCTGCATTCTTTTATATCTTAAAATAAGTATTTCTCTTCAGTGTTTACCCCTTGAGATGGCAATAAATTTGTCCCTTTCTTCAGTATTATTTTTCTAGCCTGAGCAGACCAATCCCTCATATTTTCCCCACTGTAAGATAAAAGCTTTGCTGCTCTATTCATTCTGTTGGTCCTTCGCTGCATTTGTTCTGCTTGAAATTCAGATTTATACAGAGTATTCTGGGTGACAAATTACACGTCTTCTGAGGCAGTCTTAATATTATCTAATCTCTGCTGAAAATTCTTCATCTGATACAGACCAGGACATTTTTCAACTCACATTCAGACAAAGAGCTCCTAACTTTTTCTAGTGAACTTCTTATTTCTGATAGTCCAGTTCTCAAGATGTTCCTGCTTACTATTCTGAGACTTTTCCATTTTAATTATGTCTTACAACTTTATGGCCACCCTAAGCATAATCACTACATTTCAACTTTAAGCATCAAGGTCACTACTAAAGATGTAAAATAATCCTGGTCCAAAAGACTAACCTTGAGAAACTTCCAGCCCAACAATGGAGTCTGATGCTGCCTCCTCATTAAGTCAAGCCTTTGGCCTTCTCACAGTCTGCACAGTAGTCTTCATCCCCTCTTATTTAATTGTACTTACCCAGAATGCACTATTACTAAAACTAGTAAAAAGTCTATTTTCAAATTTTTCCCTCTACTAAACTGTAAGAACAGTACATATGAAATGAAAAACTTCCCTATATATGTGTATGACAAGAGTTCACACAAATTCCTTCCTCCCCATGCCCATATAACCTATCTTATCTGACGGATCCAAAAATAAGGACAAACATGCATGAAGGAACCATAAAGTCTGGGTTTACATTTACTCACCATGACGTAGAGCAGAAGTAAATACACGAATGTTAAAAATAAAACCAGTGTATGTTAGACAAGGTCCATAACAAATCCTAAAAATAATTGCAACAGTTGCTGTATTCCAACTATTGAAATGATTAGATTAACAATAGGTCTTACTTGTCCTGTCATATGACTCATGACATGTATGTGCAATTTCAGCTCCAAGCTGCAAATAATGTCCAGCTTTATCATCTCTGGAACCATCTGCTCCAAGGGCAAACATTCCCCCTGCAAAACAGGTCAAATGGCCCATCTTTCTTTCAAGATGCCCGTTCTTCCACTCCCCAATGAAGGTCAGTCCTCCATTGGACTTCCTGATGAGATGTTTTTCTATGGCCTACAAAGAGATTAAGAGAACTTTCAAATGCTGTTTCACATCCAAGTTTTACACGTTAACATTCCTTTCTACAAAAAAGTACTGTTTTCAAAACAAAAATAATTTCCTTTCAAATTCACTTCTGAGCCCTAGAGGAACAAACAGCTATAAGAATATAATTTCAAAGAATACAAAAAAATACCCTAACTGCCAATAATGCTAATGACATCTAACAGAGGAAAATCACAACATAGACCACACTGTACTTTTAGTTGAGAATTCACATTTATTTTATGGCTTAAACAGTATTTGTCTAACTGTTAACTCTGGGAAATACCTATTTGTTGCTCTGTGCACTCCGTGAGTACTCAGAAAACACATCCATGTTGGAAACTTTTGCTCAGCAACATATGCAAATCTGTACTCTCAGTCAGTCTTTAAGAGGGCTGGAATGCTCCAGCCCCTTTCTAGCTTCTCCATAGCAGCTTTCTGATTGCACAGTCTCAAATGATGGGTGTTAGAACAGCTGTTCACAAAACACTTTATTATTTTACATGTGAGGCAACTGCTGCTTTCTTTTTGCACTTTTGTACCAATACATGTTGTTGCTTGTGACTTAGAAATGGTATCCTTCTCTTAGAAGGAGAATAGCTGACCTAACTTTCTGAAGTTGGCAAACTGGATGGAACAACATTTGCCTAAGCCTCTTTCAGAGAGGATCACAATTCCCACCAACCTACTGCAGTACTTATTATGTCTAGCATTAGACAGTGAGAAAGCAGTGAAAGAGAAGTGCTGGTCTGCATTCCTGTTGGGTTAATTCCTTCCATGAAAAGACAGATCTGAGACTAGTCCTCATGGCAGGAGAGGAACACAGAAATTACTGATAGAGCAGAAACCAGTAAGTCTCTGACAGCTGCCAGGGTGGTTGTCTAACCATCATGCAAACTGGCTCTGATGACTGCCTTCTGCTGCAGCAGGAGCCTGGTGTGGTTAAATGTGCAAGCCTCATTTGTTCTGAAAGTACTGGTACAGGAAATACTGGATCTCCTGAAAACTGCCAGTGAGAAGGATACTAAGATCTGGAGCATTAACTCTGTTGATTCCATCATTCTAGACTGTGACAAAACTGATGTTTCTCAACCATACAGTACATAAAAGTTGAGTTCTCTTTGAAAGAAAGCCACTTTAACTATGAAGAGCAAGAAGGCACAACATATGAATTATTTATTTCCTAGAGGAAAGCATTTTTTCCCAAATGTTAAGTGGTATTTCTTTTTGAATTGTATCTTCCCATAATTTCATAACTGTTGAGGAGTAAATGGTTGCAGAAGCATTTCCAGTGAGACAAAACTGCTGTGGTTAGCACTAGGATAGCCAACAAAGGCTAAATTTATACACTTCTCCATGAGCTACTCCTCTGCTCCAGACTTGCTTTCACGATTTGAGTGAAGAGCATGTTCTAGGTGCAACAAGCTCCTGTTCTGAGCAGAAAACACATCTTCTGAACTTGAAAATAACCGCCTGGTAGAGGGGGTAGTTTTAGAAATCTGAAAATCAAGTTCTATCAGCTACTTAACTACTAAGTTAGATTCTGAGAGTCACAAAGGAAGCATCTCAAGAAGAAAATAGATGCAACTCTCTGCAAATACTTTATCGTTGAACAACCTGCCAACAGCAGAAAAATAGACAATTAATATTTACAGTACTTAACAAGGGGCAGCTGGGCATCGTTAAGAGCACTGCCTAGTGGAGAAGAAAAGTTTTTGCAGGTTGGGATAGATGTGGCATTTGCATCATGGGCTGGATGGTTGGGACCACAAAGCTCTGCAATATGTCCTACAAAGCCGTGACAGACAGCTGGACTACAAGGAGTACACACGCACCAGAGTGGACGTGTATACTCCAACTCCCAAAGAGAAGATTTAGTTCACATCAGCTAAGAGATTAACTAATGGAAGAAGCTTCCTTAGTCTGTGAAATGCCTGAACCATAGGGGAGGTTGAGGTCACTTGGTTTCTTCAGCCTAGAGAAGAGACTGAGGTGAGACCTCTTTGCAGTCTTCAACATCCTCACGAGGGGCAGCGGAGGGAAAGGCACTGACCTCTTCACTCCTGTGACCAGGATGTGAGGGAATGGCCTGAACTGTGGCAGGGGAGGTTTAGGTTGGATAAAAGGAAGAGGTTCTTCACCCACAGGGTGGCTGGGCACTGCAATAGGCTCCCAGGGAAATGGTCATGACACCAACCCTGACAGAGCTCAGGAAGTGTTTTGACCACACTCAGGAACATGGTGTGATTCTTGGGGCATCCTGTGCAAGGCCAGGAGCTGGACTCGATGATTCCTGAGGGTCCTTTGCTATTCAGGATATTCGGTGATTCTATGCAAAAACTGAATGGTCTTTATCTGAAGTTCATGTGCTTTTCATTACTACAAAAAATAGCATTTTCAGTGCTGTCTTGCAGCAGTACTTGCTATATTGTGACAGTCAAGCACTGCTGAATCCTTCTTTTAGCTACCTAATGCTGTGCAGCAAGAAAGAGTGAGGATCAAATTTATGAGCCTAACAGATTAGGCTACTCAAGGCAGCAGATCAAAAGGAAGCTTACCTATCCTCCAGCTGATGTGAGAAAAAGACACTTGAAACCAGACTAGCTGGAAGGCCTGCATGATGATGTTGAAAGAAAAGTTAAGAGGCCCGTCCTCAATTTTTATTACCACAAAAGATTCCCAAAGAGTTTCACAATTCCAGCTTTTATCACAGCTGTGAATTTACATAGTAGGACATGGCAATGAAGTGTCCTTTGCAGTGGAAGACTACACCCATGTTATATACACAGAAGGGTTATGGATATGCAACTTGTTTGTATTCATGTTAGCAAATATGTGGTGACCTGGATAAGACTTCATATGCCATGGATCAAAAACCATGACATCTGAAGAACAGATGCTGCATTTTTATTCCCCATGATAGCTCCACAGAATGAGATACCACTGTCTGCTGCAAGACTTCAGAGTGAGGTTATGTTGTTCATCTTCCACTCACTGCAATAAGATAAGGGAGTGAAGTGTGGCTGGACAGAGACATCCTTTTACACTGGTGGGTGATGAGAACATTTCCAACTCTGTGCTGTGAGTGGGAGGAATGCATGCTACACCTTTCCCCTTCTGCTTGCATAAATGATGCAAAGAACTTCTGCTCCACATTTTGAAAAACAAAGAACGGGAAGCGTTCGCTATGGGCTATGAAGGAAGATCTATATTATAAGCAAGATCAAAAGAATGGCAAGGGAATGGCCTCTTAAAAATATTTAAAATAAAAGCTCGCATTGCAGTTATGCAAAGCAAAACCTACTTAATGACTCTTTGCCCGTGTCTTTCAACAGCAAGCAGGACCTGGGAGAGACACGAACCCTGAAACAGAGAGTCTTCCACAGCACATAAATCACTGCAGTTCATGCAGACTTAAATGTACAGGGTGGGTTTAGATGAGAAAAAGCTGAAGGAACCCCCTGATGCTTGGACCCCAAGTCATTTCACACATGAAGCAGGAGCAGCTCAGCTTTTCTTCCCTCCTATCCAAAGTGTGTTTTCTACCTGATCCCAAATTTGCTTTGCTCTGTCTCCACTCACATTTGCCCAAACAAAATGTTTGCCAGATGGTTTACAGGGAGGAAGATGAATGGGAGAGTTTATTTCCTCTAATTCTTAAGTGCTCAGAGTTTAAGAATCAGAGTAAAATATTTCAACAGTAACCACAACAGATGCTAGATATCAACTGCTAAACACTTTTAAACCCACAGGACCCAATAAACTGTATTTTAACTTGTTAAAATTACACAACTAATGTTTTGAACTAGTAATGTAGAATTTAACAAATCCTGGAAAACTAAGGAAGTTCAAAAGGACTGGGAAACAGACAATGCTTTACCGGTAGTTTAAATAGTTAATACAACAATCATATAAAATAAATGATGTGGTTTCAAAAATAAATGTTTGATTGATATGTGTATGCTGATACCAGGAATATTAGGGATTTTGGGAATTTCTTAGCATTTTACAAAATATTAGTCCTAAACAAATTCAAGGCAGCACATACGAAGTGGATTAAAATCTGGTTTGCTAGAACAATTCAAAGTAAAAAAAAAAAAAATTGTGAAAAAAATCCTTATCCCATGATGATTCTCCGTAGATACTTTATTCAACACTGGCCAGTATTTCTAACAATGATCTCCAAGAAAAATGCTAGAAAAAAATTGCAGATGACACAAAAATTGATGGAACTATAGATAATGATAAAGAAAAAGTCAGTTCTGTAAAATCACTCAGAACAGGTGACAGAACGGGTTTTGCCTGAACAATGTGTTGTAATAGAGATAAGTGTAAGGTCAAACATTGAGGAATCAGGAATGTAAATCACAGTAGGAGGGAAGCAGTAAATCAAAAAGATTACAACCAGCTTCAGAATAAAGCAACTGGAAAGTGGATGATGGTGTGAGGCAAAGTTCAAGAGTGCAAACAGAGCTCCTGGCTGGATGAAGAGGAGAAAATCAAGAAGAAATCAGAAGAATCACATTAGAAGAACGCTTACATTGCTGTTGCATACTTGAAGACACTGGAAAGTACATAGAAATAAGCTTAAGAAATAATTCAAAATCTGTTTTATATTGTGAGACCAAAAAAAAAAAAACACCCAGCATTTTTCCTTCAGGAGAGAATGCCTATTGTACATTTGATAATAACCACCTACATGGTGCACATAACCCTTTAAAACAATGTAGAGAAGGAAGAAGTCAAAGCAGGTGGAAGTCAAATGTAACCAGACTCAGGTCAGGAATAAGACACATTACAGCTTCAAAGAAATTTTGTACTAGAACTTTCACTATTTATCTTTAAAAATGTGAATTTTGAGAACTCCAGGAACAGTATTTTCCTTTAGAAGTCCGACTGCAGTAAAACTAGGCTTTAAAAACTTTTGTTGAAAGCAACAGGGCATGCACAGAGCATGAAACACATTAGGCACCAACCACCCATCTGCAATTGGACACTCCCTGCTGCTGTTGGTACCACAGCACATGACTCAAACCAGCTCAGTAACTCTCTACGTGCCTAAACTGCAGCAGAGGAATGGTGGCATAGCGGGCCCCACTATGAGAGGCTGCTAAGAGAAGATGGGGAAACTGGGGAAGTAAGAGCTGGGCAGCAAAAAGCTCAGAGCCACCACAGAAAGGCCCCTACCCCAAATCCCACTGAATCATCCTGCAGTTCTGCCCTCCTTGGGGAAGCCCACCTTGATCTGTGACAGGGAGTAAGACCATATCACAGAAGATCCATAGAGCAAGAAAGAGAGGTGAACTACATTTTACAAGATAAATATGGAATATAACATGTAAATACCTTACAAAATAAGGGAAAGAATAAAACAATTTGGGACTTCAGGTCCTAGAATGATGAATTTTCAACGCTGGAAAAAAGTGACTTGATTGCTCTGCACACATCTCAAGGTTGCTAGATCTCCTTCTAATAAGTTAGAGCTTGGGCTTTTACATTGTACCATTTGGGACAAGCTGATTATTTTTAGCACAATAATCTGCATCACATGTATTCCATGATAATACTTTTTGAACTACTCAGAGTGAAAGCTAGCATTATTCATCACTTGATTCCTTAAAACTTACATAATCAAAACAAGGCCTGTGGTTGGTGGTGGTTTTCCTGCCTAGGTTTGGGGTTTTTTTTTAATTTAATTTTCTTAAAATCATTAAAGATGGTTCCACTGTATTGGAAAACTCAATGAATTATAATCACCTCAATTGCATCGTCGTACATTTTCCTTGCCTCCGTGTCCGTCTTGTCTGACATAAGCCAGGCTTTCAATAAATATTCATAAAAACTGTCTCCCAGCCCGCCCACGGATGTGTGATCTGTAGAAGGGAAAGAGGGAAGAAAACAAAAAAAGGTTGAAGTTGTTATGAAATAGCACCTTAAATTTATTCAAAACATAAACGTCTGTTTTTAAGGTCTACCGCTGTAGAATTATAAACATTTTTAGCCTGTTTAGCAGGACAAAGCTGCACTGCACTCCTTCCCCTCCAAACTTACAGCATAGGCATAGAACCTTCTGTATGTGTTCCCTATTTGTCATTGTGCACAGGCTATCCCTCATATCAAAAATGTACTTTAACCTTTTAGTTCGTTCCAAAGAACCTAATAGCTTTGCTGCTAGGGTTTGAGGGGTTTAGTTTTTGGGGTTTTTTAACGTATATGTGAAAAAAGGATGTAGAAAACCTCCTAAGACCTCTGTATCCAGGATGTAACCAGGTCACATGGGTGGCTACAAACTGCCATGAACTATACAGAATCCAATCCTTCCAGGAGATGTTTATTTCTGACAGGGTAGTTACTCGAGAGATGAATTAATTCCTCAAACTAAATGTTCTTATTGAAATTATTTTAGTCAAAAGGGAAATAAACTGCCTTTGCAGTGTACCACACAAGCCCTGCTCTGTTCCACTGTGCCTGAGCAGCTATGCAAAGCTGTGCCATGTGCCACAGGGTAAGGCTGCTTCACTATTAGAATCCACCAGCACATAAACCAAACCTCCTAACACACAGGTTTCTTTTTTGTCCCCTTTTTTTTCATTTTTTTTTCCTTTTGTTTTTTTTCTTGCAGAGTTTGCCTTTCAGAAATAGTGTCACTGCTATTCTGTGCTGACAGACCACTTGAGAACTATCTGTTTCTCTTTGGCTGAACTATCATACATCCCCACAAAAAGCCTACTGGTGGTCTGACAGCCTTGGAACTCCTGCTTCAACCAGCATAAGCACTCAGTATACCCTTCATTCAAAAAGCAGCACTCTGTGAGATTTACTAAGTGATTCCAACCAGAATACACATAACCTTTTTTCCCTAATGTTACAGCCCTCAAAACAGTGGCACCAGAATAGTCTTAGACTCCTGAAGCTAAGCAAGGGAAATGTTTAACACCAACATTGTCACAATGCCAGAAATTCACTGCCCTAAGCATGGCTGGTTGAGTCATGCAAGTACCCTTTTACTGGGTAGAGAAAAGATTTGATACTTCCTTTTAGAAAATACCTCAAAAAAGTGGCATTATTCACAGTTCTTCTGGGATAAAGGCAGAAAAGAGAGGTTGAACTCTCCTTCTCTTCTTTTTTCCTCCAAGCACCACCCTACCAAAGCATGTCTGCTCATCTCTGAAGATGTGAGTAGGAGATTAGAGTTGGTAGATGCTGCTATCCTAACTCCTCTAGCTGCCTCTTGGCTCCTCTGCTACTTAAAAATGGATTTCTAAACAAAGGAAAGAGCAAGTGGAGAGCATGTAGCTTTCCCATTTACTTTCAAGTTGTAAATTTGAAGCAAATTACTTCATGCCCTTCTCTTACACCACAGAATCTCCTCGACTGCCTTTTCACACACAGTTACTCAGTGATTATGAGTTTCCATAAGCTTTCTCGCTCTGAGCTGTAGGAGGACATTCAGGTCATGAGCCCCTTACACAAACACAAGGAAATCACTCCTTCAATGTACAATTACCTCCTTAAGTAGACACTAGCAGCAAGGGTCGGTGGTTTTCAGAAAAAAAAATTTAAAAACCACGACTTATCCTAAGACTCAAAGCTACAAATCATGCCAGCACTGCTCAGGGACTGACTTCACAAGAGACAGCTTAAAACTACTTCTGTTAAGCTGCTGCCTCCTCCCAAGCTGAGCTCCGTCACTTGAGTCAGGAATGATCCTCAGTCACATCTCCTTGACAGGTGCACTCAGGTACCAACAAGGACAGGCTGTTGAACCCTGCAGCAGGGTTAGTCTTGTAGTAGCTCCAGCTGGGTTTGGGACAGGAAAAATCAGGAAGATGAGTGGAAAAGGTTTATTTCCTATACAGAGAAATTCACATTCCAGGTGTGTCTCAAAGTATCAGCAGTACGTCCCATTTCACATCTACTTCTTCAGGCAGTCTTTTGAGAACTGTCCTTCTGTCAGCAGCTCTTCTCCTCCACATTGCTTCTCATCTTAGACAAGAGTATAGGAAACATGTAACCAGAAGCATCTGAGGACACAGGACTCAGAGCCCTCCCCTAGACAGCCTCTTTTGCACCTTCTTTGTGCAGTGAACAAGGCTGCTCAAGCCTCTCAGATTCAGATTTTCCGACTACTCAGCAAGTAGAGAAGCACGTGGTAAGAAACTAAGGCCTTTCAAAGGCCTTGCAACTCCCAGCAGCAGTGTTTTCCTTACTCCTTTTTTGCACACCTCACTCCAGCTCTGACCTGCCAAGAGTTTTCAAGGCTCCTCTCTCACTCAGCAGTGGGCTACTCCACTTCCCAGCTGTCTTTCACAGCTGGACCAGAGGGAAGACCTGTCAGAAAAGGCAAACTGATCCTGTTCCTTCTCTTCAGCAGCAGGAAAGGGACATATGAAATATTTCTGGTGGGAACATATGATGGTACTTCAAGGGAGCTGGCTGCATCGAGATACAGCTGTCTTTATGGCCCTGTCCCCATCCACAAAAACAGCTGAAAGAGGATGGAAATGAAAAGGGACAGAAGTGAAAAGGAGGCCAATGCAGTGGCCGAACAGAGGTTTAAAGACAGCAAGTTTCCCAACTTCTGCAGCTGCATTAACTGTGCCCTGGCAAGGTCTTCTTCAGGTTTTCTACTAGTGTCTGAAGGTGTTGCTAAAGCAGAATTTGCTGAATTTTGTAAGAACTATAAGTAGAAATGACTTAAAACGCAGTTTGTGACAGATTGCGGGTCTTTGACAACTTGCTCTCACCTAGAGTGGAAATGCTAAAGAAATATTTCCAAGATTCCTTAGCGAATATATAACTGGTGGAAACTGTAGATGTGTGTCATCACATAACATTCTCTCCGAAAAACAAAGCTCTCTATCCAAACTTGTAAGAAGGTCCATGGTGGTTATCACTTTCTCCTGCTATTTAAGCTACAGATGGATTCAAAGATTTAACTCAGCTCAACTCAAAATGTTTTGTTCAGAAAAATGTTTCACACATAAAACACACTGATACTTTCAAACTGGCCCTAACTGTACATGTCAATGCAGAGTACTAAAAAGGAACAACTTGTGATTTCACTAACTGAGCTTACAATAGCATCTTGGCACTGAGTACTCTCCTCAGTACTAACAACTGAGAAGGTAAGCATTAAGTTTAAATGTTTAAAGACATTTTGAACACTTTCAATGGATTTGTTTTTTCACATATTTGATCTACAACAATCATTTAATTAGCTCTTTATCAAGTAAAAGTTTTTATTTTTATTTTTACAGTGATCTCATGAAGTAGAATTCATTCCAGATTAACACAAATATAGCAAAAAGAACAGAAGCATGATAGCACAACAAATGTGGCTGAAGCCACGTATTCTCTTCAATGTATACATT
Organism: Rhipidura dahli; assembly: GCA_013399225.1. Lineage (NCBI taxonomy): Eukaryota > Metazoa > Chordata > Aves > Passeriformes > Rhipiduridae > Rhipidura > Rhipidura dahli. Next base: position 147,623 of record VXAC01001437.1, read on the forward strand.
TTTAGAACATTTGTTCCTTCATATCCAGACAAATTCAGGTGTTTTCTTCATTCCCCATTTTTTCAGATGTAGGCCCAGATGACTGGGCAAACATAAAAGGATTCCAGTTAAGGACTGCTTTGGAATTGTTTTTAAACTGAAAGACATAGTAGCTGCATTTGGAAATACCTTCAACTTTTGCAACCAAAAGCAATTACAAGAAACCCTGTGATTTTTTCTGGATTGTCACACTTGAAAGCATATTGTGTGCAAACCTCTGCAGCTGGTCTGTTTGTAAGGACTCTTCTTGTCAAAAACAGTCAAATAAAACCTTAATAGAAAGACAATGGCATTTCAAGTTCATAGCAACAGCTTTGCTCAGCTACTACAAAGGATTTACATCCTGTTAAATATTGGCATTTTTCTTCTTAATAAACAGCACTCAACTGTAAACAAAAAACCCTCAATGAACAACAATCAATCTCAGAGCAATACTTTGATGAGTTTTTAATGCACTGATAAAAGATCTACACTTAGTCACATATTGTGTCTCAGCTAATATGCCAAAAGCCAGATCTACCTCTTTCCCACAGACTGAGAGGGGAACCTTCTTTTAAGACCTCACACCATCATTATCTAATATTCCTAAAGACAATTTCACTCCAAATGATCAGCAACCCATGAGCTCTCTGCTGGCACAGTCTCCCCTGACAAGAAGAAGGAGAGCACTAAACCACAGCAGCAGGAGGTCAGACAAAGGCGCACACGGTCTCACTGAAATGCCACTGGATCTCAGCCCCAGAGAGGTGGGAGGTTCTGCAATCCTCTGGTGATTTGCTCTCTGTAAATGAAATTGTTTCTTTACAAATCTGGGGAGACAAACTTTTTTTTCCACAAACAGCGCTTCGAAGCATAGGCGACAAGGTTCCCCCTCCTCAATGACATGTGAGGCACTGAGATGGATCTGGCTGTTCTTTCTCTGCAGGACTAGTTTTTGGGGTCAGTTGCAGATAACAGGGCATTCTGTGCATTCATACAGCTCATTCCCATTTCTCACACCCAGACCTACCTAGTATCTGTAAATAACTTCCTCCACAGCAAGCCAGTTTCCACATGAATGGCAGTGATTCCCAAGAATATGGTTATGGGCACAGACTGCAAGTTACCAACATGTGCCACTTCCTTTTGTTTACTGTTTGGTTCAGTGAGCAATAGCATGTTTCCCACAACAACTGAAAGCCCCCTAAAGATAACATTAATAATGAAGCCTGCTCTAACGAAGGTCTACCTGCTCTCTAGAGCAAACTTAAGATGTGCAAATTATTTTTAAGCAGATGGCTTTAAGTAGTTAACAGCAGCTTAATGAGGCAAATTAAAAACAGTTCATGATTTGCTAAACCCTCTCTGCTTTGTGCCTTAATTGTTCAATTGTCATTTCTTGGCAAGGAGAAAGAATAAAGAAAGAAGCCAGGCATTGTTTTAAAGGCAGCACGTCGTGCCAGGACAGCTGCTGTAGTCCCAGCACCTGAGGGTGAGGCTTCCTGCTAGCCAGGAGCAGACTGGGAGCGAGCTACTGCCCCTCCCTGACCCCAGGGCACATCCGCCCTGCATCGCTTACTGCACACGGAATCAAGAAGATGAAAGACAATACTGAGCAGAAGAATGTTTAGCGTGCACAGGCTGCCCTGCTGGACAGCAAACGGTGAGGTAACACTGGAGCAGTGCGTAAGCACAAGCAGGTGGAGATGAGGACCCACTGTGCCCACAGTATACTGAATTCACAAATTGCAACTACAACACTGATTCATTATTTTAAACTAGAGATGGAGAGAGAACAACTAAGCAAAAGATTAGTAATTTGGCTATTTGTAAATTCAAATCTCAGAACTGTATTCATCACTTATGACTTTAAAATAAAGGAGAACTCACAAAACCTGTGCTATACTCAGGAGATTGGAAATGCCAAGATAAACAAGTCACTGATTCATTTCTACCAAGAGTAGTAGTACAGAACTACTTGGTAATAAAAGAAGGAAGCAATAAAAAAGGAGGCTGATTTTCCTCAAGCATCACAAACTGACAAAGTGCTATTGTAATATGTCAGAGAAGGAGTCAAGAGTGGAAAAGTTAAGTGACCAAGAAGGGGTAGCAAAGTGATTAAGCTAATATTAACTTTCATTAAGAAACCCACACATCCCATCACCATTAGTTGTTCTGGCTTGCACCAACTGACCTTACACTGCAGGAGCCCTCTTTCTCTGTGCAGGAAACTTTCAAAGAATTGTTTGTCTGTTTGTCTTCAGACCGGCTCTGATTAAATTTCAGTTCAATCTTTACTTCATGTAGCTGGGCTTACTGCTCCTCAGCTGTTCTAAATAGGTGGAAGCTCCCCTTCTAATCCTTTAATCCAGAAAGCTGAGGCCCTAGAAATTGCAGCTGCTGCAATTCTCAGCAGAAATTCAACCTAAGGATGTCATAAGCCATAGTGGTTGGCTTAAAAGTGCAAACACTTGTAAACTCACTGCAGCAGAGGCGGCCCTGATAAAAGGAGGTGAAGGTGCAATTTTTAGTCAAATATAAACTATTTATCACTAAGGAACACATTACCAGCATGATAATTTTTCTGAAAACATGCAGTCTCACTTAACAGAATTATATTTGGACAAAGTAAGGGAAGCATTTATCAGCTGGGAGGCAGCTGAACAGACATGGCTTCCCATTCTACAGCCTCGTGCCACAAGAGAATCGAGCAACACGAGACACCTCGCTCTGCTCCTCCCAGCCTGGGGGTGCACATCGCGCCTGCTCAGCACGCACAGCTCCGCAGAACGCAGCAGCTGAACTCTAAATACGCCAGATGGAGAAACTAGATGTGAATATTTTAACAAGGCTTGGAAAAATATGGATGGTTCTTGAATTCCTTCACTGTACTCTTTGAAAAAAACAAACTTTAATCTGAGTAGAATTACATTCCATTTCTAGCTTAATTTAGAGATGGCTAAAGGTATTTTTATCGAAGTTGTTTAAAGAAACGCCAGTAAAAGAGCTTGAGGCAGACAGAATATTCCAGTTGGAAGAAGTGAAGTCTGGCAGCTACAAGAAACTGAAAACACAGTCACTTAATGGAGAGTATTAAGCAATCTTAATTATAAGTGCTACCTGTTTCTCATATAATAAAATTAATGAAAATTACTTCATAGAACTGCAAGGCCTATAAAACTAAAGATTAAAAATGGTTAAACTTTCACAATTCAAGTGTGTCCAAAGACAACAGAAATACTCTGAAACAGACCAGCAAGTATAACTAGCTAACTAATACACATATTTAGGTAACTAATGTTCTCAGAATCAAAACACTTCTTCAGACTGAATTTAATTTATGATTCTGTAATGTCAAAGGAGTATCCTAATTTGGTATCTTACAACAGACTGCACTTTCACTCTCAGGAATTCACAGCTGGAACAAATTTTTTTCCTTTTTTTTTTTTTTTTAGTATTCAAACCATTCCAGCTATTATTTATAATTCTGGAAAGATTTAGGTCATCTCTCAGAAGACATGTTCAGGAATTAAACAACAATCAACTAAATACATCAAGTCCACATGCTAAAATTAGAAACACATTAAATCCTTACCTTGGTGTGTTTACTGAGAAGGGGCCCTTTATCACCTGCAGTTGTCTTTTCAAGATTATTACTCTCAACCACAGAGCCACTCAAATGAAGCACACCTGCCTCAGCCAAGTTTGGAGTCACTGTAAACCCCAACTGTGTGGGCAGCTTTAATGAAACTGCTGGGATTTGCAGTGGGTTGGTGGGAAGTCACGTGCACATTTGTCTCTGATGACTTTTTTTAACTTGACAAGGTGGCCGTGGAAAGCAGCTAAAAGGGGTAACATCCCCTGCTGCAAACAATACTGCTGTAGTATGTGCCCACAGCCCAAAGAGTCCCTTTTGAATAAGAGATCATATATAGGGGGATTGACAAGCTCTTAAGGGCATTACACCCTTTAGTTCATTCACCTTAATATTCCTTGAAGAGCTCAATTCTCCTCTTGAAGATTAAAAACAAGAACATGGGAGAGGGAAACCTTTATTAGATTAAATCTAGTCCAACACTCATCTGTACCAAATCAGCTGGCAAAACCACCATCAACAACTTCACCCTCTCCCTTCAAGTTGTATCAAGACATGGCAGTTTATAAATTTACATATGTATGTGTGTATATATATCCCACATGGAAGCTGACAGTCAAAAGTGACTCCAAGAAGCAAGGAAAGACACTCCCTGTTTTTGATGTACTTTTGGATTGCACCACACACAATATAAATCCAGGCTACTCTGCCTGCTTCTTTCTCCTAAACTTCAGTCTATGTATCTCCTCTTTTTCTTCTTGTGACAGATGCTTGAAATGGCACACGCAGCCACCTGAAGTTTTGATCACTTTTTAAGTGCTGGGAAATTGTGCTGATTGTAGGACTTGTTCAGTCCATGCTCTGTGACTGAGCTACCACACTACATGTGGACTGCATTCATCACCACCCTCTCTTACTTTTGACCATATAGGTGATATGGGACCGTATCTGCAAGATCACAGAGATCTCCAAGTTGAGATGGTATTTCAGCTTGCTGCTACAAGGACAGTCCAGCTTCCAATGGAACTTCAGGATTTAAAGAAGCCATTGGTAAGATACATTCAATGTTCACCAAACAGAACTATAGACCCTCTCTTGTCAATGTCACCGAACTGGAAATGTTTCTCATGTGACCACCAGCAGGTACATCTCCACATAGAACCCAGAATATGAAGTCTCACGTACTGAAGGCAATATGAAAAGAAACAGATGTCAGATGTGACAATAGATGTGCCATCCAAATTTACCAGTCGTCTAGAGAGCACTGATAGAAACACTTAGGTGCACAGCCTCCAACAAGTGATAGAGAAGGAATAAAATAAAAACGAGAAAGTTTATTAAGGCTGCAACAAGTTTGTAACTGGACTTTGATAGGCTTCCCTTTCATAAGAAGTAGTAAGTCAAGAATGGTTCAAAAATGCAGCTTTAGGCATATAATTATCAAAGAAATAACAAGATTCCGCAGGAAACTGAAGTCTAAAAACTCACAGAGCATGTGCCAAAGCATAACTTTACTCCCCAACCATTTTAAGTGAATGTCTTCAAAGCCATCAATGTAAACTCTCAAAAAACCCTAAACACGTCCAATTTCTTTAATACAGATGAATTTACTGAATTCACAGTAAGAAAAACAAATGGAAAAGCTGCTGTGGGACAAATTACAAATTCTGGATATTGATGCACTCCCCACCGAGATCATGCTCTAAGAGTATAGCTTGGTGGTACATCAAAATGAAATATTCATCTCTTTGCCCAGCAATGTACGCAAGCATTCTCAAAACCCAGTTATACCATAACCAGATCCTTTCTTTAGGAATTATTTATAGACACTCCTTTTCAAATGCATAATTCATATACATGTTTAACCTTCCAATAACAACAGAATCTTTAACACACTCAACAAAGCTTTTATTTGTTCTCCTTTTTCAGCATCTTGCTCAGCAGACCAGCAAAACGTCTTAACTCTGTAGTCTTATAAAACCATATTCCCTGTAATGCACAGTTCTGTGGCATTTCATTAAAAGAAAGTTTTAACAGATTATCTTGCTCTTGGCTTCTAATGAATAAACAAATTTGAATGCAGCTTTTTCTTGGAACACAGCTTGTGCCTCTACCTCAAGGTTGTAAAGTGAAAGGGCAAGGGGAATTCCCCAGAAGAGATTACACAGATTATTTTCTATACAAAACACATGCATGTTCCTAAGGACAGAACACAAAATAAATTGGAGGGTAAAATTAAGTTCACCTGCCAAGACAGGAAAAAAAATGCCAAGAACCACCCTCCCTACCTCCTCATCTGCAACAGCATGCCTACTGCTGGAACTCAAGAAATAATGTCGTAATTTTATTTGTTCGTAATGTAATGTAATAAACTGAAAGCAGATTTTAAATAGAAAAATCTATGTAAATAAATGCTTACACCAGTGTCCGAACTCACTCTCACACAGATCACATATCTCAAGTTCTATAAATGATGTTCCAAGCACAAAATAAAAAAAGAAATTTACTTACTAAGTCAAATAACTGGGCAAAAATGCAGTCAGGTCGGGAACTACTCTATAAGTATTTTTACAATATGCAATTATTTTAATTGTTGACCATTTCTACTTAAGAGAGAGAAAATCTTTTCCTTAATCTGAAGGGGAAAAAATAATCATCTGGGAGTTAAAGTATTAGAAATTCTTATTCACAAGTCCAAATAGGAAGTAGTTATCTGATGAGTTTTGGAAAATACTTTGGAATATGCAGGCTTACTTGACTCAATTCCCATTGATTCTTTTTAAGTTATGGATGTTTTGCCAGAACTTGACATTATGCATCACAGTTTTATTTTTCCTGACTCATGGCATTGCTAGTTTCTTTAAAGAAGGAATAGGTATTAACAGACATAATTTAAGATACCCCTCCTGCTAAGCAAGGCATGTAGTAAGTAAATAAGGGTAGGAGAGAGAATGCAAAGTTGTCTTCATAGGTAAAGGAGATTATGAGCAGCTTCAGCTGGCAAAGACAGGTTTTCCAACACTAGCATCTTTTCACTATCTCTAACTACACTATTAACCTGTTAATTTATGATACAATTATATTTTTACCTGAAAAATTTATCTGCAATATTTCTTTAATCTTTTGGAAGACTACTTCATTCTTCGGTATGATTCATTTCATCTTGCAATCTGCAAGGGTTTTCATCTCCCAGAAGCAGGTGTAAAGACTGAAAAGGTTTCTTGATTAATTTTACAAATGAAAGGCCCAATAAAAGATAAATAAATCAGTATCTGGATTTCTATCTCTGTAGCACCCTTGAAAGCTTGCATTCAAGAGAGCCACTGTCCCTATGGATCAGCTAGAGCTCTCACTGTCAGGGCAATACCCTTCAGCTGACATGCTGATTATTCTCAGTGTTCACATTCTCACACAGGGGATGTGAAGAATGTGACAGCACCTCCTCCATCCAAAAGGGTCTGCAGATCATAGGGGCTGGCAGAGCTGGATGGCAGAGCTCAGAGGCTGGTGGTGGCTCACAAGGCCCTAGGTTTATGCACCAGTAACTGAAAACACCCGTGTGTGTTTGTTTTTCCCAGTGAATTTAATCCTGAGAGCAAACTCCCAGCTGGACAGCAGGAGACCTGCATTGGGAAATGACCTGAGCTCTGTGCTGATGGCTGCATACAAGGTCCAGGGTGCAAGCACAGGTATTGGACAGACTGGGAGCCTTTGCTAATATTTGAAGGGTCCATGAGCATGAGGACACTTGTAAAGGGTGCAAGCCCATGCATTTATCTGACACGGAGGAGGATCATAAGCTGGCTACCTGTGGGTATGTTGCAGGTGAGTTGTGGCAGTACTACACAAAGGCAGGGCTGTCAGTGGCTGCAGCAGTGTTCTCTTAATGCAAGTGTGCACCTCTCTGGAATATGTCCTGAGCCTCAACACAGCCAAACTGCAAACAGGAACTTCAGCAGTCACATCCATCAGACAGGGATGGAGAGACCTGGACCTGGCTGGATTTCAAGAGCAGGGAAGGAGGAGTTCCCAATTTTATTGAATGCAGCAGTTTTCTTACCATCTTTAACCCTGTTACATACATTTACAACAAATTTATTTTCACTTTTCCTTTAAATTCTGAAAAATAAATATAGACAGATGGTGCTATGCATTTGATACAATACCATATAACAAATGAAAATAGATAGGATGTATTGCTCATGGTTTGTCTATTACCTGCAAGAGTTTAAATTAAGCAGTTTGGTTAATTACTTAGCTCAGCCCAAGGGCATTAGCCTAAAACCAGCTGTTCAGGCAGGCATAAAAAAACCTGGAATATTCACCCAGTATTTCCACTGATTTAATGACAGTAATTTAAAACTGATTTTTTTTTCCTATGTTTGAAAACTGCACCATTTAAAAAGAAGTGTAAATCTAACAAAAATAAATCCAGAGAAGCCTTCTCCAAGTAGTATTTTAAAATCAAAAGTGCTTGGTTTAATTTAAGAAGTTATTGTTGAAAATTAAAGACCACCTGAAGAATATGCACATCCATACAGGTATTTGCTTAGGTTTATTTAAAGGCCAATCTCCAGTACAAGCAACTGGGAAAGAGAAGATGTAAGTTTCTCCCATTCAGCCACCTGGTTGTGCCTCTACCTACTCTGTAGTAACAGGCGCAGGAAGCTGCAAGAAAGTGAGAACATCACCAGATGTACACTAAGGTCGTGTGTGTAACAGGCTGAATACCTGTGTGAATCTTCTTATTGTCTTTAAAGGAAAGTTATCACTTCAACATGGAAGACACCATTTGAATTTAGTGCATATAATGCTCATATCACACATGATCAATATCACATTGCCAGTGAGTCCTTGTAAAGATGGTGACAGTGTCCCCCACTGGGTTTTTAACTTCAACTACTTTCAAGTCTGACTGAGGGGCTTGTTTTCTGTAAGGAGACATGAATAAAGCACCAGAAAACAGACTGCAGCCTGAATGTTCATCACATCAGCATTTAGTGGTGACAAATTCAGTGCCTGCTGCTACGTTCCTAACAGGAGTGCTCTGCTCATGCACTGCAAATTCACATGCTAGCTTACCTCACAGCAACTTGGTAATGTGTAATAAACTAAGGTGCAATAAACACACGAGATTAACACAGAATGACATTTCTGGTTATTTTCTTGCATATGGAAACCATATTTATCCTAAACACCCACTTTAGTTAAACTGACAACTCTCTAAGTAACCAATCCAGGCAACTCCCACATGCAGGAAATGAGAAGCCCACATGCAGGAAATGAGATATGAAGTCAACTGTAATTAGAGTTCCCCTTCAATAACAGTATTACTTGCAAGAGATGTTGGAACCAGAAGAAATTCAGTAGTATATTCTCAGTGTTGGAAAGCAAAAAAGAAGAATGCCCAATTTACAGAAATATGCAAACGTCAGTGGCGTGCCCTGACTTTGCAATGCCATGCAGATTTGGTGTTTCTTTTGTTATTGCTTTTCTAGTTGGTATTCTCATCTAACATGTTTGCAAATGCAAATTAAATTTTCTCAACATATTTTAATTTTTCAAGAAATCATTTTTCTTCAGTACAAATCAATTTCCATAATTCTGAAATCCCTGCTTTTAATCAACTTTCTGTTGTGTCTGTTTAGGAGGCTTCTCTAGAAAGCACAGTTACTGTTTTTGAAAATTATCTAATTCAAAGTTCTCATGCTCACACCAAACCAACCACTCACCACATGTAAACAAAGAGCTAACAAAGTCAACTGAAGGTTAATACGAGAGGTTAGAAAATGCTTCCTGCCAGCTATTTTTCTTTCAGTCTTACAGAAACTGAAACCCCAAAGCAGAAGCAAAGAACTTGTTCCTACTGGACCACCACCTAAGCCCATAAGTAAAAATTGAATCTGTCAACATTCCTGGGGGCATTATAGCTCTGCCTTCTAGCAGATGCCCCAGCGAGATGGGAAATCCTGACCTGAACCCATTCAAAAGCTGTCATGACCACCATGCTGTAATAATACCTGCACATTATAAACTTAAAACCAAATATTTGGCCATCATCTTCCTCCTCCTCGGTATAATGAACCCTTGTGCTGTTACACAGCATGAAGTGTCCAGTTATGTTACAAAGCATTTGCATTGGAAAGGATGGGCATTTGGCAATGACCATTCGCCCATCAGTTTTTAGGATTGGGGTTTACAACATTCAAGTGGAAAGAAATGATGGGATGAAGCAGTAGTCCCTGCTTAAGTCCTGCCTGCTGTGGCTTCAGGCCCTGACTGCTGATGCTTCCTGAGGCAGGCAGAAAAAGAAAGGAAGTAATCTGTCACCAGAACCCTTCTGCAAGGGCTATGTCAAGTGCATTAAATGCAAATGGAAATTTATATTAATTAAACTGTAATCACTTCAAAGACATGGCAATAGATGAATGTCACACTGACATAATGATTTGACTCATCTCTACAACTTGTTAAGAACCTGGAAGCAATGGTCACATCCTTCTTGATTAAATCATTACTAATTGACTGGTAAGTTACTTCACTGATTATAACTTTTCAGGCATTTATAACAGAAACATTGACTGGTTTGAATGAAAAATCCTGTCTTTGTAAGCTCCAGCAGAAGAACAAGTGAAAAAGATGGTCTGCATGTCTGAGCACACTGTCCCCAGCACATCATTCCCAGCAGTGAAACTGCAGAACGTGCTATTTATACTGAGATCAAAAGGTCTGAACACTGATAAATCAAACCCCAGCAGAAATGACTCACTGGACCCTGCATCCTCACATCAGGAGGATGTCAACAAGGTGGGAGCATATCACAGACACTACTCCCCTTCCCCTAACCCAAGAAAAGCACAGACCACATTTTGAGCATACATTTAAATGAGGCAAACCAGACAAGATACAGCAACATGGCCAAAAGTCCATGGAAGCTAAGACAGAAATATTCTGAGGCACAGAAAAATCCCATAACAATTGCTGTTCCCCAAAAGGCCTGAAAGACCTTTACAAAAGCTAGCTCACCACCATTCAAGAGCCCTGGATATGCAAAGAGGGCTGGGGGGTACATTTAACCAAATGTAAATGTAAAAGTACATTTAACCAAATGTACCTTTGGTTAAAACCCACAAAATTAGGGTGTGCCTAGGCTTCTTGTGCAAACAGCTCTGAGAAGGTATCCAAATACCCTATCAAATATCAAAGTAGAAGGTATCAAGAATTTGCCACAAGGTTCTGTTTGCAAGTAGAGATTGACCCAGTTTACAGCCCTATGGGGCCACACCAAAGCCACAGAAAATGATGCTTTTTTTTTTATTTCTGTGATCTTGCAAGAAGAATTTCCTTTAAATATTCAAGTTTACCTATCAGCTTGTTAGAACAAAATTAAACAAAACAGCAACACTTTTAGAAAGGTACAGCTCTTCTTCTATTTAAATAATGTGCAGTTTTTCTTTAAATAAAGTAAAAGGCAAAGACAAAATATAGCTGCCGAGAAAACTTGACCTAAATGAATTCTTCCACTATATATTTAGTCTAATACTAAGAATCAACTGGTAGTAATAGCATTAATTGCTCTGACCACTAAGTTCACATCACCATTGATGTTTTTATTACTTTGAATAAAGGTACTCACCACTGGAATGAAAGGTACAAAAACAGAAAAGAAACCCACCACTAGAAAGACGCTATATTTCAGCTACATCCCATAGTTCTTCAGCAGTGCATTTAGGTATGTATTTATGCCAATTTATTTTATCTATTTCACACCCCTCATAACTTAGTTGAAATACTGTACAGATTAATAAACTTGAACCAAAAATTTTGAGGAGAGAAAAAGCTGTTGAAAGGAAGAAAGAAAGAGAAAAAAAAGAAAGAAAAGCAACACTAGAAAGGTCAGAGTGAAGAGTTACTTGCATTGATGCCTTTTCCTGTTCTTAAAATCAAGAGTCAAACACGGTGAGAAGGGAAAAAGGGATTTTACCTTGGTATTTATTTTAAGGATCCTTAGGTGCACCACGTCTAGGTCAAATGCACACCAGTGCACCCCCACCAAAGATCTGGTATTACATTACAGGTCTTATAATTATCACATCTGTCAAAGATTCCCAAATGAGACGCTCAAATGAGCCCCCCCTCCCCAAGGAACCTTCCTCTGGATGGGTCTATCTCAGATTACAAAACGTGTTCTGGAGAGGACCTTGGGGTCTGGGCACACTGATCCCTAACTACGAAGCTTCTAAAATGTTTAGTCTCCTAGTTTGACAAAGAAGTCCAAGAATGTAGGCAAAAAACCCACTAAGAATACAGAAGCTATAAAAAGGTATAAAAGGGGTATAAAAGAAAAGGCAAAAAATCATCATGGCATCACTATCTAGGCAAATAAAATGTTCTGAAATAATGCTCAGAAACTATCTGCAAAAAGTACTTTGTCCAAGATAAGATGCATCGAACTAAAGGTCACAGCAAAGATGAGAAGGGCAGCTTTCCCAGAAGCTGGAAAAAGAAAAGTTATGCTTTGATACTCTTCCCATTGTCTCAGTCTTTCCAGTACAAAAGTACATAACAGCCAAATACAATGCTCTTTGAAATTACTTTCTGAGGAGAACAAAAACGCCTTGCCTGCCCTTAATACCAACCATGGGACTCAAGCCAGTAATAGTGTAGGGGACTTAGATACGAGTCCTCTAATGAATTGGGATATTGTGTGTGAAGGCATCATCCTTACTCGACTCACTTATGCATAGCAGGACACAACCTTTGCAAGGAAGAAAGAAATTCCTGCCTAAGCCTCAGCTATTCCATCTCATCTGTCCAGTGTTTCAGACCACGTGCTCCTTTACTGTCACTTCTTAAATTTGTGCAAACAGATTCACTGAAGAGTGATCTACCAGGGATACAACAGAGACATTTTCTCATCATTCCACCCAGGTTTGTGAAAGGAAATAGTGAATTATGGATTCCTGCTATCTAGTCCCCACAAAATCAGTATTAGACTTAAAAATGCTTGTTTGTCCTAGTTTCAAGCCAGGACAGGGTTCATTTTTTACAGTAGCTGGAAGGGGGCATGTCTAATACCACCTCAAAACCACCTCAAGTCATTGCCAGGGACAGGGAGAATGACTCTTCTCTCAGGAGAAGGGCATCCTTCCTGGTCATGGAGAAGAAAGTGGTTGGAAAGAACAGGTCTTCTATGTAAATCATTCCTTTGTCCTGTATGTTTTATTATTAATATTGTTGTTGTTGTTATTCATTTTCTTATCTCATTGCTGTTTCCAGTAAATTGTTCTTATCTCAACCAGTGATCTTTGCCTTTTGTGCTTACAAGGGAGGCAGGCAGAGGTGGAGTAAGCAGAATGTGGTTTTAGTGGAACTAAATTGGAGACTACCATCCTAAGCCATGACATTGCTGCACTGGGAAAATCCTAGAAATACTACCAGAACATCTGAATATGCATTTGGAACATTATTTGCTCAAAAAAAACCCCAAATCCCAACCACCAAATTCCAGGAAATAAATTTATGATTCATGAGCAGCATAGAAAAATTAAAGGCTCTATAAATTTGTATTTCTTTTTATTCTCAAAACTTAAGTCTCAGTTTATAATCCTAAACTTGAGTACCAAATGTATTGTCTTGCAAAATTCATTTAATAGGATGTCTGAGATCCACCAAACTTCTGCAAAGTTAAACTTTTCACTGTATGTTTCTTTTTAGTGATAAGGAGTATTTTGTTCCCAAGAGATACTAATTCTGTGCATTGTTATTACAAAAAAGCTAGAGAGAGATTTTTTACAAGGGCATGTGGTGACAGGACAAGGGGGGATGGATTCAAACTGAAAGAGAGTAGGTTTAAATTAGATATTAGAAAGAAATTCTTTACTGAGTGGTGAGTGAGGCACTAGAACAGGTTGCCCAGAGAAACTGTGTATGCCCCATCCCTGGAAGTGTTCAAGGCCAGGTTAGAGTCTTTGAGCAGCCTGCTCCAGTGGAAGGTGTCCCTGCCCACAGCAGGGGGGTGGAACTAGATGATCTTTACTGCCTCTTCCAACCCAAGCCATTCCATGACTCTGTGAAACAGCCCCTAAAGAATCCTGATGATACATCACATTAGACTACTTTTGATAAAACCAGTACAAGCAGATGGTTAGGAATACAAAAAAATTTAAAAAATTAAAAAAAAAAAAAACAAAAAAAAACCCCAAACACAACAAAAAACCACAATAGAAAAAACTGCTTCAAAGCAACAGTATAAAATTGTCTTTTGAATAAATAATACCTCAGTATTTGTATTTGTGTATTTTCTTATTTCTGAATGCACTGTTAAACCTAAATTTACTAGAAGAATTTGTGCCATCAATACATTTGCCCATCTCAGATGGTGTCATGATTCACTCAAAGATATAAGATGCTTTGGAGAGAATTTTGGCTTTAAAGATGGGATTAGACAAGTATTTCACAATGACTGCAATGACAGCTGTATTCATCTCCCTCACATACCAGATTCAAAGTCAGGAGCAGATTCTCAGTTTGCAAGCCAGAACATGTTCTGCTGGATATTTACAGCCAACCACTGAAATCCCCAAAACCTATCAGTGATGTCAAACAGGACAGAAATAGATCATCTTGCTTGTTTTTTCCTAAATAGACCTGCATTTGTAAAAGAAATAGAAACCTTGAAGAAAAAAATTCTCTTTTATCACCGCCACTATCAAAGCACAGAACCACTCGACTCCTTTTGAAAGAACCACTTCAAGAAAAGAATCATGTTTGTGTCTTGCTCTTGATGTTTTATCTCTCCTCTTACATTGTCAGCAACAAAACCTGCTTTTTCTTTTCATTCCACAGCTTTTTTTTTTACATCAATAAAGAGGTTCATCATGCCCTTTCACATGCCACTAAGTAGATGAATTATGTTTGTAGATGTCAGTGCCTAACATAGTTTAACCACCACAAACATGCATTAACTTACAGCAATGCACGTCACCTTACACTAATCCACTTGCCAGATGGTTTGCAGAACAAAACCAGGAACAGAATCAAAATGAGGAAATACTTTCAGCCTTATTCTTTATTACTGAAGATTTATTGAAGAGTCTTTGCTACATTTAGCCTTATTACTTTATTACTGAAGATTTTACTGACTGATAAATGTAACGACTGATAAACATAATCAGATTTAGCAGGAAGCTGTTTTTAGAAAGTACCCTCAAAAGTGAGCTCTGTGACTTCAGACAGTGATGGGCAAAGATTCATTTCAGGAGAACTCAGATTCAAGCAATCCTGTTTGTGCCCTATAGAATAAACTTTCTGATCTGCAACTCAGCAACAGCGGAAAGAATAGACTTCTAATTAGGAATTAATAAAATAAGAATACTTACGCTGACCCCACCGGCCTGTTCTTGGATTCAAATAATTTGGATAAAGTCCATTAGGACGATCCATTTTTTGAAGTAACTTCCGAATGTGCATGACCTAAATTAAACCAAGAATCAGGTTCACCGCTAACAACGTTCATCTGCCCTCTGCACACAGTTAAATCTAATCTCTTTTATTTTCCTTTCATTTTTAGTAGCAAATTTTATTAACCTGAACCACAAGCTTTCTTGAGGGCTTTCTTCAGATTTGTATGCTTTTGCTTTTAAAGGACTGTTCATATAAACATGCTTAAAAACCATGATTTTTAAATGTATTCTGAAACAAATAAGAAAACGTGGGTTGTCGCATATTTCTACTCGAAAAAGACATTTATTTGGTAACAGAAATACAAGCATGAAGAAATTTACCTGCTACCAAGAATGGAAGTAGAATTCAATATAGAAAGTACTTCCCCTTTAATGCAATTTATGATGAAAAGTATGATAAAAATACTGATTTTTGAGACTCACCTTGTTGTAATATACGGGATCCCCTGTCAAATAGCTGAGGTGGACAAATTCCATGTGCAGAGTACCAAACTCAGCGAGGATGCTGCTGCCAGCAGAAGCCCAGCCCCAGTTTCGACCAACACCACTGAATCCCAACAAATACACATAAAAAAAGGGAGAAAACAAGAGAAAATTCAGAATTACTGTGCACAGCACAACTACCACAGCCAATCAGAGAAGTAGCAATAACATTTTAATCTACACTTAAGATTACAGGAGTTGTGATTTGATTGATCAATTGGTTCCCTGGTTGGGTCTTTTTGGAAAAAGGATACCATAACCACGTCAACAAAAAGTCCTGTGATTAAAAAATAGAATACCTGGGTGTCACACAAATCTGATGACTTAACACTGGGCCCAGTCTCAGCTGTTCTTTACTCACTCTATGTTCCTAAGACAAGAATCAAGATAAGACAAGTTCTGCAGGTCACAGTGTTCGCTTCCTTGTCCTGCCAATCTTTACCCTGCCAATCTTTAAGGGATCTGTGTTCCCTTTAACTGTGTGGGATGTGCATCCCTATCTTGTGTCTACGTAGGAATACAGGATGTTTACTGTTGGCACAATACATGAGTTCCTCAGGCTCACTTAAAGAATCAGCAGAAAGTGTCACATACCTCTCTGCCTTTTGCACTCTAAGAGATACCATGCTGCTAAGTCCTAACTCCTAAATTACCTCTGGTTTATTCTAATTTGGGAGTTTTTATCACCTTTCAGGATTGGGTCTTCTAATTTCGGGAGTTAACTACATACTTCTATTTCCTCTCACAAAAGATTTCAGTTATGAGTAACTGTGCACACAATCTAGATATACATCCAAAATCAACTACTATTTAAGGACATAATGAAAATGTAAAGAATGCCTTGCGTCAAAAATTCTCTTTCAAAATCTGAGGGAAATCCCTGTACTGAGCAAACAATACAACATAAATTAGGCAAGGCAGTTGTCCTCCATGAGGTAATGTAGACCATCAAAGTTCAGTCTGATCTGAGCAGTCATCTAAAGGAGTCTCTCCATTTGCACAGACCATAGTTGACTTCAGCACATCAGACTTGATACCAAAGCTAAAATGTAAAATGAAACAGTATCTTCAGAGTCCCAGCATCGTCTCAAATGCTGAGAATCTTCTAAAGGTAACATACAGCTCGCACAGTACAGAAAACCCAGGAAGTTCAACCATGCCCTGCAAACAATTTTGGTTTTTAATAGATTTTGTAATGACTTAAGAAACTATTATCAAGCTCTAGAGCAACACACAGTAATACACTCAGTGTGGTCCAATGGCAGGTTGAGTGCTTACTGCAGAACTAGAAGAAAAAAAAAATGAACAAAATTTAGTTGAGTGCTTATTGCAGAACCAGAAGGAAAAAAAATGAACAAAATTTATTGCAGTTAATGAGTTAGAATATGCTGAACTCTATCAAAATTATTCTAACATGCCAGGAATGATAATTCGTCCGCATTTTCTACAGTTCCACTACTAAGAAAAACTGATGTATGCCATTACTAATTTTAAGTTGGAGGGAGGGGGAGGAACACACTTCACAAAAGAAAACTCATTACCTTTTCAGATTCACCATTGCCCATGGTATACCCGTAGGTGTGTTGAAGGCTGGAAGAAGTTTTCCTGCCAGTTGCACTGCTTTGATCTTGAAAACCTAAGATAGTAGGATCAATTGCAAATAGTTACAAAGTCTGATCTATCTCCAAGAACCATAAAGACTGAAATTTCCTTGCCCCACCTACCTCTTTGTATTAAAAAAGCTTTACGGAGTAAAAAACATATTAACTTATAATTTTTTGCCACTTGTTCACTTTGTAACTTTCGGTTAGATTTGAACATGAAAAGAAAACTTGTCATTTTAATTTCTCTATTTCTAAGCTCTCCAGCAACAGTTTTTAGATTCCTATTACAGAAGAATATCAGGTCTCCTCCCACCTCCCTCCACCGGTATTAGGAGTTTCAAGTGCTTTGTAAAACAGTCTTTAAATCATACCTTATATTTCTCAGTTAAAAACCAAGACACAACTCTCCTACACAAGTATTTTAACTTTTTACAAACTTCCAATCTCTTTTTAATGAGACTAGTGCAGACAGAGTTCCTATTCTTTTATGAACACTGTCTATGCAAAACCAGATATGCAGTTTCCTCTAGTTTTTCCTTCATCGATAAAGTATGAAAAATAATATGAATAACATGAAAAAGAATTACAGGGTTAAACTTCCCTCTCTAGTCTGATTGCTCACAGAAATTACTGACAGGACAAAATCTCTGTCATTTCTAGTATTATTCCTACTTACTTTTAGAACACAAATATGTAATAGCCTTACTGAGAGCCCAAAGTCTATTAGACAGACGAGCAATTGGGATAATGTTCCTTCTAAGCCAACCTGCACCATGTTTCCCAAAGAAGGTGTATTTGGTATACCCCCATAGTTTCATTGTGCTTTTAGTTAGTTGCTAGCATACATTTTAATCAATGCACTCTCAGTAGTCACTACATTTCTGGAGAAGTATCTCCTTAATCTGGAGATAACATTATTCACCAGTTTAACACCATACAAACCAGTTACAAAAAGAGCTACCACACCCCAAAATAACTTATGCAATATGGACACAGTACAGAAACATCATCTCTTTGGTGACAAGCAATAGGACATGAGGGAATCAAATGAAGATGCATAAGGGCAATTTCAGATAGGGAAAATGTTCTTCGCTAAGGGACTGGTCACAGCACAAAGACTGTCACAGATGAAGGAATATGTGGATGATGCTCTAAGTCATATGGTTCAGTTTTAGGGAGTCCTGAGAGAAGCAGGGGGTTGGATTCCACAATCCTTAAAGGTCCTTCTAACTTGAGTTATCCTCCAATTCTATTGTCAACTACCTGACCAATACTCCGTAATCAAGAAGAATAAGATCTTTAAGGACTACAGGAGGTAAATTTGTAAAGTCTATGGGAGGAAACTGATGAGATACTCACTAGAGAAGCAAGCTGGAAAAAAAAGTAATCAAGAACATCCTGATTTTTCATATGAAGGTGGGAAAGAAATCAATATCTGAATGTTTGAGGAGATGACTAGTGAGACATGAAATAAACCAGAAGAAAATATTAAAGATGACATCTAATTGTATTTGATGCAGTGGAGTATGGAGAGAGGGAGGTGAATCTGAAAGCAATGAGCCAGGATAAAGAACTTTTACAGAGGGTCTCCATATGAATTGTAAGATGGGATATGTCTAAACTGAAAAAGAATATACCTGAGAATATTATTTGATAGAATTGTGAAGGAACAGAGGCAATATGGCTTCAATGATTTTTAGCAAAGAAACTAACATGAGACAGTCTTTGAGAAAAAATGCAGAAGTTTAGCAGTAAAATTCATATAACACTCTGACCTTGAATAAAGGACCAAGTCAGAATAGGAAGTTATACTATAAGGAAGAGGAATAATACAGGTGGAATCTATGGTAATTGGGAAAAAAGAAACCCTTAAGAGAACTGAAAGTTCAGTCTTGGCCCAGTTGCATAAGAATGACCTCATTTGCATCTATAAATAAGCATCAAAAATTCACATTGAACTTTCAGAATTTTAAGTAGTAGATGGGTCAAGACCTGACATCTAACAATCTACTGGGAGTCATCTGAAGGGACTCCCTCTACAGTGCAGGCAAACTTTAACATCTAATCAAGAACAGACTTCCAGTGAAATGGTAAACAGTTTGGAAAGACATTTGTAACATGAATTTGTTTATCTTCAGCTTTCACATGTTGCACTCTCTGAAAGTGCTATGCATTATCATATTATTCATTAATAAAAGAGATTGAAACATTAGGATAAGAATATTCAATGGAAGAACATCCTTAGAAACATCCTTGCTAAAAGAATCTTCTTAATGGCTAACTATTTACATTGCTATCTAGTTTTTAATCAGTTTGAAATGTATGGGACCTGGGGAAGGAGTTTTTAGCTAAATTGTATGAAGTAAAGATTGAGCTGATCTAAATATGCATGAATCTGGACAAGACAGTTAAAGCAAGGCAATCACTGAGCAATCTCAGCATCAGAGCACCAGCAGAAACTGCTAATTCAGACAACCATGTTGTCAGCAGTACCTGCCCAAACCGGCTGCGATAAAGGCACTTTCCTGTCACCTCCATTGGGCTAAGGACTCTTGAGTACCACTGATCTAGCACCAGAAGGTACAGCGTTGCCTCTCTATATCCCTCTCACCCAAAACTGAATGTAAGGAAACAAAAAATTGGTTGAAGGCATGCCTTTGCTTTCTGTTACTGCCATCTCAGTCCTATCTTGCTGCTCCTTCTGCATTAAAAAAAACAGTGAGTGCTTGGCACAGTGTTTACCTATGCAGGCTGGAGTGAGAACTGGGAGACAGCTGCACAGGATTTTATCAGAGCCAAGTGACCACAAGAGCACTTTTGGAGAGAGGGAGGGAAAAGAGAGAAATGTAGCAAGCAGTGGAGAGTGAGATGCCTTTTATGGGAAACTGCAGATGTGTCCAGAGAGCTCTGCTGAGCTCATTAAAGTGCCTTCTTTAGCAAGTTCCAACCTGCCATAAGAACAACAGTAAAAGCCTCAGGCTTTAGCTTATGAATAATGTGCTGTTATCAGACAACACAGTTACTTATCATGTAATATTTTTACTTTAATTTTTTTTAAATGGGTTGAACTCATACATTCTATTTCAGCCCTGGCAGTTCCCTGTTGACAAGCAATGCATTTCAAAAAATATATAGGCAAGAAGAACAGAAAAGAACAAAAAATGAATGGCTGCCTTAAAAATAGAGCTCATTAGGAAACCATAGAAGAATTGAGGTTATTTAGTCCAGACAAAAGATGTTCGAGAGAGGGCAAGATAATGACTTTTCAGTATATGAAAGGCTAACACAAGTAAAAGGAAATAATATTTTCTCCATGGACATGGAGAACAGAAAATAACACCAAAATGGACCAAGGGAAAGTAAGTTAGTTATTAGTAAAATCTTGGTGATAAGAGTAACTAGTAATGCAGCATGACTGTGATTGCTGCAAAGTCATCACTACAGCTTTTAAAAATGCTCTGTACAATACATACAAAGATTTAGATGATTTGACTTTGCCAAGGAACAGAAGAATAACTGAGAATTACACAGCTGCCTTACCACTCTTCCAGCCACATTGCTGCATTTTGTTTTCATGGCAAGGTTTTGGTAGTGGAGAGCCACAAGGGTGGCTTCTGTGAGAAGCTGCCAGAAGCTTTCCCATGCCTGGCTGAGCCAATACCAGCTGGCTGCAAGTCAGACCCACCACTAGTCAAGGCTAAGCCCATGAGTGATGGTGGCAGAGCCTCTGGGATAATATGGTTAAGAAAGGGGCAAAAAAACCCCAACCACTGAACAGCAACTGCAGCCAGAGGAGTGAGG
>VXAC01001439.1:2023-16137 GCA_013399225.1 Rhipidura dahli
AAAAAAAAAAAGAAAGAAAAAAGAAAATTAAAGACCTAGGAAACGCAACAGCAAAGCGCCAAGAAGCCGAACTCCTGGTTTTTAATTTCTGGGGGGTGATTTTCCCCCGCTCCCTGATTACCCTCATTCTGCAGAGAGCCGCCCGGCTCGCGGGCTGTGCAGATGTGATTTCCACGAGTGCAGATGTCATTTCCCAGCCCGGCTCGCCGCCCTGATCATAATGACACATTCGGGGCTCATTTCCACACGCGGGCTGTCCTTCTGCGCGCCAGCCCGCGCCGCTGGCGGCCGAGGTGTTGACCTCGGTGAGCCACAATTGACACGGAGACGGAGGCTGGGGGGTTTTTTTTTTGGAGGGGGGGAGGGTGCGGGGGGGCGTTTTTCAATAACCCAGTATAAATGCTAATTTATTTCTGGCCCCGAAAGCGATGGTTTCCCTCACCTAAACGCCCAGCGGCAGGCTCTGCGTGCGCGGCGGCAGCTCGCCTCGCTTCGCCTCTCACCGGTAATTTGCGGAGATTAAAAGGGGCTCGGGAACGGAGGCTTGAGGAATTGCTTTCCGAAGACGTCGCGAGATTGGAAAAAGAACCCGGGGTTTCCAGCGCACTCTGAAACCATTTCCACGCAAAGCCCGGCATTAGGAGTCTGAAGTGGCGCTGAATGGGCTGGTCACAGGCGAGGCGAGGAATTAACCCGGCCCGGCGACGCCACCGCCGCCGCCGCTTCTCCCCCGCCAGGGCAAACCGAGCTCCATCCCAAGGAGCTGCGGGCTGCCGTGCCCGGCAGGAATGCCCGGCAGGAGCGCCCGGCGGTGGCACGGCCGCACCAGGAGAGCCCGGGGCACGTCTGGGGCGTTGCTTGCCCTCAAGTCAGGTTTAGGGGGGTGTTATCTCCCTGCTATCTCCCTGTTATCTCCCTGCCCGCCCTCTCCCTGCCCGCCCCTCTGTCCCTGGTGATGGCTGTCATGGCATAATGTTTATCCTTGTCCTGCAGGTTCTCCTTGTGCTGCTTTTTGGGATAAAGCCCCCCCCAGAATAAACACACTGGTGTCACGCACCCTTCCCGGGAATTCCTGCTTGCCGGATGGACGCGTTTTCCCCTGGGGCTCGGGGGGCAGAGCGGGGACAAGCCAGCTTTCCCCCTGCCTGGGGAAGGGGATGTTTCCAGCTGCCGAGCCCCCAGGTAAGTGTTTTGTGTCCTCAGAGCCAGCTGGGAAAAGTTTCTGGGATAGCAGCAGAGCCGGTTCTCGTGCGGGCAACAGGGAAGTGAAATATCCCAGAGCTACTGTTAAGGTTTTCCCAAGTACTGAGGTGGCAGAAAACACTCCAGGGCTGCGTGGTATTCCTGTGGCATCTCTTCCAGCTTTTCCTTGGATAGCAGAATGCAGCACTCCGTGCCTGGATCCCTGATCCCTGATCCCTGAATCCCTGATCCCTGACCGTCCCCACCTGGCAGTGACCGTGTGCTGGACCCACTGCCCCTCTCTCTTTGTTGGGGCTGTGTTTTCCATTCCATGCTGCTTTCCCGGTTTAACCAGTGGGAATAGCAAGGCTGGCTTTCCCTGTCGCTGCAGTGTGGGCGAGGGGACGCCAGGGAAATCTAGGCTCCTGGGTTACCCCCAGGTTTCCATTCCCTCGTGGTGCATGCCACTTGTGCCTGCTCCTGCCTTTGGAATGGGAGCCCTTCCCCTTTTCCCGTGGGTTGTACCCGGCCTGGGCTGTGCTCGGCGTGGGCAGAGGGATCACCGTGGAGTTCCTGCCTGGTTTGGGATGGAAGGCACCTAAAGGACCACCTTGTTCCAATGGGCAGGGATGCTGGCACCAGATTAGGTTGCTAGGGCTCTGTCCAACCTGGTGTGGAGCACTTCCAGGGTTATCTGAGGTTTCCTGGCAGAGCTGGATTCACACAAGGACCCCAGACAAGCACAAGACTTTCCTGGGAAAAGGGGAAAATAAAAAGATGGGAAAACCTCCATTCGGCTGAGGTTTAGAGACAGTGTGAGGAAGTCATGAAGTAGAGAGTCTTCCTGAAGGGTAATCTCCACAACCTTTTAAATCAGAGCAATATTCCGTGTACAGCTGGGAGTGACAGCAATGACTCGGGCCCTGGAGCACCAAAGTGGGGAGGAATCCCCTCTCTTGGAGGAAAAAAAAAATCTATGCTTCCTTTCTGGGCAACCCTGGGCCTGATGGGTGCAGGAGCCGGCAAGGGAACAGGGAATGTGGCACTTCCCGGGGATGTGGAGAGCCAGGGAAGATGGTCCAGCAGTGCAGCTGTGGGTGCGAAATGGGGGCCAGCTGGGATTTAGGGACGTTCATCCCCCTGCCAGCCGCAGCTGAGGAGCAGCTTCAGGGCTTGCTCCCTGTCCCTGGAGCAGGAGGAGCCAGAGCCCAGACACGGCAGAGGTGGGACAAACCCGGGATAAACCTCTGGGAGCTGAGGTGTGACAGCCGGTCCTGCTGTGAGATCATCCTGGAACAGGAGCTGGCCAAGGGCCCCTCTTGCTCCTGGGCTTCCCCAGCTCTCCCAGAGCATCCATGGGCAGACATCGACTCCTCCTGGCCCTGCTGGGGCCGGCCAGCAACTCCAGCCCGAGCAGGGCTGGGAAACACCACGCAGACATCCTTGAAATCTGACTGAGGGACCCATGAAGCTGCAGCGCAGCATCCTGTGTGTGGAGGTGATCCCGATCCTGGGCGGGGAATGGCCGGAGCTGGGAATAACAGGGCTGGACAAGGCTGGGTCAGGAGGAGCCGCTTAAAGCGGATTTATGAAGGATGTGACCCCGAAGGAGATGAGTGGTTCTCCTTTCAGACGAGCTCTCGTGGCACCTCCCAGGCTGCCTCCCCAGAAATCCCTGTGGCTGCAGCCACCTTTGCCCGGACGTGAAGCTGCTCCGCAGGGAAATTCCCTCTGGGCTGTGAGGGAGGCGGGATGGGTGTCCTGCTGATGCCTTTCCCAGCCCTGGGAATTGGCTGCTCCATTGTACCCGAGCCACCAGAGTTTCGGGGCTCTCTCCTGCGGGAGTCAGGGAGAATCCCTGGAAGCATCCCATGGCTGACGTGCCGGAAAAGCAGCGGAGAAGTCTCACGCTCCAACAGAGCCCCCGAGCAGATGCTGGAGAGGTGCTGGCCTCTTCCAGATGCTGTTAATGAAAGATTTGTTCAGGTTAAAGAAGGAGGAAGCCGAAGTTGAGGGCCTTCTCCGGCGTGCCGCGCGTTTTCTCCTGCTCAAGGCCATCCCTCTCCCCGCAGCCCGGGCTCCTGCTCCTGCTCATTGTTCCCCGCCGGCGCTGCCGTGCCGGCGCTGACCCGCCGGTGTCACGGCTCCCCGCCGCTGTCACCATGGAGTTGGCTCTGCGGGGCACCAGTGGCATCCCAGGCACCCGCACCGGGCTCAGGCAGCGGCGCTGCCTCCCCCGCCTGGCACAGCCCGGCGCCGGGCTGATCCCGAATGGATCCCCTTCCCTCGCTTCGCTCCTCCCTCCTGGAGATCTCCGGCAGGTGGACGGGGAAGGGAGTGGAGCTGAGGGGGCCGAGGATGGAAGGAGGCACGGATGCCTGTAAGTCGTCCCTTTTATTTTCCTGCAGGAATCTGCCCTGCTCCGGAGTCCCCGGGAATCACGCCTGACTCCCCCGGGGTTTTTGTTTTTGCGGCTGTGGAGCTCACAGGGGCAGGGTTTGAGGTGTCCCCTGGGGAGCTGTCCCCTGCTGGGCTCCAGGTGTGTGGGATACCATTCCCAGTGCTCGCCAGTGCTGGGAACGCCTGCTCAGGGAGCCAGGGTAGGGCTGAGAGTTTTCCTGGGGAGTTCTTGGGGGTTGGCTTTTGCCAGTAGCCGGCCTCGACGGTTTTAATTGATTTGCTCTTAATTTGTGTGGCAGGGCTGGTGCCGGGGTCTAAGCCCTGCTCTGTCTGCCTCGGTGCAGGGGGAAGCTGGTGACGCTCCGTGCTGCTGAGCCCCTTTTCCATCCCCGGGGAAGGAATTGCCGCCCGTGGGAGGCGTGTGACACCTCTTTGGGTCTCTGTGCCACACGCAGCCCTGTCCCCTCTGCGAGGGCGGCGTGAGAGGGGCCGGGAGCTGCCCAGTGGCCACCGGCAGGGCCATCCTCGCCAAAACTCCGGCAATGAAAGGCCCCGACGGATGGGGAGCGGTGGGGTGGATGCTGTCCCTGGAAAAGAGCAAGGCCTGGGGCTAGGCACGCCCTGTGGTGGGAGATCGCGGGCTATCCCTGCCCAGCTCCACAGGGGGACACGACAGGTTGCTCCTCATTTCTCCGGGATCCCAGCTGAGCTTCCCGCCCTCTGGGGCTCTGTGGCGTGATGCCAGGACCACCGAGGCTGGAAAATCCCTCCCAGACAATCGAGGCCAAGCTGTTCCCCACCCCACCGCGTCCCCAGCCCGGAGCACTGAGTGCCACCTCCAGCCCATCCCTAGACACCTCAGACGTGGCGACTCCAAACCTCCCTGGGCACTTGCAAGGCCTGATCGCCCTTTCCATGAAGAAATTTCTGCTGCTGCCCCGGCCGGGTGTCCCCCAGTGCCTGGCACACGGAATACAGCCACCCCACCCGCTGGAATACTGACGGCACCTTGGCCGTGCTCGTTCTGGCGTTCAGCCGCTAATTAATTATGACATTTGTGCCGCTTCGTTCCGCGCCGTGGCTCTGCGGAGCCCGGCAGGCAGTTAATTAGCTCTCTCTATGCACAGGATACCGGGGGAAAATAATTGCTTGGGAGGGGGAACATCACGGCCTTCCCTCGGCAGGGCCCTACCTGCGAGCGGGCCGGGGCCGCGCTCCGAGAGGTGCTCCCGTCGAAGGGCAACCATCTGGAAGAGAGATTTGAAGGGAAAGGTTATCCGGGAGATGCGGCTCGCCGGGTGTTGTTTGGCGCTGGCGAGTCCGAGGGAAATCAATTATCTAAACCACTCCCTTCGGGGAATGGGTCTCTTTTATTCTTTTCTAAATACGAGCTCACCTTTGTCTGCGCGGGGGCGTGGCAGCCGGCGGGCCGGGGAGCGAGGGAGGAGCCCTGGCCTCCCGCGGTGGCCGCTGCCGGGCGAGGCTCGGGGGCTTCCCCACCTTCCCGGCCGGTTAAACACTTTGGATTTACATCCCAAAGGAGCCCCCAGTCTCACCGGCCCCGAATTCTCCTCCCGGGTGTGGTGCATCCCGGTTTCACACAGACCTGCCAAACCCCTCCTGGGGCACCTCCTGGGGGTGCTTACGGTGCCTTCCGCCTGTGGGCAGGTCTTGCTGCTTTGGGGGGGCATTTGTCCCCAAACCCCCCCGCCCTCTCAGGGGGTTGGGCAGTTCATGACCCCGGGGAAGTGGCTCCTCTGCTTTCCCCACCTTCGCTGCTGCTGGAACACGGGGCCCGTTCGGGTGCCTTCGATCTCAAACCATTCCACGATTCTAACCCGTGTGTTTATTTTCCTCAGCACACCGGGCACCGCTCTCCCCATTTTCTGCCTTCTCCGACAAGGACAGGTCCGTGACCAGCGCGGGCTCGTCGGGATGCAAGAGCGGGTTTTCATCTGGGGGGCCCACAGAGGCGAGGAGAAAACCGGGATAATGGACGAGGCGTTTGCGCCTGCAGGGATAAACAGGAATTTCCTTAACCAGATTGGAACCTCGGGCAGGTAACATGGCCCCTGCTCCCCCTGCGAGGAAGTTGTTTTATTAGCAGCCAGTTCCGCGCCGAGGCTGCTACAGGAGCGGTGCAGTAATGGAGTTGACATCTATATAATGGAGTTGACATTTTATTCAAAAGGGAGAAGAAAAAGCCTTTAACAAACAGCCCCCACCCCACCCTTCCCCCATCTTTCTTCCCGTGTTTCGATCGCGCCGAGCCGCACAAACTTTGAGGCTGGAATTTAATAAAATTCCACGCAGCCATGGGTGCTTCAGAGCCGGGGAGGGATCATCAGCCTGCTGGGAACCCGAAGTTGGCCGAGGAATCAAGGCAGGGCCTTTGTTCGGCAGCGGAGCACCGCGACCCCAGCCGGCCTGGTGACACGCCGGGACCCAGTGGGGACTGCTGTCCAAACTGCCTCGGGGACGGGCTGCGGCTGTGAGCTCTGGGGTGGTTTGGGTTGGAAAGGAAACCCCTCCCGTGCCGGCACCATCAGGGCAGGTTTGGGACAGGAGGGACCAACAGGCCCAGCTGGGCTCACAGAGGTGATGGAAGGTGCTAGAGCCAGGGGCCAGCTGGATCGTGGATAAAAGATCCGGACCAGCAGCACTGAGGCACCCTCAGTGTGTAATTCCTGTGGGGAATGAGCCAGCCGGGATAGCTATCCCTGTTTTGGGTGAGCAGGGAATGACCCACAGCTCTCCCCTCTGTCTGGTCCTTGCTCTGGGCGTGGCAGAAGGACCCCTGGGGGAAAACACCAGCTCCCGGCTCCCAAGGTGCTCTGGGGAAGGAGAATATTCCTGATGAGCTCAAGTCGAAAGTGCCTTGGTGACACCTTCCCCCTCGGGTGTGTGATTTAAGTCGCACGTCTCCTCTTCCCCCCTCCCGCAGCCCGTTGACATTTGTGTTTCTGATGTAATAATCAGATGCTAAAATACCGAGATTACACTTGGATCAACACATTTGGTTCTTAAACCCCGAAAGTAATTATCTTTTCTCATCTACAACGGATGGAAATGTTATTCCATTAACTGTTAAGCGGCTCCGAGCAAGGGCCCGGTGTCACCATTGCAGTGGCTCCGTGGATTTTAACCTCGGTTTTTCCCCGTGGCTGTAAACTTTCTGGGGACCTCTGGGTGACCCTGGAGAGTTCACGGCTGGGAGCTGCCTCAAGCAGAATGAAGGTGCTCAAAACCGGGCCTTGAGCATTTCCAGGGACAGACACCTGCTAAGATCAAGGTTTAAATCACCTGGATTTTCCTTGCAGGCCACTCGGGCAGGCACCCTTTGGAAGGCATTCCCAGGGAGGAAATGGATCGGGAAGTCACTAATGGCTTCACCTCGGGGCTGGGAACACTTGGGAGAGCTCTGGCCACGACTGAGCACCTGATCAGGAGAGAGCAGAGATTTTCCGGGCACGGACCCACGGATGGGAAGGGAAAACGTCTCTGTGGCGATTCAGATCCGTCCTGCTCGGAGCCTGGGAATGGCCTCATGGTGGAGCGGCTTCTGCAGCACTGTGCGTGCCGGGAATTGCCAGGAACACAAACCCCGGTGCCTCAGGCGCCGCTCGAGGAGTGAAACTGTTCCTCCTGTGCCTCTGTGGCTCGGTGGCCCCTCTCCTGCCGGCACTGCTGGCCCTGCTTTGGAATAACAGTTGAAATTGTCTCTTTTCCCCCCTCCCCTCCCCAGGTGCTGGCTGGAGACCCCACGCAAGCATTCCAAGGACAAGAGGCTTTCCAGGCAGTTTTCTGGACGCAGAGCGGCCTGGGGGAGGTGCTGGTCCCTCGGGAGGATGCTCCGGGGCGCCTGCCCTGCTGCTTTGTGTTGTTTCGGGGCTGGTTCCTCCCCTCTGCCTCCTCTAGCAGGTGGGTGTGGGCTGGGCTGGGCTGATGTTCTCCCCGCTCGCGTTTTTCCCTCCCCAGGAGCTGCTCCATGCCCGAGCTGGGGCAAACCCAGCTCCGTGTGTGCCTTCTCGGCTCTCACCCTCCCGAGCCCCAGAGTTTCCAGGGTGGATCTAGGAAGCACTTGGTGTTGTCTCCCCTCGTGTCCCACTCGGTTATAGACGATGCTGTCGAGGTTTGTTGTTGGTATTTTCTGTTTTACTGCCTCTGGGGCTTCTCGGAACTCCTTGTTTCGTCTCCAAACGCCGATGAGCACGGAGCCTGCCACCACCAGCCTGGCTTCTCCTCCCTGGAGCACCTGACTCAGAGCCTCCTGGAGGCGCTGGGAGTGCTTCCAGTGGATCTCGACTCGGGGCTCCTCCAGGCTGGCGCCGGCTTCGATGGGCTCGGATGGGATCCTTGTTCCTCTCGAGCCCCCCGGGAGCCGTGCCGAGGTGCTGAACTCATCCCAAATAAACGCAGGTGGAACCCTTGACTTTGTTCGGAGGCGTCTGGAGGGGCTCTGGCTGCAATTACCTGCGAGAGCCGCGTGGGCAGCCCGGGAGGCGAAGGAAGCCTGGAGTGATGGGAGTTATTCCTTGAAAACCGGTGGCACGGATAAGCAAAGTGTCCCAGCAGGCAGCTGGGATATTTTTAGAGATTTGGGATCGCCACTGAGGTGCTCATCCCCAAAGGTCCCTAAGGCAGCCTCTGAAAGGGTTGAGGGCAGCACACGGCCGAGTCAAAACAAGCACCGTGCCGTGGTCGAGCGGCAGCCCAGGGAGAGGCGGGCACCCCGCGGGCTGGGGCGGGAAGCCTCGGGCTGCAGACCCCAAGCCGAGCTAATTTAATTTGATGACGTATTTGATGGCTGTCTGGAGCGGCCACGAGTTACTGACGGCGAGGAGAAAAGCTGCTCCTTGCTCCTAAAACCGGGCTGGGGAAAGTGGGGGCTGCTGTGGAGTATTCAGGGGCATCGCCGCTGTTCGCATGGGGCACGGGAGAGGTGCCCGCTGTCCCTGCTGGCGGCCAGGGGCAGGACACGTGTGGGATTGACCCTGCCTGACAATTCATGGCTTAATTAGGGAGCAGGAGCGGGAAAACCCCGAGGCCAGGTAGGTGCCGTTCCCTCGGGGTGTGAGCGGAGCCCGGCTTTGGGACAACGGGGTGGAGTTAAACAGGGGTCGTAGTAAAACCCCACATTTTCCAAAGTCAGAGCCTCCCAAAGGCAAGCGAGGTGAGCTGGATCAGCTGGAGGAGCCCCCACACACAGCGGGATGGATGGAATTCGATGTTCCTGTGGGTCTTCCTGGAGCTGAGACCCCACTGCTGCAACACCTCCCAGTCCCTTCTGCACAAGGATGCTGCTGCTGGAGGGGACAAAATTCTGCTGCTGCGGCTGCGTGGCCCAGCTGGGCACCACTGATGTGCTCCAGAGGGATTGTGGACAGCCAGATTCCGGGCAGGCTTCTGTCAGAAGGGGCCATACAGCACCGGGACTGCTCTTCATAAGTCAGGGGTTTGTCATTTGTTTGTTACTTGCAGGCTGCAAACCCTGGGCTCAAGAGGAGGGGAGGAGAATGAAAATTTGTCCTGAGTGCCCTGGACTGCACTGGGACAGAATGAGTTCCAGTATTCCCATTCCTCTGACTTTTTGGATGTACTGTGTGATCCATTTGGTGATTTATTTGACCCAAGGCTTTTTATGGGAAGGGAGGTTGGAGTTACTTCCCATATAAAGTGTGTGGGATGCTCCAGGACGCCCCAGGAAGGGATTGGGTGCACACTGAGTGGCCATTGCTCCCCCTCTCCCTCCCTCCCTCCTCCCCACAACCAGCTCAGCTTGCTCTTGGATGGCTCTGGGCTGAGCTTTATTTTTGCCTGGCTCAGAAACCCTCAAGAGAACCAAGATACAAGCAGCTGGGGATGTTTCCAGTGCCTGTTTTCCTGAGAACATGGAGTTTTAAGTGGCCTCCCTTGCGAGGCACCCATCGAGGAGCTGCCTGAAACCTGCAGCAAACAGCTGCCAGCCCAAGGCACCACTGATGGGAGCACTGAATTCCCTTTTGTCCAGGGTTCTCATCCAGCTGTTCCCTGACTCTGAGCCTTTATCCCTTGCTCACCTGAGCCAGAAGGGAGTTTTGCCCTTTAAGGCCTGTGGGTATTCAGAGTATTTAGGACTGCATGAGGGGTTTCCATCCTGCCTGCGGTGTAGCTGGAGGAACATGGTGGGATGCCTGGAGGCACTGCCAGCACTTCCCACAGGTGTGGAAATCCATGGATCTGCCACGGAGGCGGATCAGGATGGTCCCGAAGGATGAGCACCAGTGGGGCCGAGGATCTGTGAGGGCAGAGCAGGCAGCAGGGGCTTGCTGACGCCGTCCCCTGGCAGGAGCCGAGGGGGCCCGAGGGAGGGCTGGGGTGGTGGCCCCTGGGTGCGGGGCTATGCCCGAAATCACGGTGGATCCCTTCCCTCCCTCACCTGCCACGGGGCTGATGCGCAGCCAGGGCCTCTCTCCCTGCCGGGGGAGTCCCAAACCCCTCTGGATGCTCGTGGGGCAGAGCAAGGCCGGCTTGGGAGTCACTGGGTGAGTCCTGGGATCCCCCCTGGGCTGTGCCTCACCCCTGCCCTGGAGCCCTGTAGCTGGGTTGCTGTGGGATTTTGAGAACACACCTGGGGTCGTTTCCCCGCAGCTCTCTCTGAGATGGTTCAGGCTGATCCCTGCCGGGCTCGGGGAATTCGTGGCATTCCTGCTCCAAAGGGGAGGAGGAGGATGAGCATGGCCTTGGGCCTGGGCTGCTGCAGCCCCGGGGAGCACCTGCCCTCGGGAGGGGCTGCACAAAGGAGGGCTGGGGACTTGGGTTACCTGTGGCAGGTGGTGCCAAGGGCTCCTCCGTGGTGTGGCAGAGGATGGAGACACATCCCTGAGGACACGAGGGGTTTATGGCCAAATTTATTATTTACACCAAAAGCTCATCACTCAGTCTGGTTTTGGGTTGAGGATCCTATGTGGTGCTCCTTGAGGAGTCAGTGGCATTTTGTGGGACAACTCTAACTGAAGAGGGGGGAAATAATGCCTGGATAACAGCTGGAAGTTCCTCAGTGGGGGAAATCTCCCAGGGATTTTTGGCTTTGGAGTCTTGGACAACCAGAGATGAACTCTTTTTCTTCAGACACCTCTTCCCTGCAGGGTGTGTGTGTGTGTGTGGAGTGGGAGGAGCAGCTCCATCCCTGCACATCCAGATACACAACCACTTCTCAAACCTGTTTTATTTTCCCTGGAGTAGCTGAGCCTGCTCGGCCAGACCCGATCTGAGGCGGTGACAGCATGATTTGACACAATTTATTTCTTGCCATTTTTATCTCGCCGAGAACTTTCTCCCCGAACTGGGGCTAAATCCCACGGAATGCATCAGATCCTGAGGCAGGAGCAAGGGACTCTGTTTGTCCAAGCGGACCTGAAACACCTCCAGGCAGGTTTGTCTGAGCTCCTGGATTTTTTCAGCAGATCTGGGATGTTTTGTACTGAGAGCATGGACATGACTCCCGGCAGTTAAATCCCAAATACACCCGTGGAACTCGGGGGCACTGCAGGGACCCCACTCAAACTGCCCAAAGCCTTTGCACGACCCAATAAAGTACATTCAAATTTTGATTTTTGTGGCTGGTGAGACTTGTGGGGCCTTCGGGATTCTGTGATCTTGCTGGTTATTTAAACACTGGGGAGGGAGAGGAGGTGGCCACAACGTGCACCAGCCACAGGCAGGACAGGGAAAGAGGGAAAGAGGGAGAGGGGAAGGGAGGGAGGCTGCTGCCTGCAAGGGCCGTGGGGGAGCTCAGGGGAGGGGTCTCTCCCGTGTCCCTCTCATCAGAGACTTCCCGATTCTCTCCATAACTACCGTTAATTAA
Organism: Rhipidura dahli; assembly: GCA_013399225.1. Taxonomy (NCBI): domain Eukaryota; kingdom Metazoa; phylum Chordata; class Aves; order Passeriformes; family Rhipiduridae; genus Rhipidura; species Rhipidura dahli. Next base: position 13,452 of record VXAC01001439.1, read on the forward strand.
CGGCACCGTGCAAAATGCAGCCAGCCCTGAATTAAACCCGAGGTTTAGTGAGGCGTCTCCTGGTGAGGGAGAAGCGCAGGTACCCCGTGCCGTGGCCAGGTGCCTCGTTCCCTTTGGGTGTGCCGGCTGCACCAGTGTCCCCAGTGTGTCCCCAGGGCAGGAAGGATGCTGTCACCGCCCCAGTGGCTGCCTGTGGGGTGGGAGCGCTGGGAGGAGGCCGTACCTGCGCTGCCCCATCCTCTCCAGCCCTCCGGGATCCCACGCTGTCCTCGCCGGTCGCTTTGGTTGTTCTTCCGGTGCGGGAAAGACAAGTGAGCACCAAACCCTGCCCGGGGTTTGGGGACGCCTTGTTTGACCCAAAGGCGGAGTCCTGGGGCTCGAGGCCCTGCCGGGAGCAGGAGGGATGGCAGGAGTCCCTGCTGCCGCGGTGTCCTGCCCGCCATGGGGATCAGGGGCCCTCAGACCTCACCCCGATCTCCCTGTTGGATGTCAAAGCGACATCCCTCGGGTTTGGGGCCGAGGCCGCTCATCCCGCAGCGGGGCCCGGCAGGTGTGGGGGTGGGCCTGTCCCCTGGCCCCCGGGGCTCTCCCCATCCATGCCCCGGCCCGTCCTCCCTTCTCGGTGTCTTCGGGCGGGCTCGAGGGTCCCCTCCCCGCGGGGGTCCCGGAGGGGGCGGCCCCGACGGCTCGTCCCTTATCCAGCAGCGCCGCCGCGCGGCCATCCCGGCCCGGGGGGCACTGGGTGGCTTTGGGGACAGGGACCCAGAGCCTCGGGGTCCCCCGCCTGCCATGGCCGGGGGCGCGGAGGGGCAGCGCAGCCTCGGCCCCGTCCTGCGCGGGGCTCCGCGGGGCTCTGCTGCCTCCCCGCGGCCGCTACACGGGCCTCGGGGAGAGGCGGAAAACACGGCCCTCGGCAGAAAAATCAACCCCATCCCCTTATTTAGAGCAAAAAACCCCTCCGGGAGTGCTTTTCGGGGAGCTCGGGATTTGTTTTTTGCGGGGGGTCCCCGCGCGAATCTCCCGGAGCAGCGGCCAGGGTCGCGTCTCGCCGCTCCAGCGCTGTCGCGGGGCTCCCCCCGGGGCTCCCCCGCAGCCCTTTCGCCCCCTCCCCCGGCTCCTTAATAAACCCCGCCGAGAGTTGCCCTCGTGCTCGGTAAATATTGGCTCAGCCTCCCCTTGAGCGGCTCCTCGAGCAGCCCCGAAAAACCCACAGCGCTGCCGCCTAAGCCCTACAGTCAACAGGGGACGGGGGGAAGTCACCGCCGGCCTCGGGGGCGATCCCGAGCCCGGGAGATCCGGCCGGACGAGGAAACCGGGAAAACTGCGGTGAAAAAGGAGACGGAGAGCAGCCTGAAGCTCGGGCTGGGCTCCCACCGCCCGCGGCTGCCCCAAATCGCAGCCGAGAGGGGCTGGCTACCCCGGGCGCCGGGGACTCTCCGGGGGGGCGGACAGAGAGGCCGGACCCCACCCCGGGGAGCCTCGTCCGAGCTCTGTGGGCCCGCTCCGACCGCGGAGCAGCTCTCCGGGCTCCGCAAGGATCCCGCGCAGCGCTGCGCGGCCCCCGCCCCGGCTGGGGTGCTGAGGATGGCCGGGCTGGGGGCTGCTCCCCGCTCTTTGCCTCTTTCCCGCGCTGTTTTCTTTTCCCCCCGTTATTTTCCTTTTTCTGCTTTCTCAGTGTCTTTTTTACTTCCTTCGTTTTGTCTTCTTTTGTTTTGTTATCTATTTCATTTTCCTCTTTTATCTTCTTTTTTTTTCTTTTCTTTTTCGTTATTTGTGTTTCCTTTTCCCTTTAATTTTTCTAGTCCCCCTTTCCTTTCCTTTTTCTTTCACGCCCATTCATCCTTTCTTCCTTTTTAAATTTCTTCTTTCTTTCTTCATCTCCCCCTCCATTTTCGTTATTTCCCCCCCCTTTTTTTTCCTTATTTTTTTTAAATTAATTCATTGATTCCCCCTATTTTTTTTCTCCTTTTTAATTTCTCTCCCTCCCTCTCTCTCCCTCCCTCCCTCCCTCGGCCGGCCCGCCTTGCACAACCAGGAGCGCGGACAAGAAAGGGCCGTTTCTCCGGGGGGCGGCGGGACGTGCCAGCCGGGCTGGCGGTACGGCCGGGCCGCGCAGGGAGGCGGCAGCTGCAGCCCAGCCCGCCCTCAATGCCGCCTTGTTCTGCCCCGGCCTCCGCGCCGCAGCGCGGCCGCGCAGCGCAGCTCCGCGGGCTCCTGCGGGGGGACGCGCTCGGGGCTTTTGGGGGGGGGATTTCCTGTGAAATGAGAGAGAAACTTGTCAGCAAGGACGAGAGAAGAGGAGAGTCTCTGTTGGCCTTCAAAGGGAGAGCAGAGAGGGAGGGAAGAGAGCGGGATTCTTTTTCCTTGCGCCCCCTCTTTCTCTTCTTTTTTTTTTTTCCCCANTGCCGCCCCCTTTTTTTCTTTTTTTTTTTTTTTCCCCTCTTTTTTTTTTTTTTTTTTTTTTTTTTTTTTTTTTTTTCCAGAATAGATATAGCACGAATTTTTAATTCGCCTGCCTTTCACAGACAACAATGCTGGGTTTGAAAGCTGGGCACAATTTGGGTTTTGTGAGGGGTCCCCGGCCCAGCTGGCCATATGGGATACAACATGTAGAACATGCCGAACAATGAGCGCGAGTGACAGCCCGAACAAAACGCGGAGGACACCGCTCACTGACTCCGCGCTA